>OX155900.1:59871426-60471426 GCA_944588485.1 Phosphuga atrata
ACAGACAAGACTAGACAGACAAGACTAGACAGACAAGACTAGACAGACAAGACTAGACAGACAAGACTAGACAGACAAGACTAGACAGACAAGACTAGACAGACAAGACTAGACAGACAAGACTAGACAGACAAGACTAGACAGACAAGACCAGACAGACAAGACTAGACAGACAAGTCTAGATAGACAAGCCTTTTTTTTTCTTTGGGGTGGGGACGTAGCAAGCACGATAGACGTTAACTTGTCAAGTGCCCCCCCTGAATCACGAGCATTTTGGTAGCGCTATCAACATTTCCTCAAGGTGTCGCTGTATATGCTTTAAAGTACTTGTCCATTCACTTATCCTCCCCCATTCACATCAGTGTTTAGGGGTTCAGAATTTATGTCTATCTACGTCTTGTTTCGTTCTTTCGTCCTTCTCTTTACCGCTGATTATGTTTTGCAACATCTCCTGGGAGTACGCCCAGTACAACTAATGTTGTCACTTTTAGTTCGGATCGTGTCTGATTTATCCATATATCTCTCTCTGGGGCCCATCGATCGCACTTAAAAATATTGAGCTGGACGCTACCTGTGCAGCCACAGTATATGCGCAGATTGTCTGCTGTGCTGCCGATGTGGCAGGTGTATTCTTTAAAAGAACCATGGCCGCTGAGTGCCTGGGTTATATAATAGCTAACCTCCCCGTGTTGTCTTGTAGCCCATGGTTCTATCTGTGGGAAAAGAAGCCTGGTCCATGACCCGAATTTAGTATTGCTTCACATTCGTTGCCATTTTTCAAACGTTTGCGCCCTGGCGTTTTTTCTTATTTCCTTCTTGTTTGTCACTGTTAGGTCGTTTCTTGCTTTATGAAGCAGGACTCTTTCTTCGATGGTGTACTCTATTGGCGGGATACCAGCTATCACAAGTACAGCATCTCTTGATATCGTACTATACGCGCTGCAGACTCTTATTGCTATTTTGCGCTGGAGAGAAGTTATCATTTTCCTTATGCTAGATTTTTCTATGGTGTTAGCAATTACCGGAGCGCTATACAAGATGGTAGAGTGAACTACGGCAGCTTGCATTTTTCTTTTGCTGCTTTTTGAACCGCCTACTTTAGACATTATTTTTTCTATGATCTTGGTTATTTTAGCAGCTTTAGTCGTCACTTGTTCAATGGGCTCTTTGAAGGATAGTTGCCTGTTAATAATTATCCCTAGATATTTTACAGATTCTTTTGGGATTATTGTCTCTCATTTCACTTTAAATTTTATGGGTCCTATCATCCTTTGGCCCGTAAGGAAAACAGCTTCTGTTTTCTCCGCTGCCAGCTTGAGCCTTTTGTCCTCTAGCCAGTTACCCACAAATTTGATGGCCATGTTAGCCCTATCCATCAACTCGTCCTCTGTCCTTCCGGTTGCCACAATGGCTAAGTCATCAGCGAAGCCAACAATTTCTATGCCGTAGGGTAGTCTTAGCCTCAGTACGCCATCATATAAGATGTTCCAAAGCGTGGGTCCCATAACGGAACCCTGCGGCATACCACTGGTAACCTCGCATTCTGCGGATTTTCCGCCTGTTTCTATTATTATTTTTCTGTTAGACAGGTAGATGCCAATAAGGCGCAACATGTATGGGGAAATTTTTATTTCTGGAAGCTCTGTCCTAATATCTCTCCAGGCTGCCGAATTGAAGGCATTTTTAACATCTAATGTTATGAGCGCACTCATCTTCTTTGTTCTCTGTGTGCCAGCTGAAAGTATTTTGTTGGCTTCTAAGACCCTCAAAACAGCATCCAGGGTAGACCGTACCTCTCGAAACCCATACTGCCTATCTGAAAGATTTTTGCATTTTTCGAGTTCTTCCTTTAGTCTTGAGAGCAGTAGCTGTTCCAGTAGTTTCCCTGGTTACATCAAATAAACATATTGGACAGAATGAGGAAGGTAGGTCTATGGGTTTATTCCTTTTTCTAAGTAGAACCAGCTTTGCCTTTCTCCAACTTTCTTTCTCCAACTGGAAATTTGCCGTCTGCCATAAATTTGTTCAAAGTTTTCAGGACGACTTCTGGTTGCATATTTGATGCAATTTTTAT
Source organism: Phosphuga atrata (assembly GCA_944588485.1). Taxonomy (NCBI): domain Eukaryota; kingdom Metazoa; phylum Arthropoda; class Insecta; order Coleoptera; family Silphidae; genus Phosphuga; species Phosphuga atrata. The sequence goes on from OX155900.1 coordinate 59,873,501, forward strand.
GGCTTCTTGTGGGAGGTTATCTAGTCCTGGCGCTCTACCATTTTTTAGGCGTTTGCTGGCCCTATTTAGTTCTTCTGCTGTGAATTCTGGTATTTCTTGAACTGCTGGTAGTTTCCACGGCAGTTGCTCGTGTGCTGGGAATAGCACGTCCATAACTTCTAATGCCTTCTCCATTGTTAAATGGACATTCGGATGCGTCAGTTTTAGATCCCTGGTGACAATCGCATAAACATCCCCCCAGATATTTTCGTTTATTTTGTCGCAGAGTTACTCCCAGTGGTCTCTTTTTGCCCTGTTTATTTCTATTCGCAGCTCTTTTTTTGCGGCAGCGTAGGCGTTTCTATATACTGCATCTTTGTCTCCTATTATTTTTCTCTTACGCTGATAAGTTCGCCTTGCTGAAATGCAAGTAGCCCTAAGTTTGGCAATGTTCTCATTGCACCAATATACCTTTTTTCTTTGACCCTGTTTCATTTTTGGTCTGAGGATTTTGGTCTGAAAAACTGCGATGCTGTTTTTTGCAGGCTTAATTTGAGTCTTTCCGGTGTACACTCTTTTGTTTTTCCAATTTCCTCTTCAAGCCTGTTAGAAAATTCCTCTACTTTTATGTTTTTGGTATGCCATCCCTTGGAGACCTTATATTTGGGCAGGGGATCAGGATATCTTTTTTGTTTCTGGTAGTACATATATGTGTGGTCGCTCAAACTTTCCCTGTATAGGACTTGCCAGTTTATAATTTTTCCCACGAGTTCTGCGGTGGTGAAAGTAATGTCCAGGATATAAGAACTGCTTCCACGCTCAAAAGTGGGTGAAGATCCTTCATTTGCCACGTACAAATCCACTTCAGCTACCCAATCCATCACCAGATCGCCGCGTTTGTCGAGTGCCGGGCATCCCCAGTAAGGGGACTTTGCATTAAAATCCCCCCAACCACTTTAGGCTTTCTTTGCCTCCTTAAGACTTGACTGACCGCTGTGAGTGATGCCTCAAGCTGTCCCTGGCAGAGAGACAAGACTAGATAGATAAGACTAGACAGACAGGACTAGATAGACTGGACAGACTCGAGAGACTATCTATGTATATGCATCTGTATAGTCTTTGTTGGGTAATAAACTCTAAACTAAAAAATACACACACGCTAATAACACAATTATAGATACACTAAATACACAAATAACGCAATTTGAGTAATTAATATATTTTATGCTTGCCTTCCGTTTTGCAAAAAAATAAAAAAATAAACTATTTCGATAATTTATTGAAATATATTCGCCATATACTCGCTATATACTCGCCATTTGTTTTCCTCATATTTCCGTCTCGCTCCAATCGTGCGCGCCTCTCTCTCTCTTTCCGAGTGCATCAAAATTGCAACATTTTTACAAAACCAAAAAAATCGTAAAGACATTAAACGCTAATTACGTTGGTCGCCCTGCTGCCTCCGCCTTCTTCATTCTCGCGGTTTTGCAATTTTGATTAAGGAAGACGTGTTCGATTTGCTTCCCGAAATCTTGTGAAAAAAATGGCGTAGGAGTTTGGGAATTTGCGGGGATTGCTGCAAGGAACACCGGGGTAAGTGAAATTTCAGTTTTTTCTTTCTACTTTTGGTTATTCGTAATGAAAATTTGTCACGATTTTTCTTTGATTGTGATTGCAAAATTTTTCACTGTGCACTTTAATGTGCATTTAAAATTTAAGGTTTTCTCTCGGCAATTTGCCGAAGATATGTTGTCGTTAATTAAATTGCACTGTTTTATTAAAATGTATATATAAATTAAAATGTATCTTGTGTCATATGGATGATATTGTGTTGCCACTTCCTATGTATCTTGTGTCATATAAAATAAATTATATTGTGCTACCACTAGGTTTATAAAGCTTGCCCCCCACCTTTTCAAATTCAAATTTGATAAGACCAGAATTATGTGCTCTTTATGTGCTAATTACATGATGTATTCGCGAATTTTTCTGCCCGAAGCGTTCATTGAAAAAATCAAATGTTACTAGTGGGGGTGCTAACTTACAGTGAAGCTAGCACGCACCAGTGTTGGGCATAATTCAATTAATTTTTTAATTGTAGAATCAAACAATTACAATTTTAAATGGAACTAAATTAATTGCAATTAATTTATTCCAATAATAATTGTTTAATTGTGTTTAATTGTGTCAATAAGTGTTTAATTGTGACATGCAATTGAAATCAATTTAAATTAAATACATTAATTGTGGTTTACAATTAATTTAATTGTAATTAAAATTTTAATTTTACAGTTAGTTACAATTAACTTAATCATCAATTGTTTATTATAACAATTAAAACTATTTGATGAATGTAAAAACTTAAACAGTAGAGAAAGATGATCGTTCTGGACCCATCACCTCCACTTCCGGCCCCCACCACGCCCTCACTTCCGGTTTACACCCCACTTCCGGTTTACACCCCACGTCCGGTTCCCACCCGGAAATATTTACTTCATATATATTTACATTAGAGTGCGGAAAGTTTGATTTTACAACGCGACAGAGTGGCGAACGAGCCCGAAGGAATCCGGAACCGAAAGTGGGAACCGGAAGTGGGTGAATTTTTGGAACCAGAAGTGGTGGCGGGAACCGGAAGTGGGTGAATTTTTGGAACCAGAAGAGGTGGCGGGAATCGGAAGTGGGATGGGAACCAGAAGTGGGGGTGGGGTTGGATAACCGGAAGTGGGGGTGGAGGGTCCAGAACACACCATCTTTCCGTACTCTAAAACTATTTGTTTCTTAAACAATAATTGTCGGCGAAGCTAATGCTCCAGCTAATGGGGAATTAGCCCTTCGGGCTCATCCCCAAACGAGCTGTCACGTTGTAAAATCAAACTTTCCGCACTCTAATGTAAATATATGTGATGTAAATATTTCAGTTACGCATTGTGGCAAGTGATACATATAAATATATTAAACATATCTTCCAACCGACATGTATTAATTGTTAACTGTAATTGGAAACGTGCATCAATCAATTAACAATTGATTAATTGTAATTGCAAAATTTTACAATTAATTTATTGTTAATTGTGTTATCTTGCAATTACAATTAATTATTTTAGTTGTTAGTTGCAATTAAATCTGGTAATTTAATTGTTCGTTGTTAATTGTTTTCACAATTAATTTTTGCCCAACTATGGCACGCACCCATCCAAAAAATCAGAAAACCGATACCAATATCAACCTTTTAAGCACTAAAAGTATGTGCTCTTTATGTGCTTTTCAAGTGCCCCAGCGCGAATTCGTTAACACAACCCCTTGTGCGAAAAACTCACCCCGAACCGAATGAGCCACAAGAGGTGAAATCTTAGTGACAAAGTAAAACAATTTTAAACAAAGCAAAAACGTTGCAATAATTATGTACTCTTAAGATATCCTATTCGCTATTTTTGTGCTCGCACCCTTGCACGTAGAATTCACCCCGAGCGGTATGAGCCATAAGAGGTGAAATCTATAATAATAGAGCACACAAATTTTAACCAGGGCGAAATTGTTGAAATAATTATGTGCTCTCAAGACATGATATTCAAGATTTTTGCGCTCGCACCCTTGTACGCAAAATTCACCCCGAACTGTATTAGCCTTAATAGGAGAAATCTTTAATAATCAAGTACAGAAATTATGACGCAAAATTGTTGTAAAAAATATGTGCTTCCTAGATATGCTATTTTTGGGATTTGCGATTTTTGTGCACGCACCCTTGTACGAAAAATTTCTCCCTGAAATATATTAATAATCGAGAACAGAAATTTTAAATGACGCAGAATTGTTGCAATAATTATGTGCTCTGCAGATATGCTATTTAAGATTTGTGTGCTCGCACCCTTGTACACAAAATTCAGCCCGAACTCTATTAGCCTTAAGATGCGAAATCTATAATAATCAAGAACAGAAATTATGTGTGCATTAATTATGTGCTCTCCAGATATGCTATTTACGATTTTTGTGCTCGAACTCTTGTACTAAAAATTTACCCCGAACTGTCCAAATATTCCAAAACTCGTCAGATTCATCTTTAATAAATAACTCCCTCTTTGTTCGCCATCACACCAATCCCACATTTATCATGCCCCAAAACACTTCTAACCTTCTCAACTCCATAAAGGGTGTTACCCTATCCCCAGACCTTGGCCCTGATCACTGGGCAATCTCCTTCTCTATCTCCCTAAATCACATCCCTCCCCCGGTCAATCATCCTACCAAAATTAATCTCCATAACGGGTGCTTTCCACGGGTCAAGGTCAACTCCATAACCGTGGTTACCCTCTCCCCAGACCTTGGCTCTGATCACTTGGAAATCTCCTTCTCTATCTTCCTAAACCGCATTCATCCCCCGATAGATCATCCTACCAAAATTGAATCTCTTATCCTAGGCCTATCTCTTACCGTGGTTAACCTTATCAACATCCCTAAAGTCTGCTCCGAAATCCTATCCTATATAAATACCACGGACCTCGACAACCTCTCCATCTTCCCTATAGACGAATTCCAGAACCACTTGAGAAATTTAGTTTTAAAACACTCCCCTAAATCCAAAACAAACTGCTACAGACCAACTCTGCCCCCTTTATCGCGTCGTTAATCAAACAAAAACTTTGACTATACAGAACATACTGCAGAGCAGAAGACTTTTAGATTAAAATGTAAAATGAATAGGCTTAGCAAAGATATAAACGGATTTATCTGCCAGTTTCGTACCAATAAATGGCTGTCAGTCTCCCAAGAAATAGAGAACAACGCCGGACGAACATACTGGGACAAAATTAAAAAGACCTCGAAATACCGTCCATCATTCCACAGCTACGACATCTCCTTCAATAACCAATAGTACTCCTCTGACCATGAAAAAACTTTCCTCTTTTCAAAACACTTTGAAGACTCTTTTGCCTCCTCTAACTCACCCTGGTCTGACAAAACTAACTTCGACAGCGTAAACTCTTGGCTCAACGACTATTTTCAAAATGACAACACAAACCTGGACGAAGTAACCTACGACGAATATCTATCTGTTTTTTTGCATGGAAAACATAGTTCCCCCAGTTCCGACCTTGTCAAAAAATCCTTACTTGGAAACCTTCCTGACGATATCCGGTCCATTCGGTCCGGGTTCAGTTTTTCGCACAAGGGTTTGAGTTAACGAATTTCCTCCGGGGTACTTAAAAAGCGCATAAGGAGCACATAATTTTAGTGCTTATTTGGTATCGGTATCTCAATTTTTCAGATGGACGGGTGCTAGCTTGACTGTAAGTTATTTTCATAAAACGCTGCGAGCACAAAAATCTTGATTGCGGCACGTAATAAGCACATAAAGAGCATATAATTCTTGTCTAATCAAATTTGAATTTTGAAGAGGTGCTGGTGCCAGCTTTATAGACCTGATACCATTTCATATGTATCTTGTGTCATATAGATGATATTGTGTTGTCACTTCCTATGTCACCCGCAGTAGCAAGACTTATTCAACGAAATAAATAACCTTATTTCTTAAATTCGGTACAAATCGTGAGTATCTATCTCTCATAGATTTTGCCTAGTGCGATAAAAATGTTACTTTGATGCCATCGTTATATTTGTTAATATGAATTACATTACTTCTATTGTGCACATTTGACAAGGCATTTGCCGAATCCATAGGCCTTTAATAGGCCAGGAATAGCTCAAACTATATATTTTTTCATTATTTATTTTTCATTTATTTATTCACGATATTGTCAATTTACAAAAAATTCTTCATGTATTATAATCACATTGCCTTATTTACTACTTAATTCTGCTAGAAAATATAAAATAAATAAATAATTATTATTGAACAAAATACAAAATAATGGGCATTTACAATTAGACAAAATTGAAAAACTATTTAAAAACTCACTAAAAATGTATTCATAATGTTTTTAAAACTCTTTTGAAAGAGATGTTTGACATATTGAAGAAATCTATTTTAGAACTGTATTTATTGTCTTGGTTCAGCATTTCAACAATTGACTTATGTGGTTTATTACAATTACAATTAGTGTGGTAAAAGCGAATATTGAGTATTTCCGAATTTCGTGTCCATATCTCATTAACATTAAATTTTACGAGCTCTAGGATTTCTGATGAATTTATTTTCCCATTTATGATTTTATCTACGACCACTATTGTAAATTATTGTACTGTTCGTGGACTATGTAAGTACAACAAAACACACACGTATGTAACAGTCCGCGATTAATGATAAGTTATGTATTGATAACACACACGTGCGTTTGGTTTACGATTCGTTGATTGGTTGAGAGCTGCTACTACGTGCTCATACGTTCAGCGCCCCCGTGCCACAATTCGAACTAATGGAAATTGACATAAAACCTCCAGTGGCGCGTAAAAATCGCCACCGTAGGTGACAACAATGCTACAGATTTGGTCAAAATGGTTGGTTAGGTTAGGTTATACAAGGAGTAGATAAATCAAGACCACGTATCGCGCGACATCGCGACCTTTCGATCCGAAATAAGAAAAAACATTCAATAGTTTAAACAATTTTTATATACCCCCTTCAAACTTATTTTCCCTAACCCTATGTGTCTTGTATCCGCACAATGCGTACAATGGGTATAATCTCAGAGCACTCTTATTCAAGTTTAACCCAAATAAATACTAAGTGGTTTACGAATTGTTGTTCATGGAAGCAAAGCTGTGCTGATGAGTTATAAATCTCGAAACGCGTCCACAGATGGCTATCCACTTAATGTATCGGAAAGACATGATCTTAAGAACAATGTTATTTTTATGGATTTTGTTGAGTGTCACGAAGGTGGACTGAAAGCTATAAAATAACTTACAAATTTCACATGAGATTTGTTTTGGTAGTCCTAAAAAGACTCAGTAATTGTTATAGAGCTCCGGGAAGGCTGAATATTATTATATATTTAGGCTGTGTTGCGTTTTTAAATAATTTCGAGCAACAGTTATAAATGTTAAATTATATATGTTAAAAGATAACTGTTTTTTTATTATAATGTTAAATAATGTACCTAATAAGAAATAAATTGGTTAAATCAAACATATTTTTCTTAAACAGAAACAAATTAGTGTGGTCGTAGATAAAATATAGTACATAACTCGAGTTGTAAAGCAATTACGCACTCGCGGAATTACGCACTTTCCGCTACGCGGGTCGTGCGCAACTTTTCCGCTCGTACGTAATATGCTTCTTGCAACTCTCGTTACGTAATATACTTATTTATATCTTGTTGAGTTTGAAGATTTTGACAATATTAAATAGTAGCATTTGTATCTTTGCTTCAAAGATTATAATTTCTAGGAAATTATTGTATACATTATGTATACAAAATGTATACAATAATTTCCTATGAATTATAATCTTTGAAGAAAAGATACAAATGCTACTACGTAATATACTATTGTGTAACAATATGAGATTTGCTTCTAACTTTCTATGTTCTTATGTTTTCAAATTCAAATTTTCCATGATTGATTTATATTCATACTTTCTTCTAGCGTAGCCTAACCTATATTGCCAGTACCTCAAAAACTTGTTCTGACTGCCCTCAAGTAAGTCATTATCAGTACTATAGTATAGGCTCCATACTGTAGAGTTCTATTCCATAATTGTCCTTGTCCTTAATTAATTTGAGTTGCAGAGAATGAATCCCAAGATTTTCAAAGAGCGTGAAGCCACATCATTTATGTTCTGTTTGAAGGACATTTTTGAATGAAATATAATTCCTAGAACCGCGACATTTTCTGTTTATACAAGAATTCTTTCTTTGATTTGATATTCAGACGGTATATAATGTTTTAATCTGCCGAAAGTGATCTTATGACATTTATCAGTGTTCAACTGTAACATATTAATATCGCACCAACGTGAAACATTATTTAGGTCATATTGCAATGATTCGACATCTCTTAAACTATCAATAATTAGGAACATCTTAAGATCGTCAGCAAACAGAAGAAATTCACTATGAAGGATGCTACAATCTACATTGAATAATATCGGTCCTAAATGTGTTCCTTGAGGCACCCCTGAGGTTACTGTTATCGGCATTGATATGTAGTTTCCATATTTATTAAATTGTACTCTTCCATTAAAGTAACTACGAATCCATTTCGAAACTAGACCAGTTATACCAATAGCATTAAGTTTTGAAATTATTAGTACATGATTTATACGATCAAATGCTTTCGCTAAATCTGTATAAATGGCATCAACGTGTTCCCTATTATCAAAAGCATTTGTAATGTAATTTTGATATAAAGTAATGCAAGTAAGTAGTGCAACTAGATTAAAAATGGGCTAAAACCATGTTGTTGATTGGAGATAATGTGTCTGCAGTCCCAAGAACCTTTTTGCGTTATCAAGTTATCCAGCATCTTTGGTTCAGACTGATTGCATATTAATATTTTTTTGCCTTTCATAATTTTCATCAATGATCACATCTTCACTGATTCGCCTGCCTCCACCCTCAGTTTTATTTCGTCTAACTCCCACTGCAGATCATCTATTTGTTTTATTAACTGTGGTACCAACTTCGCACCAGCTAAGCAGTCATCACAATAGAACCTAAGCAAACGTTTTCCTTTCAATGTCATCACTTTAAGCTACTATGTATACAAATCTGAGCACTATGAATGCACATATCTTTTGCAGCTATCACAATTCAATCATGGTTCATCACTGGTGATTTTACATTTGATGCATTCCATATTTTATAATTTAAAATTCTCCGGAATCCTGAACTGTTTCGTTTCCTTTCGTGTTTATTGGAGTCTTAACAGAAATAAGGTTTTTTGAGGTGACCATCAAATTTTGATAAACTTATTTGCACATAATCACTGCATATAATCAATATGATTATTCAAATGTCAGATTTACGTTTAAAATTTTGTTTGAATTAATCGAAATAGCAGGTTTTCTGAGAGATTAGAATACACGTCACTTGACTTGACGGCCGACGATAATTTTCAGCTATTTCAGACTGAAATTGAAAAGCAGATACGAAAATGGGTTTTACCATTTTCCCAAATCTAGCTAGCGGCTCAAATCTAGCTAAAGTTGCGAAAGAAAGAATTATATCTAAAAAATTGCAGATGTTAGAGATGTGAAAATTGGTATAATTTCAAAAAGTAATGCTCACTTGCAGATCGTCCGTCGTGCTCGTGGTGGTCTTATTAACGACGTCGAATTCCATACATAATTGTAACAGGTGTACTACACCTGGTATAAATTTCAGCCCGATATCTTCAATATTCTATGTTTTATTTAAATACAAAATTGTTATGTCCCTATTGAAAAGCCCGGTATATATAGATTTCAACAAATTTGAATAACTAACTTCTCTTGGGTTATTAAGTATATTATTTGTGATATATTTATCGATAAAACAAAGATTTCAATGCAGTCTGGATATAACTTTTAAAGCTATTCTGAAGTTTAACGACGTTTTTTCCTTCCGTCTCGTTTCGGGTTTGTGTATAAAACTTTAGTTAGAATTACATAAACGTCCGTTTTATGTCCCTCCATAAAGTTAGTTCACTGCTTTGTGGATTCATTTAAATGATGAATATTGCAGTCTGTAAGCTTGATATTAGTTTTTATTGCGACGAGCAAAAAACGAATGCCTTTGTTACCCCAGCCATTCAGTCTATGATAATATTTACTTGCTTTTATCTTAATTAGTTCAATGTAATACCTGGATTTAATACTTCATATATATGCGACATGGTTTAATATGTACGTTATATTCTGGCTTAAAACATTTGATAATATTGTTTTTATTAATCTTCCCTTCTTGTTCATTAAGGCCGAGGCCGCACTACGATTTTTTCCATTAATAAAACCATGGCCCGAAATAAAATGTGAATGGGTAGCTACTAAGCAACGGCCACGAATTCTAGAACTAATCCGAAGACGGATTCTAGAAAATTTATCGGACGCTTTAACTGCTGAAATCCTGCAACTGTCAATGAAGCAAATTGTAATTGTCGCAGGCTTACTCAAAGCACACGATCCTCTATGAACATCTTCAAAAATGGGGATCTGGAGAGTTGAGCTACTATGCAGACTATACTATGATGAGGATGAAACTGCCTCCCATATAATCTTCCAATACGATACAATTGCAACTAGGAGACATTAGCTGAACGTAACCGCACAAAAAGTTACCGGTGAAGAACATAGCACATAGATTCATAGACCTAATACAGGACCTATTTGCATGAATGGAACAATGTGGGACCTCTTGGCCTATTGTTGCATTGTTTTCAGGGCTAACTCTCTGGGCCCACATTGATTGATGTGAAGAAAATTATACTAATCAACATTGCGGTATTAGACGGGGCATTCACGTACTAATGCAAGTTGTATGCAAGTAGCTTATATGCTAATTACTGGCAGAATAATGACTATAAATGGTTTGTAATTTGTTTAATTAAGCAATATTATTAGATTAATTTTGCTCACCAAAATGTGATAATCACGTTCCAGTTATAAATTAAATTAGTTATAATCCGAGAATTAGTATGCCGTTCAGCTTTTTTATTAAAACTTTTATTTGACTCGCTACCCTGAAAGATAAATGTGTTAAAAAGCACGGAATTCCATGCTGCAGACCGTGTTTCAACTGAATCCCGAAACAACTGTTGAACAAGTTGAGTACGTGCATGTAATTCCATTGTATCAACAAACAAAAAATTTCAAACTTAATAATAAAAATAATAATAATATCCTTTATTTGCTACTAAAATTATCTATATCTTATATGAATTAATTTATATATAAATAATATGTATATCTTATATGAATTATGTATATCTTATATGAATTAATGGTAGTAAAAATAGTAAAATAGGCCTCTCCTAAACCGCGAGAGGCACGAAATGTATGGAAAACATTTCGCGCTTCTCGCACCCATAAGGCTGCACATCTCTGTTTCAAGATGTCTCTCCACCTTTTGCTTGGTCTTCCTTTTTTTCTTTTCCTGTCTCTGGATATCATTCTGTTAAGCGTTTTGTCCACTTATCATTATCCACCCTGCCCAATTCCACTTGAGTAATCTTGTTAGTAGAAATATCTTGTTTTAATTTAATAAATAATATTAATATAAACATTATATAACGGGAAACGGTTAAATTCAATCGCCCATAACTTTCAGCAGACAGGATCAGACAAGACCAAACACAATTGGACAAGACTAGACAGATAGATCTGGACAAATAAGACTAGTCACACCAGAATTGACAGATAAGAATAGATCAACCTATAATAGATCAACTTATACAGACAACGCTAAACATACATGACTAGATATACAAGACTGGATTAAACGGACCGGTGTAACCAGATAGAACCTAGCGGAAGGACGAATGAAAATTGATTTACATAATATGCAAATTCTATGGGATTTGTGTGTCATTGGGATGCTTTTATTATGTTTTTAATTAAATCTGTAATTGCGTATTCCGACCCGGCAAGTCTAAAATTGCGATTAATGCGTTTATGGTGACTTCTCGGAGCGTGAGCCAACAAGTTTAATTGGGTTGGGCTAGATGAATGCCGGCTTGTATTCCGCAGTCGAGCTGCTTCCCTATCTCACACATGTCTCTAAAGAAACATTTATTCAAATTGAATGTCTAATATTATAGTCAAGATAGTAGCGGATTATCCAAAAACGTCCATCGTCCATAAATATCAATTGAATAGACGCACAATGGTTCGCGTAGCACTTTTAGCTGGACAACATTATTTTCGTTCGTTTTGGGATCAAAATTGTGTTTATATGAATTGTACTGACCGTAAATTGCATCAATTTTCATGGTTTTTAATAAAAACAAGTAGGAACGTACTTAAAAAAAACCAAGTGCGAGTTGTGACTTGCGCACCGAGGGTTCCGTACAAACTTGTAAGTAAGGTATCTTTAGAAGGACCTAACTGTATTCAACCCATATGCTTCTGGTGCCTGACAATACCACGCAACACATTAGTGTATTTTCATAAGTTTCTAATAGTAAATTCGCATTTTTCTTGTAATTAAACTACATATTTATGGTTTTCAGATTTTTCCCTTTACATGTGCTGTAAGACACCGCTTCTTGTCAAATTTCATGATTCTAGGTCAACGAGAAGTACCCTATAGGTTTTGATTCCCTTGTGAAATCGCAAAATATGCGACATAAACGGTCATATCTTTTGATCGCGTTGACTTACAAGTCTGATTTTTTCACTGCTGAAAGAGACCGCAGACTCGAGTATTTGATACAAATTTCAACTTGTTAGCTCTACGCGTTCCTGAGAAAAATGACCTTGTCAGACAGACAGACGGACGGACGGACAGACGGACAGATAGACAGACATAGAGACGGACAACAAAGTGATCCTATAAGGGTTCCGTTTTCGGTACGGAACCCTATAAAAAGATATTTATTTAAATTTTACATTATCAATAATTAAGCATTTATAAAAATACAAAAAAAACTAAATGAAATATGTCAATAAAAATAACTAATTATGTAAAGCTACATATTAGTCGTCTTTCTTCAGATGAAGCTGCTGCTCAGTAGTCATGATCAGGATCATGATGATCAGTAATTTCTGAACTTAACATTTACTCTGTCTTTTCCAGTAATCCTGGGGCGTATTAACGTTTTTTTTTTAATTATTTATTTTGATTATTTTTATGTTTAAAATAAATAAATTTTTGGTTTTAGTAAAGTTGAAGGTAGGGTTTTGATAAAAAATTGTATTTTTGTGAAATTTATTTAGTTACATTTTTTTTTAGTATGATTGATAAATTTTAAAACAAGGTATTACACAAAGACTAACATCACATTCCTTACAGTAGTACCTTGTTTCTTTTCGAATCTTCTTCCCTGTTCCATCTCTTTTGCAACAACAAACTGCACATCTTCTGGCAGCGTTTTCCGTTTTTTCTGTCGATGGAACAAATTCTGGAAAATGACACTCCAAAACTGGCTTTTGAATAATTCCCTGGAGGATTATGATAGCAAACAAAAAGTTCACTTCTCCTTGAAGAGAATTCACCACTCTTTGAATCGCGAGTGGGTTCTTGGTGTAGCAATTCCGCTCTCTTGAGCATACCGGTTCGTTTCTTTAGTAATATTTTGCAGGAATGGCCAGTAAGAGATAATCGAAAATATACGACAATGCCATCTTCTGAGCTTTGAGACGTTGGTGTACTCGTAAAATGAAAGCGCTGGGGTGCCGTCGTTGGATTATTAGCGTCAATTTCGAAAAATTGACGAACGGCATCTAAATCTACTACACCTTCGTCGATTCCTCGATGTCGTCAAAAAAAATATCCGCTTCATAGCTCGATGAAATATTGCTTGTTGGTTGATAGTCACCATCACTATCTCTATCGGACATGGTATCTTGCACTAGAATGAAGTACTGGAACTTACTTCTTAGGACTGTCGTAACTTGACTGGTGTAAATTAATTGGAATAACTTGAATGGTGTAATTTGACTGTTTTAGCCAGACTAATTTGCATTTCGGGGGTGACCGTATTTATATCCCCCTTTCGGGTATGACGAACCGTTCGAGGTGTATTGTTTCTATAATACTATCGTAAAATAGCCAAATTTCGAAATTTACAAACGGTTCGTTGAATTATAGAAACAAACTCCATCATAAAAATACCCATTATGGGATTTTCAAATTTACAAAGAAACGTAGCCGATCCGATATCCGATCGTAAAATAACCATTACGGAATATACCAATTGTTAGTGGGATTTTGTTCCTTTATAAACCATATCTGGAATAAATTATTGTCACCGACCCGTGGTTGCTAGAATACCTTCAATAATAATAAAAATTAACAAGGTATTAGCTTCCTATCAACTGAAGACATAATTATTTTATTTATTGAACACATAAAATGAATAAAATAAACCGCGCGCTTAGCCTGCATAAAATTTTGGATCGAATGTACGAGATACGTTCAAATTACTCTAGGACCACTCTAACATGGACGTATCGTGTACGTTCAAATCAGTTAAGAGGTTAATCAATCTAGGACTTCAGAAGGGAATTTTGAAGCCTTTTTTCGCGGGACATCTTTTAAGCTTGTTATTCCTGGATCAGATGTTATCAATAACATGTTAAGTTAATCTCTATTCGTGGCAATACGTGACTGTTTGCTAGTATTGTGTTGACGAAATCTTCTGCAGTCCTTGTTTCGTGCTTCTTGAGCTTCCTCTCAAAGCTGGCCGATGGGCAACAAAGCAGACACAATAAGTTTCGAACTATGAACAAGGATTTTGAGAACAGTAGCAGGCATGTAATTCCGCGGATAGAGGAATTTATGTACAGTTTCGTTGTTTTTGCTGCAAAAGCCTGAAATTTCTCAATGTTAATATCAAATCCTGAAGTTAAAGATTTTTAGCCATTTTTATGTAGGGACTCATTATTGACAAGATGAGTTGCACAGGTGCGGGTTTTCTCTAAACCGTTTTATGGCCCAGACCGTTTTAAAAGCGGGCTGGAGCTGATCAAACAAAGCCGATAGGTTCGGGTTTTTCTTAATCGTTTTATGGCCCAGACCGTTTTATGAGCGGGATGGAGCCGATCAAACAATACCGATTTTTCCTCCCTCTTACTTGGCGTCAGCACCAAGGAGAGGAGGGAAGAACGAACAACCAATCGGGACAACGAAAAACCTCTCCCACCAAAGTTACCAGAGAGAAGATGCGTTTGACCGAGGGATAAAAGGACGGGACGGGAGTGACAAAGGAACCACTTCGAGAGACAACTTCGAAACAACATCCAGACACAACTTCGAGCAGAACATCAGTGAACACAACTTCCAGCAGAACATCAGTGAACACAACTTCCAGCAGAACATCAGAGACAACTTCCACAACTCGCATCAAAACCGGCACGCGTCACGTGACGCGCAATAAAAAGCTACATCGTCTCCGGGTTTGTTATTTCTCTTTTCTCCACACACTACCCCGTCACCAAAGTGGTGACCCCGACGTGATCTACATATTTTACAAGTGACGGTGGTAGCAACGTGCGCCAAGACACTCGCGACAAGCTATGGCGAATAACCACTCCAACGGGGCGCGAGTGAGACTGCCCGCATTTCTACCAGAGGACCCGGACCTCTGGTTCCAACTAACTGATTGGGCATTGAAAAACGCTGGTGTCACTACCAGTACCGAGAAGTTCGAATACATCGGTACGTCGCTCGAGCCGCGGTACGCTAAGGAGATCCGCGACCTACTTCTCGACCCACCAAAGGAAGCCGACGACCCGTATCAGAAGCTGAAGGACGAACTTATCAGGAGACTCGGAAAAACACAGCAACAACGGACACGGCAGTTGTTGGAGCGCGAGGACATCGGCGACCGAACTCCGTCACAATTTTTGCGACATCTGCAGCTACTTGCCGGCGAACACGGGGCCCAGGACATCACCAAGGCCCTCTGGATGGACCGCCTCAACCCGGTCGTGCGGGCCTGCCTAGCGACGCAGCAAGAAAACACCTCCCTCGACGAGTTGGCCAGGATCGCGGACAACGTTTTGGACTCGATCGGGACCCTACAGCCGCGAAACCAGGTATCCGCAGTGTCATCTTCCCTCGAGTCGAAGATCTTAGAGCAATTGGCCGGCCTCCAACGACAATTGGCGGAGGTGCAGATAGACAACCGACGGGAAATCTCGGCCATTAGGTCAGAGCTCCAGCAAGCGCGCCGCAGCCGTTCAATCAGTCGAGACCGCTCGGATCGGTCACCGTCGAACCGCAACCGCTCAGGTTCTCGCCTTCCGGTCCAGTACGACGGAATGTGCTGGTACCATTACACGTTCGGTGACAGTGCGCGCAAATGCAGGCCTCCGTGCGAGTTAAACGCCGTCTTCACCGCGCGTTCGGGAAACTAAGCGGATCATCGCTTATGGCGGCAAGCGATGACTGCCCAAACGTACGCCGCTTGTTCGTGCCAGATCGCATTAGCGGCACGAAATTTCTGATAGACACTGGTTCGGATCTGTGTATTTTTCCCCGTAAACTTGTGCGTGGTCGCCGGACAAAGACGAACTACGAACTTTCCGCAGCAAACAACACGCCGATTGCGACGTACGGCTCAGTGACAATGACATTGGATTTCGGATTGAGACGCGACTTCACGTGGAACCTTGTGATCGCGGACGTAACACGCGCGATTATTGGCGCCGATTTCCTGGCTCACTACGGCCTGCTGGTAGACATGCGAAACAAACATCTCGTAGATAGCCTGACGCAAGTCAAGACGACCGGAAATAGGCCGAGTTCGGGTAACATCGCAAGTGTCAAAATCGTCATCGGAAATTCTGAATATCACGAGCTTTTGCAGCGCTACCCAGAAATCACGCGACCCGACGGAGCATGCAAGGCACCAACAGTGAAACACAGCACCGTCCACCACATACACACGACGCCCGGACCACCTGAAGCCGCAAGACCGCGTCGACTTGCCCCGGACCGACTGTTGAACGCCAGAAAGGAGTTCGAGTCCATGCTGCGGTTGGGCATTTGCCGCCCATCTAAGAGCAGTTGGGCTTCACCTTTGCACATGGTGCCAAAGAAAGGCGACGAATGGCGTCCCTGTGGTGATTATCGGGCCCTCAACGCACGCACCATCCCGGATCGTTACCCGGTGCGCCACATCGAAGACTTCGCGCAGACGCTCAATGGGAAGAAGATTCACCTCGATCGATTTGGTAAGGGCATATCACCAAATTCCAGTCGCGACAGAAGACGTTCCTAAGACGGCCATTACCACACCATTTGGATTATTCGAGTTTCCATCCATGAGCTTCGGGTTGCGAAACGCCGCGCAAACGTTCCAGCGGTTCATCGACGAAGTCCTCCGCGGTTTGGATTTCTGCTACGCTTACATAGACGACATCTTGGTGGCATCATCGTCCGAAGAGGAGCATCGTGGTCATCTGCAAATCCTGTTCGAACGCTTGCAGCAGTTTGGTGTCGTGATCAACCCCAACAAGTGCTGTTTCGGCGCGGCAACCATACAGTTTCTAGGGTACCGCGTCTCCGAGAGAGGAACAGAACCGCTTCCCGAAAAAGTCGCCGCGATCCGAGAATATGAGAAGCCGAAGACTGCCAAAGGACTACGGCAGTTCCTGGGGATGCTCAATTTTTATCGAAGGTTTCTACCCAGGGCTGCTAAAACACAGGCGAACATCAACGACCTTCTCAAAGGTAACATCAAGGGGAGCACGCCGATTCAGTGGAACAACGGAGCCGAGGCAGCCTTCATGCAGTGCAAGGAGGAGCTGGCCACCGCAGCACTCTTGGCGCATCCTCGACCCGGCGCAGACCTGTCTCTGGTGTGCGACGCGTCGGACTACAGCATAGGCGCAGTCCTTCAACAACGAGAATAAATATCCTTCCTTCAGCTCCGAGAATAAATATAGCGCATACGATCGGGAGCTCCTAGCGATTTACTGTGCAGTTCAGCATTTCAGGCATATGGTCGAGGGCCGTCCGTTTACCATCCTCACGGACCACAAGCCGCTAATTTTCGCCTTCCGCCAGAGATCCGACAAATGCTCGCCACGCCAATCAGGCATATCAGGCACATCGCGGGGCAAGACAACGTCGTCGCCGACGCTCTATCCAGGGTCGACGAGATCACTGTTCCAATGGACTTCGAGGCTCTGGCGACATCGCAGCAACAAGATCAGGAACTTCAAGGACTCTTGCAAGATGACAGCTCCGAGCTGGACTTGCGACAAATCCGCTTTCCGGGTTCAGACGCCGCGATCTTCTGCGACGTCAAAACCGGCACGCGTCACGTGACGCGCAATAAAAAGTTACATCGTCTCCGGGTTTGTTATTTCTCTTTTCTCCACACACTACCCCGTCACCAAATTTATATTAATGTAATATCTAATCCTGTAATATCAGCACTTAGTTCTGGACTTTCAAAACTTCCGAGCGGTATTTCCATAATTTGTATTGCGATACTCTGGTTTAAGCTTATCTACAATTAGCCCCATTTTGGTTTTAAAACGGATATTTATTTCATCAGAACGTTGCTTCACACTAACTTTTTCATATTCCGATCAAATTTGCTTCCCTGGGCCAGGTAAGCGTTTTTTAAGAAGTATTTGGCAACACTTTGGCAATAGACATTTCAAAAGACATATTTGAACCTATTAGCCACTCCGAGTTCCTCTGTAGTAACCGCTCTTTGTTCCTTCCACCGCTCCTCCACTTTTCTAGAATTTTGGACGAAAATCGCGAAATGAAGAACTTCGTATTCTTTAAAGATTGTTCATTTGCATCCCTAATATCCTGTCTTGTACTGATAAACAGTGTTCCCTCTATTTTTTGTTAGTGCTGCGCGGTCCAAAGTCGAGTGTGAACAAAAAAAAATTACACTAAAAATAAATTGCGCAAATTTTTTATTTATTCAAAGCATAATATCAAATAGCAAAATAATAGTTTTGAATATTTCCAATGAAAATTTATTATTTTGTTGTCTTCTGACTTTCGTACTAACTAATTGTTTTCAAACCCGGTTTTTATTATCTGCCCATTTGATAAATGTAATTTTATTCGCATTGTATCACCTAGGTATTCATATTGCTGTCTGTTGCGATATTTTCTTTTAATGGAATTCGTGACTGAAAATCCCCTTTCACCATTCGCACTGGACGCTTGGAAGGTACCCATAATATTGCAAAGAATTGCAAGATTAGAAAATTATGAATGGGTTAGTAACAAAGTTAACGTATCGACGAATGTTTTGAACAATTCAAGTTTACTCTTCTTCAGTCAAGTTTACTCTTCTTTAGTATTGTAAATTTAATTTCAGAATATTCATCTCATATTTTATCAATGTAAATTCTTTGATATATTTATCATAATTATAGAATATTTTTCGAAAAGATTTATTATATTCTCTTTTCCAAAATTTTAATTTTTTTCTGAATTTATAATAATCTCATTATTAAGTGAATCCCATTGTTTTTTATCGTCATCGGGAAATCAGACACGTTGGACAAATTGCATTATATATATTTTTTAAGTATCGATATTATTTTGATCTTCTGATAATAGTTTTTTACATGACTGCTCCAGAGGATTTTGTCTCCCAGGTATTGAGATTTAAATTTTCTTATTTTCGTCTTAACATGCTGATGTGCATCAATAATAGTTTAAGAAAACAACTTTTGTGTGGGTATTTATACAAAGATGAAAGCTCTTCTAATATGACTTTGAAAGCAAAAATTGCTACCCGATATTGAGAATTTTTGCACAATATTTACAGATAGGTTCATTTCGTTCCATAAATTGACAATAGTTAATTAGCACATCGTAATTTTTGCACTATCTGCGAAATATCTGGTAAACTACCTTTTTTCATTGATTAGTTTAAATGTGGCATATGGCATCATGTGCAGTTGCTTGAGCTAAATCTTCAAATTTTCGCTTTTCATATTCGATCGGCGAAACATTGTGTAAACACTTTCAGACTAAATTTTCTGCATAACAGGTATATTTTGCAGCTACCCCATTTTTCTTTCCAAGCGTGACATTATCTCCAGTATACATTATCATATTTTGATGTTTAAGTTATGTTCAATATAATTTTTTTAATTTTTACTACAAATGCTGCCACAATGTTCGACTTTCAAAATACCAACAAATACAGTTTTGTAATTCATATCATTATCAAGATATTTAAAATCCAAAATTTATATCAAATTTATATCATTATCAAGATATTTAAAATCCGTTTGTATAGAAATATCGGTACTTTCGTCTACAATTAATGTATGGAATGTTGAATTTTCATTTCTTTAAAAAGATTTTTTTCCATGATATTGTATATACATTCGGTGAATTCAAAAGCATAATTTTGACTTCGCCAATATTGTGGCAACTTAATTGTTCCTTCCATTTGCTTATGGATCTTAGGAACGGAATTCATTGATACGTATTCGTTATTCAGTTAATTATCGTATAGCCAATATTACATTTTAGATTAATACATTAGCTTTCTCAAAATCAGATTTTGAACTTCTTGTTTTTCTTCTTTTTCCGTGACGTTCTTCAGGTGTTTCCATTATCATTTCTACATTTTTTAAATTAACATTTTTCCAATATTTGTGGTTTATTAGCAGCTCCTCTATGCTGTTTGTGAATAATATGTATTTTTAAATAATATATTTTATATATTAAGTATGTGGAACAAGCAAATTTATCGAATTTAAGAAGCAAACGAATTGGTGGAATGAGGAAGTAAAGAAAGAAGTAAAAATAAAGAAACAGAAATGGAAAGACTAGTTAGGAAACGCAACAATGGAGAAGTACAAAAAATATAAAGAACAGAGGAACAAAGTCAAGGAAATGGTGAAACAAGCGAAACAAAAATCTTGGGAAGCATTCGGAGAAAAGATGGAAAGAGACAGATTTGGAAACCAAAAAGTATTCTATAAAGTTATCAAGGGTCTTCGGAAGGGAAAACCAGTTAGAACATACAATTATAAAAACTAAGGATGGAAGCATACTGGGAGACGAAAAAGGCATAGCTAGGAGATGGAAGGAACACTTCGAGAAAATGTTAACGATAGAAGAAACAAGAGAAATGCCAGAAAGCGAAGAGAGGGATATAGAGAGTATTGTAGAAACACATGAACAAAATATACAGATCGAAGAAGTAGTAGAAGCCGTGAAAAACTTAAACAGGGGTAAAGCAGCAGGCCACGATGGAATAACAACAGAAATGGTTGAGGGCCTGGGAACCAAAGGTCTAGAAATATTAACTAGTTTGTTCAATACTGCATGGGCAGAAGAGAAAATACCTAAAGATTGGGAACTAGGGATAATACTACCACGCCACAAAAAAGGCGACAGAAGAGAATGTAATAACTACAGAGGAATTACTATGCTATGCATAATATCAAAATTATATGAACGAGTACTAGAAGGAAGGTTAAGGAAAGAAACTGAAATACAACTAGAGGACTCGCAGTGCGGGTTCAGGAAAGGCAGAGGGGTGCAAGACCATATATTCCCCATAAAACAATTGATAGAGAAATATCGCAAGGACAAGACATTCGTGGCTTTCATAGACCTAGAAAAAGTATTCGTCAGCGTCACAAGGAAAACTGTGTGGAACGGCTTAAAAAGGAGAAGAGTGAACAATAAACTACAGCGATGCATACAAAGTATATATGGAAATACAAGGAACATTGTAAGAACAGGAAACCTACAATCTGGGGAGTTTACAACTAGGGAAGGTTTAAGACAAGGAGGAATCCTCAGCCCAGCCTTGTTCAGTATAGTTATGGATGATATTATAAAGGAAGTAAAGAGTAAAGTGAAGAAACTAAAGGTCGGATATAAGAACATGCAAATAGTAGAGGTATCAAAGATAGTATTTGCTGATGACCTGGTAATATATGCGAAAAACGAACAAGATCTGCAGTATAATCTGAATATATGGAAAAATGCACTAATAGATAAATATTTGAGAATTAATGCAGGAAAAACCAAGGTAATGGTGATAGGAAAGTAAGACTTGGAAATATCAATAAAATTAGATGGAAAAAAATTAGAGCAAGTGCAAACATTTAAATATTTGGGAGTGAAGATTTACAAAAATGGAAAGATGGACGCAGAAATAAATGATAGACAGGAAAGTGCTGCTAGGTTATATAATTCACTGAACAACGCTTTCATAAGGAAAAAAGAAATCCAGCAAATCAAAAATTACGGTATTCAAAACTATTTTTAAATCCGTATTAACCTACGGAAGCGAGAGGTGGGTGTTATCCAAACAAGCAAAAAGCAAGATCTAAGCAATGAAAATGAGGTACCTACGAGGAGTGAAGGGGATTTCACGAAAAGATAGAATCAGAAATGACTTAGTAAGAGAACTGGTAGTAGAACCCATCATAGAAAGCATCAAACGACAACAACTAAAATGGTTTGGACACCTAGTGAGGATGAAGGAGGAAATATCAACAAAACAAATATGGCAAGCGAGACCACACAAGCGCAGAGCAAGGGGCAGACAAAGAAAAACATGGGATGAGGCGGTGACAGAAATTTTAAGCGAGAAGGGACTGTCATGGAACGAGGGAGAAAGGATCAGTAAGGACAGAAAGAAATGGGCTAGACTAGTCCACAACTAATATGAGTTTGTCATTTATGTAATACTGTACCTGAGTCTATATAAATTATTACCTTAACACCTAACGGTACTCTAAGGTTTGGAATAAAATAAAAAAATATTATGAATAGGATGGTTGCGACAGTTACTACGTGGTAATCCATACTTACATTGAATTGAAAAATTCACTTTGTTTTTTACCACACTTATATTATGTAAAAATGTTATATAACTTATTATTCACAGTTATATAAATTTCTACACATATCACGACTCGAGTTTCGACGGTTGGCGGTCATTTTCACTTGAAAAAACTTGAAAAATGACCGTCGATACTCGAGTCGTGATATGTGTAGAAATTTATATAACTGTGAATAATAAGTTATATAACATTTTTACATAATATAAGTGTGGTAAAAAACAAAGTGAATTTTTCAATTCAATGTAAAAAAATATTAATTTTTCTTTTTTCTTCCGAAATTTCGAGGACACCCTAATTTCGAGGACAAAATCAACGTCTCGTAATTTAAGTGCGCGGAAACTTAATTTATCTGCGCAGATTTTAAAATATAACGAAAACTGCTGCGCATCCGCGCACCCGCGCAGCTTAACGGAAACATTGCTGATAAATGAAAACAAAGCTGCATTTCTTGTTTCCTTTGCATGTTTCAGCCATTCTTCAAATAAATCAATTTCAGTATGGCGAATAGTACATCTGAAAAAAAAATTAAAATATTTAATTTCGCAAATAGTCGCAAGCGAGTTTTACATCATTATGGAGTATATGAACGAGGGGGTATGTGGTTTTTTTTTCTGGAAAAGTTGAGAAATAGGCAAAAATCTGAGTACTTTAAGAAACAATGTTAAAAAAAATGGTTTATATTACATTGAATGAATGAAAATATGCTTCAAATATAGTGCTTACCTTCAACTCCAATCTCCATAATGCACAAATAGCACAGAACTCTTTGAAAACACACAATAAAATTAAATAGTAAGATGCACAAATGTTACAGAATGAATGAAAAATCTCGTTTTCTTATATAAACATATTTTTTAGGGCTTGTCATTAAGAAGTAATTAGGAAAAAAATTGTCGTTACCAAAGTGTTATCTGTAAATTGTTATAATTATATTCCACGAATTAAAGGGTTGTTTTTGTCCACCTAATTTCGTCTTTTGAACCACTGTGAGACGACTTGTTTACTTTTAATGTAGACAAGGCGAACTGAACCTCGTGCAACGGTTGTATATTTTATTGATATTTTTATGTTTATTACGCATATAGGCCTTTATTATTTTTATTAGAAGGCAAACTAGGCACGTGCCTAGGTGCGCAAGATAAAGAAGTGGCGCGCCGGCGTGCGCCGAAGTTTTTAATCGAAAATAACCCACACATTAATTTCGATAACCCATCGAAAATAACTTAATTACAGAGAGAGAATATTTTTATTGTATACTTTATACAAAGGGCTATCGACCACAAGGTCCTTCTGCCCCCATACTCACATTAACTAAAAAATCATACTTTGTATAAAGCTTACAAAGCGCGCCCGTCTGCTTGACCTTACCTACTGACCATTAACTCGTACGGCCAGTTCGAGGGGATTTCTAAGAATTTGTTAAATCGAGGAAATATATCGTTATATTGACGTTCGTTATACTAAGGTTTCCTTGTATAATTTATAGTACCTCAAGATCACCTGAGGGGATCCAATGAGGAGCTTGTCCAGAGCGCTGTCACTGAGCACTGAACGCTTAATCCGCCTATGAGTCAATTTATTTCGTATTCATTTATTACATATAAACTATAAAATGGATCTTGTAGAAATGGTGTATACGTAACGTAGGGTGACCAAACGTCCCGTAAAAACGGGATTTTCCCGTTTTTTAACGATCGTACGCGGGGTCCCGAAAAAGTCTCCCGGGACGCCTAAATGTCCCGTATTTACGTGTCGTTGATGTCTTCCCCTCTCCTCTACAGTTGAACTCGCCCATTGCCGTCTTCCCCTTTCCTCGATAGTTGAACTCGCCCATTCTGCAGGCGGCTATCCAAGTGGAGTCAGACAAGTCAGTGTGTCTGTTGGTGTTTGTATTGTTACAAGTGTTTGTTTAGTGCATCTCATATTGCTATTAATTACTAATTATGTCCAAGCGTCAGTGCAAGTTTAAGGAGGAGTACTCTAAAGAATGGTACTACATTAAAAAGGGACGCTATGACAACAACAGAATGAGTGCCCCAAGTAGCAGCAAGTCTCTTGAAAATTATTTTATAAAACACGATTCAAATAAAGAAACGAATGTTAGAGCTGCTGAGTTAACTCAGGCCTTTCATACGAATAAGCACCACCCCAGCTTCAGGTCAAATGACTGTATCAGTAAGATAAACAGCGTTATGTTTAGTGACTCTGCAATTGCATCTAAGTTTAGCTCTGCCAGTACAAAGCAGTCAGCCCTGATAACTGGTGTTTTAGCTCCATTCAGCTTGAAAACTTGTATTGAAGAGTTGAATAAATCCTCCCTTTATGGCATTTCAACTGATGCAAGTAATCACAAGGTTTTAAAAATCTTTCCTTTTGTGGTTCAGTTTTTTGACATAAATGAAGGGATACAGTCAAAGTTATTGAAAGTTGCTTCTTTGCCGTGTGAAACATCAGACGAGATATCTAGTTTCTGTTTAAATTGCATTGATGAGTTCAAAAAGAGATAAAAACAGCTTCATTGCAGTTTGTGGTTATAATACAAATACAAATTTTGGTTATGGACTCGTCTTATAAAATCTATGCAAAGCTGTTGGAGCAAAAGCTGTTATGTGAGGAGGAAGATAAAGGCCTAATCCCAGACGTGCAAGCTGGATTTAGAAAACATTATAGTACGGTGGAGCACTTGGTGACGTGGAAATATATTGTAGAGAAGGAATTGGTTAAGAAACAAGGGAAGCTTTACGCTCTGTTTATAGATTTGAAGGCAGCTTACTACACGGTGGGGAGGGAGAGAATGTGGGAATGTCTGAGAATAAAAGGTATAGCGCGGCAATTAATCGAGAGAATCAGGGATTTATATCAGCATACCTGTTGCAGAGTGAAAGTAGAAGCGGAAGTTTTAGAAAGTTTTGAGGTTAGAATGGGGCTAAAACAGGGTTGTCCGTTGAGTCCAATATTATTTAACCTGTACACGGCTGATTTAGAGAGTGTACTGAGCAAAGGTCAAGCTGGAGGGGTAGTAATTGGTAATAGTAAAGTTTGGAGTTTGGCTTACGCGGACGACGTTGTGATCTTAGCTAGTACGAAAGGAGAAATGTCAGAGATGATCGATCGGGTGAAAAGATTTTTTGAAAAGCGGAAACTGGTAGTGAATGTGAAAAAGACTAAATGGATGGTGTTTCGAAAGAGAGCGGGTAATAGGAGTGAATCGTTTAAGTGGGGAAGCAGCATAATTGAGCAAGTTATCAGCTTCAAATACCTTGGGTATATGTTTGGGCATGTGATGGGTTCGCTAAAGACCATGTGAAATATATTTGTAAAAAGGCGTGGGTGGCTGCAAACGGGCTATGGATTGTATGGAAGTAATGCTTGAACAATAACTTTGTAGCGAAAATGGTAGTGTGGAAGGCATGTGTGAGAAGTATTCTTTTGTATGGAGCGGAAGTGTGGGGAGTGAGAGAGGAGGAGAGAATTGAGAGAGTGCAGCTGCAGTTTCTAAAAATGGCCCTCAAACTAGACAGGTCCACGCCGACATACATTGTGCTGCAAGAAACAAATAAGGTGAAAGTGTTTTCGTATGCAGCTAGGAGGGTCGTCAATTTTGAAAGGTAAGTGTATGGAATGGGCAATGAACGAATTGTAAAAGAAGTACTGAGAGTTGTAAGAATGGAAGGTTTGGGTATTCATAAGGTGAGTGAATGGGGGAGTGAAAGGAAGAAGTTGTATGAAAGCTGCGGGTGGGCATACGGGGAAATTGCGGGAATGTTTGTGAGTGGAAGGAAGGTGGAAGAACTGGTATATGAAATGTTAACGGATGTGGAGCTGCAGAGTCGTCAGAGGATGATCGAGGGGAGTAATTTTCTACCTGAATATGGGAGCGTGCAAGTGTTCCAAAGGCTCCCGTTGTTCCTTACAAGAGATAGTCTTCCTCTAGCATTGATAGCACGGCACAGATGCGGGTTAGAGGAAAAGGGCAGGAGATACTGGATGGGCTCCCGTTTTAAACGATGTGAGATATATGGGGAAGCTAGTGACGTGTGGGCGCATTGGGCTCAAAGCTGTGTAGGATGTCAGTGGAGCAGAGAGGACAGGGTGGTAGTAGAAGACTGGGGCTCGTGTATGAGGGAGGACGGAGCGGGATGGCCCTTGATGAAAAGAGTGGTCGAGTTAAAAAAAAGGAATAAAACTTTAGTTCTTTTACCATCTGGTGACGCGTGATTTTATTATTATTATTATTTGAGAGGAAATGTTGTTTTTGAGAGGATTTTTTTTTTCTCTTTTTGTTTGTTTTCTTCTAGTTATTTATTATTTTTTGTTCTGTCTTAGGTTGGAGCGTGTGTGTAATTATTTGGTTAACATAGATGGTAGCACTGTTCTATGTAAAACTGTAGTTGTTTATGCCAATAAAAGAAATCTAATCTACAAATTTTGGTGGTTTGAACAGAGCGGGACAAAACAACGTATTTAAAAAATGAAAAACTACTTTACATGGTGGTATTGAAGGTGTGGGTTGCCCTGCACATATATTACATAACTCCATTTGTACAGCAGCAGATAGATTAAGCTGTGACATCGAGGGTATTATTGTCAAACTCTTCTCTTATTTTTGCGAACAGAGAGGCTAAAAGAATTTTGTGAAGTGGTCAACGTCGAATATGGCACTATTTTAGCACATTCAAAAACTCGTTGGCTGTCTTTGATGCCTGCAATATATCGTATTTTAAAACTGTTTGATGCTCTAAAGGATTTCTTTTTAAACGAGAAAAAAGCTCCAAACGTTTTGTTATCATTTTTTAATAATCCTTTAAGTGAGGCATACCTATGGTTTGTCCATAGCCAATTCAATATTTTTCAACAAGGAATTGAAAATATTGAAGGAAGTACAAAAAGTCTTACGGAAGTTAATGATGTATTGGAATCTACTCTCACAGCTTTGAACAGAAGAAAAGGGGAACAGTTCTTATCATTTAATGTAAAATCCATTCTTAAGCGTGGCAGTATTATGCAACAAGACGAAATTAACTTCAGAACTAAAGTTAATGACTTTTATGAAACCTGCATTCAGTATCTTGAAAAATAGAGTGTACCGTTTTCCTAACTTTCTCAAAGTTTAAATGGATGCTTTTGAAAGAGATCCCCAGTTGGGAACAAATTGAATAAACTATTTGCTACTTCAATGAAAAAAGCATTGACATAAATGATACTTTGCTATTTGATCAACTGGCACCATTAGTGGATTTTATAAGTGATAATATTAGATTGGACTGATGAAGATAAAAAACCACCTCAGTGTCACGAAAAATGGGTTTGTTTTTTTTAAACGCATACCAGGCCAAAACAGCACTCTGAATTTTTGAAGATATGCCAGTATGTGTTTGCGATCTCTGCCCATAATGGTAATACTGAAATAATCTTTTCGCTTATGAACATTCAATGGATGGAGGAAAGGAACAAGATGGGAGTGCAAACCCTTTCTGCAATCTTGCAGGTACTCTACAATTTAAAAATGGACTGTTCTAGTTTTTACAACTTTATATTGCAAAGGAAAGAGGTTTTAAAATTGGCTGGAACGAGAGAAAAATATCCCAAATTCAAATTCTAAAGATTTTTAACATAACTTTGACTTACAATTTTAGTTATTTTGATTATTTATGTTTTGAAGAATGTTATAAAATATAAAATATAGTATAAATATAATATATATAGTATAAATAATAGTATAATAAATAAGTATTCACTGCAAAATTGTTGTTTTTACTTATTATACGCCTCACAATTTAAATTAAATTACATATTCATAGGTAAATTGAAAAAGATTTATATGTCTCAAATTAGCAAAAAAGAACATGTTTTAATGATTACGTCTCGATGTAGGCCCCTCGGACCCCCCTTTAGCTGGAGAGTATTGCCCCCAAACCCCCCGGATTTGTCCGTTTTTTTCAAGTTTATGATTTGGTCACCCTAACGTAACGTGACCATACGTCCCGCTTTCAGGCTGTCTGTCCCGCTGTCCCCAGCGAGGGCGAAAACGTCCCGCTTTCGCGAATAGGTCACTACTAGCTAGGATGTAAACACTGTACTACTTGCCTGGTCGTGCACTCGCAAGATCGTAACGTGTGACCGAAGCGACGAGCGACGAGAGAGAAAGAGCCGATGACACGTGAAATCGCCATAGACGCTGCACTCACAAAGCGAACAACCGTGCTTCAAGTTCAGTGCTTTAAGTTCACACCGGACGGAGTGTGTGATTGTACCATAACAAAAATGCCTAAACGCCAGTGTACCTATAAAATTATCTTGCAAAACAAGTATCCGTTTATAAAACAAAGGAGTGGTACATGTTCAGCAAACGTTACATGCAAAATGTGTAGTACCTACTGATTTTAGTATTATTCACGGTGGTACCAACGATATCGAGAAACATTGAACATCGGAAAAATACAAGCTTTCCGATTAAGCAGCGGCGTTGTGCTCGTCAATACTCACGTTATAAGTAAGCGATTTGATGACTTCTAAATATTTGGATATAGCTGCAGCGGAAGATACGTGGGCGTTTCATACGGTGGAAAAAATCGCAGCTTTCGCTCAAATTGTGCTTCTCATTTAATTCAAACATGCTTTTCCCACTGCCCACTGCATAACTTTATTTACAGATGCTTCAATCCATGACTCGATAAAATTATTCCTAGTATTGCGGATTAATACTATTACGCGATTTTCGTACAAAATTCTTGAGAAGTGGAGGAAGTTGAGCTGTGGAAGGAAAATTGGGCGGTTTCTAGAGGAACTCGGAGTGGCTAATGAGTTCAAATATGTCTTTTGAAATGCCTATCGCCAAAGTGTTGCCAACTACTTTTTAAGAACGCTTACCAGGCCCTGGGAGGCAAATTTTATCGGAATCTGAAAAAGTGTGAAGCAACGTTGTGACAAAATAAAAATCCAAAACCTAAAAATGATTAGCCAAAACCAGGGTATCGCAATAGAAATGATGCAAATACCGCTGGAATATAAAAAAATCAAATTTCATGGGAAGGCGTCAAGGTCAAAGTTTTAGAGATTCGAGAACAGCAAGGTGAAACCTCGGATATAATTGTTGATGATTTGAAGGAAGTATTGTCTTGCAATAATTTGATTAAGAAAATTGTGGGATGTTGAGGAGATAATACGAACTGCAATTTTGGAGGAAAATACAAAGGGGATTAATAATGTTTACGCAAAATTGAACAAATTATACGGAAGATCGCTTATCGGGGATTGGAGGTGGAGCCCAAATAGTTCACCACGCGATCAAAAACAGCTGAAGATTGTCTCCCTTTGACTTCGAGTTCGAGATAGCGTTCGAGTAGAAGCTTTGAAAGAGTTCAAGTTCAAGAAGTCTTTGAAGTCATTCAAGTGCGACAGAGTATCACATACTTCTGGACTACAGTGAAATAAAATGGCTTGCGTTAATGCGCTTGAGAGAGTTCTAAAAATGTTCCAACCTTTGAAAAGCTATTTTCTAAACATCGACAAATGCGCAAATATTTTGAAAATGTTTTTCGAAAGAAAACTTGAGTCTGCGAATGAAATTCATCGTTTCCGAGATAACCTGGCACATAAGGAGAATTCGCTTTTTCTTCTTCACACTGTTCGTAACGCTTTAGGAAACTTACAAGTAACCGACACTCTAATACCATACAGGTTTTTTGTTTTACATAATTCCGCGAGTGTCCCGCTCTGACGAAAAAAATAAATGGTCACGTTATGTATACGTGTATATTGGTATACACATACATGTACAAGAATACGCGTATACACCATGTCTGCAAGTATACACTATATATCCAGCATTTCGTTCTAATGGCATTATGGTGTCGTCAAGAACAGACAGACTAGACAGACGATAGCCTATTTGAAACTATGTGAGTACACTAGTGGCCAGCACTCCGTCAATAAGATTCTATGTTCTCACACCGTGTGTTTAACTCCCTAGGAGAGTTTGGTTATTACCACCTTGTTTCAATTGTCGTGATCGAGTCTCCAATAATTAGAAAGTCAAGATTAAGTAGTCATGGCTATACATGCACAATACATGCAACTATACATGACTATACATGCAAGAATATATCAAATCTAATGGTTCAAGTCATATATTTTTTAAACCAAAAATATTTAATTATGGTTATTGTACATATAAATATCTCTTAACCCTTTTAAGTCTATTGATACATCCCATATACATATACATACCCATACAGCGGCGGAACCATACAATCTAGGCTTTTCGTTTAGAAAGGGCTTGACCCAGCTTAGGGAAGGTTTGAGGCCCGTAGCCAACCCCCCCTGAATCCGTTACTGAACTCATCCATCTATAATAACTACTGGGTTATTATTATCCCATTGTTAATGTATCAGTGGGAATTGTATATCACAGTATCGGCAAGCTACCTACTGCAGAAGCATTCAGAACTAAACATTAATCAGTTAAATTAAACAAGAGGCAAATAGTTATAAATCCTTATTACTTTTGAAAAAAAAGGATTTGATTAACAAGGAGGCTTGTTTAATCTTAGATGCTAATTGGGATTTCCCACCCTTGAATCTCGTTATTTCGGAATAAAGCGCTTCAACGGAAGAAAACGTGCTTTCCTCATCTGCGAGTGTCTGCGGATTTTTCTTTCCTTATCAAATTACCGCGACTCCAAATCACGCCACGTTCAAAACTTTCCATCTAATTATACTCAACAGAAAGAAATAAAGGATTACCTCGTAATTTAAATTACATTTTTTCTTTTTTAATCACAGAGTTGAGATTAAGTAGAATCTTGTTAAGGTAACTTATCTCTCTAGTCATCCTTTGAAGAATCTTTTTAAAGAAATGTAATAAAACGTAATAATATATGTCTATCTAGCTTTATCTACCGGAACTACTTTATTGATTTGGACCTACATCAAATATTTGTCAGAAAATAGGACACTAGTCCAGTTAATCCAGTGGTGTTTGTTCTTGTCTTGACTTCACTATATTGTACCCACACGAACCTCCAGCAAATAATAGACAGAGAGTAGTTTTGTTAAAAACAAATTTTGTTTTTTTAAATTTCTTGGAATGTTTTTATCGATTGCGTTCCTTTTTAAACATTCGGTCGCAGATTACATTAAGGTTAAATTCGAAGTGTTAGTGGAAAGCAATTTCGTTATCGATTCACATTATTTATTAAAAATAAAGCGAGTTGAAAACAAAATACGAACGCGATAGACCGAATGGTGTGCAGGTATCGATTGCCCGGTTCCGGCTCGCTTCCGTTGTTTCAAAGCCAGTCTGGATGTCGTGGAAAATACTAATTAGTTTCGAGAAAACTGAAAGCATTGTATTTCGAGATTTCACTGCTCCAGATTTTACACAATTCACACACAAATTTGCTATTATATTGGACTAAATATGTCAGACCTAAATTTCAGACCGAAAAAATATGCGCACTTACACAAAGAAATTTTAACCCTTAACCACCTGCCATACGTCTCACAGATCCCGTCGTATATAAAACCGCGAATATTGTTGTATGCTAGGTAGTCAAGGGATAATATTCCTTAATTAATTAATTCCTTAATTTTTTATTTTCAACAATTTCCAATTCAACTTCATCTCGCATAAATGTATTCCTGCTAACAGAAGATAATACATAACATAGTTTAGTAATTTCTATTCGGATAGATATTAAACCGAGCAACCGCAGCTTCTAAATGGCTTCAATAAATAACTCGGTGAGATCACAACGAAAATGCGTGCTTGCCAACATCGTTCGTTCTTTCGTTTCTATTCGAACACTAATTGGCGAGTTACGTCTTTGTAGCTTTAAAGTTGCAGCTGCACTGAAGGAAATAATTGAATCAGTTTTGGAGATAACTGAAGATGCGCTGGCTGTGAATGTAATTATCCTCACATTGGCTTTCATAAAGTTTTCATTCAGACAACAATAAATTCAATCTAGTTCTTGAAGGATAACAATGATATTGTGTTAACTTCATATACAGAACAGAAAGGACGAGGCTAGTCAAGAATAAATTTGAATTAAAAGATTTGAAAGGATATTCACGATTTGGCAAGATTATTTCACAAACGATAAGATCAGAGAAGATAGACACGATTTGGCAAGATTATTTAAGATTAGACAGAACAAGATACGATTTTAAAGGAGGAAATTGACCTATTGTTGTTACATAAAGGCGATCTAACTGCTAATCTTGTATGGAAATTGGCTAAACATGAATCGTGTTTGGGGCAATATATCATGTGATATATAGAAACGGATTTTCTAGTTTCTCGTGATTCGCGTGCACAGTATGCACACTTAATCAATCAATGCATTAGGAAAGCCACATGGAAAACTGCCAGATGATTCGCTTCGTGCAAAGTGGCCAACCTGTTGATGGCGAATCCCATTAATTCGTAATAGGCAATGGAATTTTCTATGGAATATTATAATAGATAAGTTATTGATTCGCAGCTCGAATAAGAATAATAGAGCGGTTTCGGCAAACTACAAACAGATAAGACTGTCAAGACCAGATAGACAGAACTAGGCTAAACAAACAAGACTGGACAGACAAGATTGGATACCATAGCTTAGGTAGTCAAGAGAAGATTAGGCTCGATAGGGAAGACTAGGCAAGCAAGACTACACATATAGGGCTAAACACTAAAAACACAAGTAGTAAGAGCAGTGTGAGAATATTAGAATAAACATACAAGTGTAGTAAGAGAATATTAGACAAGGGTAGACAGACATAACTAATAGATATAACCGATTAGATAGTAAAAGCTAGAAAGACATATAATAGATTGTACATTTAAATCTGTACTAGTGATTCTAGATGCACATAGAAACCTAGGAAGGCTAGACAAATAATACCAGGTAATCGCAGCTGAACTGGATAAACAATACTAGACAAGCGAGTCTGTTAATCTACCACAGCATCATGTGGTGAGCTATCTTGTGTAAATATCGCTAATGTAATATTGATCTCAACAATCTAGCGTTATCTGCGTACATATACGTTATTATATCCGTGACAATCATAAACATATGAAACACTCACTCAATTCACCATTATCTCAGTTTATTTATATGATAAATATATCACACCGGATAGCTAGATAACGTTTCACATCATGCGAATTTAGAAATGATCGTAAATTGTCGCTTATGGATTTAATCATCGAAACCGAACCGGTAATAACATAAGTAAGGTATCTTTTTTTTTGTGGAGGACGTAACAAGCACATTCAGCTAACTTGACACGTGGCCCTCCTGAAATCACGACCATCTTAGTACCGCTGCAAGCATCTTCTCAAGATCGTCGATGTCGTACGATGGAATTCTACCCTATATTTTATTACCATACATCCCCCATTCACTATGAGTGTTTAGGGGTTCTGAAACTTCACTATTTGTTTTTACTGCTTAATTTTGCCTGTATACCTATATACCCTGTATAAAGGTATACAGGGTATTTTTTTTTAATAGCGCGAATATTTTTAAACTTATAAAAAAAAACTTTATTTTAGTATTACACTTATTCACTAACTTATATTAAGATCTAACTATTTCTAAATCTAATATAAACTAATATATTAACTATTTCTAGATCTATTTCGATATGCTTAACATTCAGTTGTTCAATTGACTGCTTTTGGGCAATTGACTACCAAAAAATATAGGGCATACGTGATTTAAGTATATGAAGATATATGAAGTATATTAAGTATATGATTATAAAGAAAAATTAGACGAAATATAATATATACAGGATGTTACGGGACTTGAGTATGTCGCATGTCAGTTATAAAGAAGCAAAATTTAGACATAATATATACCTTGTATATATTATCTATATATAGCGTACGTGATGAAATGCGTAACGAATATAAACAAAGAAAATTCAGAATAAACACCTTGGTGCCGACACATATTTTTTAACCTTCGGACCTAACCGAGGAGGACTTAACTGTATGCAACCCATATGCTTCTGGTGGCTGACAATACCACGCACATACACATTAGTGTATTTTCATAAGCTTCTAATAGTAAATTCGCATTTTTCTTGTAATTAAACTACATATTTACGGTTTTCAGATTTTTCCCTTTACATGCGCTCTTGCTACCGCTTCTTGCCAAATTTCATGATTCTAGGTCAACGGGAAGTACCCTATAGGTTTTGATTCGCTTGTGAAATCACAAAATATGCGACATAAACGGTTATATCTTTTCATCGCGTTGACTTACAACTTTGATTTTTTCACAGCTGAAAGAGACCACAGACCCGAGTATTTGATACAAATTTCAACTTGTTACCTCTACGCGTTCCTGAGAAAAATGGTCTTGACAAACAGACAGACAGACGGACAGACGGACAACAAAGTGATCCTATAAGGGTTCCGTTTTCGGTACGGAACCCTAAAAAGTGAACAGAAAATATAATTGTGATGAACCGAAAGAAAGATTTCCTGCATGCGCCCCGATCTCTCCTCGATCCTATTACCCTCACAAGGGTTTGGTCGCACTATGCTTCTATCATTTTTAAAGAAATTTTCCACTCCTCTCTGTTCTGGGCTAGTTCTGTGGCCTCGTGAGGAGCGAGTCCTGTCAAGCTTCTGATTCCGTCTACCCATCGGGTTGGAGATCTTCCTCGTGAACTTCGTCCGTCAACTTTGCCTTGAACCACCAGCTTTTCTAATGCATATGGTCTTCTGGAGACTTGCCCGAAATACCGCACTTTGTTCCGGTTTATTCTCTTGGAGATTGTCCTCGATTTTTAGTTCTTCTAGGATCGATACATTGGTGCGGTGCTGCGTCCGTGATATTTGGAGCATTCGTCGTTAAACCCACATTTCAAATGCATGTATTTTCTTTCTGTCCGCTTGTTTGATCGACCAGGTTTCAGCCGCGTATGATGCAATTGGGAAAATTAAAGTAGAGACCAGCCTGATTTTCGTTACTAGCGTTACTTAGCTTTACTAATTGACGTGCCCTTCCATATGCGTGACAGTTTAGTTGTGGCCGCTCTTGCTATTGCTAGCCGTCGTCTTATTTCGGCATCGCTACCTCCTGTGTTGGTGATGGGGGAGCCAAGATAAATAAATTTATCCACTACTTCGAAACGGGCTGCCTGTCGGATATGCGGAGAGTTGTTCCTTTTCCGGTCTACTATCATGACTTTGGTTTTACTGATATTTAGTTTTAAGCCGTACTCTTTGCTTATATTTCCCAGCCTTATCATGATCTACAACCCGATCTACAAACTACCAAACTCATCTCCATCTGGTAAAGAGGAGATTAAAAGATCATCAACAAACTTAAGAATAACAAGGCAGCTGGAGAGGATTCAATAGTGGCGGAACTACTGATGCTGGCAAATAATGAAACTCCAGATGTACTAGTCCAGCTTTTTGAGGAGATCTGGAGAACTGGGATTATACTAACTGAATGGCAGTCAACTTTAATCCATCCTCTACACAAACCAGGTGATAAAAAGAATGCCAATAACTATAGGGGCATCTCATTAGTATCTGTTCCATATAAGATTCTCTCCAAAGCAATACAGAACGGAATAGAAGGTCATCTTGACTAATTGATTGGGGAATATCAAGCTGGTTTCCGAAAGGGCTGTTCTTGCCCTGAAGAGATCTTTAACCTAAAGAACATCATCAGGCATAAAAAACTGGAGGAAATAACTACGTGGTCGTGTTTTTTGGTTTTCAGAAAGCATATGAGTCCACCGTTCGAGAATCATTAATAAATATTTTGGAAGAGTTTGGGGTGGATGATACATCAAAACATCTATTCGAACAAACTCTCACTAACCAGTGTCAAAAATAAAATTTATAGGTGACATATATAATTTATGGGTGACATCTCAGAACCCTTTACAATCAGAACGGGCGTAAGACAAGGAGATTGATTGTCCCCAATCCTTTGCAACTGTGTTTTAGAAAAGTTAAGTTTTTAAGTTTTAGAAACAAATGAAGAGCGATTCTGACTTGGTCCTAAGAACAAAGGGATATATATTGACTGCCTGCCCTTTGCAGATAACCTGGCCATTTTTGCTAACAACATAGAATCAGCAGTCAACAAGATCAATAGGCTGTCAGAAATGACTGAAATGGTTGGACTCCAGATTTCTATTAAAAAGACAAAATATATTACGAGCATCTACGATGTACCTGAATGGATCAAAAATTGGACGGCAAAAATTGGGCGAGTCAAGAATTTCAGGTATCTCGTCATTCAAGTCATCCAGGAGAATGGATTAGAAGGAAAAGCAATTAATGTCAGGATAAGGAAGTTAAACCAGGCATACCAACCGACCATGAAATAATAAGGCAGCTGGCCATGAAATTCTGGCATGTGCCAGAGTTTTAATTCTGCTCCTCCCAAAAAAATGGGCCAAAGGAGATAATAATAATGCCAACCGCAGCAAAATACTCCGCCTGTGATGGGGATGAGTAAACTGAGTAGCTCTGAGAAATCACTGCCGGTCCTAAGCCCGGAAAAAGGAGGAGGGTTGAGCATAGGGCTAACAACCCGATCTTGTAAAAACGATACTGTTATGAAAACCAACGATTCGCCTCGGAACAAGACAGACACAAGACGACGGCCATGGCTTTGTAAGAAGGATATGAGTATTGGAACCCTGAATGAACTAAGTTGGCACAGGCTAGGAGTAGCGCAGAGGACGATAGAATAGTTAGAGAAAATCGGGACGGATATCACGGCAGTACAGGAGATCCGATGGACGGACTCAGGACACCAGAGGATTGGAAAATCTGGTGTATTTTATAGCGGAACTCGAAACCAACGCCACGAATTTGGATCTGGTTTTGTCGTGCGAGAGGAACTGATTAAGGATCTGTTATCGAGTTTAGACCTGTGAATGAACGGATCTGTCAAATCAGATTTGCAGGCAAGTGGTATAACTATTGGATGTTATCCATATACGCCCCAACTGATGAAAAAAACGACCTAAGGATTCCTTCTATGATGAACTAGAAAGAGCTATAGACGGAATACCCAAGCAAGACATGGTAATAATGTTGGGAGACTTCAACGCTAAAGTTGAAAGAGAGGAGGCCTTTAGGCCAGTAATTGGCAAACATAGCCTGCATGAATACTGTAACGATAACGGAACTCGACTAGTGGACATGGCAGCATCCAACAACCTATTGATAAAATCAACAATGTTCAAACACAAGAATCCATAAGCAGTCCTGGATATCCAACGATGGAGTAACAAAGTCCATATTGGTTAATGCAAGGTATAGCAGCAATGTAACTGACGTAAGGTGCCTTAGAGGCGTGGATGCTGATAGTGATCATTTTTTGGTTAGAGCTAAGGTGCGAGCAATAATATCTAGCCAAAAGTACCAAAACACAGTCAAGCCCCCTACATGGAATACTGAAACATTTAAAGACGACAACAAAAAACAAGAATACCAGTGGAGTCTAACAGCACAACTGGAGGCAACATCCAGACAAAAGGATATTGCGAAAATATTAACGAACATAGAGAGGTCAATAATCGCAAGTACACAAACGATAGTTGGGAAAAGAAAGGCTAAATGAAGGAACTCGTGGTATGACAAGGAGTATGAAGAGAAGATAAGCGCAAGAAGCATAGCCAGAATGGACGCGCTGCAAGACCCAAATGAACACATTAGGGATAAATACAGACAAACAAGAACAGCAGCACGGAGAATATTTAGAGTCAAAAAAAGAGCGCTCGAACAAAAAATGCCAGAAGAACTGGAAACAAGTCGAACAAATAACCAAACTAGGAATTTTTTTCAAGAAGTGAGAAACATTAAAGGAGGCTTCAGACCGTGGACTGACATGTTTCTTGAAACAGATAACGGAGGACTAGTGACAGATAAAAACGAGGTGTTGGAGACGTGGAGAAGCGACTTTGACCAATTACTGAACGCGCAGCAGGACCAAGGAAGAGGTACGGTCACATACTACACCGCAGATCCACTGGTCGAGGAGTCAACCCTTGAAGAGGTAACGAAGGCGATCATGAGAATAAAGAATAACAAAACGCCGGGTAAGGACACAATACCGGCCGAGTGTCTCAAATATGGAGGAGAAACTCTTATCAAATACTTCCACTTCCTCATACTCCAGATTTGGAAGGAAGAGAAAATACCAAGTAGTTGGAAAGAGAGTGTCATCGTGCCCCTACACAAAAAGGGCGACAAACTACAATGCTCCAACTTTCAGGGAATATCATTGATAAACACGGGATATAAGGTCTAGTCCCTGGTACTACTCGAAAGACTAACTCCCTAAGTTGAACACCAGCTAGGCGACTACCAATGTGGGTTTAGGAAAAGAAGATCAACAGTAGACCAGATCTTCACAATACGTCAACAAATGGAGAAGTGCTGGGAGTACGATAAAATCATATCAACTCTTCATCGACTTCAAACAAACGTATGATAACGTCTTGAGGGTGGAGCTGTGGAATGCTATGATGGAACTGGGAATTCCGTGTAAACTTGTCAGCTTAACAAGGATCAGCATGGAAGGCTCCAAAAGTGCGGTACGGATCGGGGGAAAGTTATCAACCTTTTTTACGATAAATAATGGCTTGCAACAGGGAGACGACAGCTCCCCACTCTTCTTTAATATAGCTCTGGGGAAGGTAGTAAGGGAGGCAAAAACGGAGACACTGCTATTTAGAAATCGGGTCCCGCGTCTTATATTGGCCTTTGCGGATGACATAGACATCATTAGAAATACAACCAGGAACGTTAAAGAAGAGTTTCAAAAAATAGTTTTGATATGTTTCGTATGGGAACAGGTTCCGACTGGTAGAAAACCACTAGGAAGACCGCGACTACGGTGGATAGACAACATAGCATCAGATCTTAGATCCCTGAATTTCATGGAAGCGGAGGAGCTAAGGATGGACAGAGTCAAATGGAGGAGAGTTGTTGAGTCAGCCAAGACCTACCATGGGTTGTAAGACCTACAGAGAGAGAGCGAGAGATAGAGAGATACCAACTGACAAAAAATACCTATGACAAAAATTCTTAAAGTATAGGAGCCATTTTATAAGTATAGGAGCCAAGTTCAGACATATTATAATACAGTTTTAAAGCCTGAGGGCTTATATGCGTCCGAAACTTTTGTCAAACTGAGCGGCTGTGAAAACGAGAACGTAGGATATTCAGGAAAATCCTAGGTAACAGATGGGTTGATGGACAATGGCGAATGAGATCAAATGAGGACTTGTACAGCAAGACAGAACCTATTACGGCATCCATTAAAAAGAGACGATTGTTATTTTACGGTCATCTCAAGAGGATGGACGGTGACCGACTAACCAAAAGAATATGAAGTTTCATCCAATCTAAGAAAACAAGGCCGAGATTGTTCGAAGAATGTGAAAATGATCTTAGGCAGAGTGGTATCTCAGAGAGAAACGTACATGATAAGGAACAACTACCTGGCTGGTGATTCAGGGCAGAGTGGAAGGTAGCAGGCTTCGTGGCCGATCACCAACTCGATGGACAGACACCATCAAATCTGTCACTGAGACTCCCGTGGCAGAGTTCGCGCGCCATGCGACCAACAAGAATCTATGGAGAAGATTGGCGAAGGCAGCAGTGAAAAAAGCAGACGACTCCCCATGACCACGACCACTCTGTCAATAGTGAACGACTCAGAAGAAGAAGAACAACTACCAAGGTTTTAAAATGCCATCAACGTCCAAAAGACAGAGAGAACCTTTGTGCGAAGAGCATAAACAGGCACTGCTCGGTGGGCTTAGAAGATACTGGCAGGTAGTCAAAGCTGGAAAAAGAACAAGACCTAGATACTAAAATGAAATTGGTTGTTACCACGCAGTCCATAGAGGCTCAATTCGATGACTAATAAAGTAGGTCAAAGAGCAATGGAGCCATATTTTGAATCACTAAAAAATATAGAATACCCATTAATACCATCAGACAAAGAAGTAAAGTTAAAGGCATAGCTGTACACATAACTAGAATGATATGACCTGACGTGCAGGTCATATGGTGAGAACATGGGCAGGTCATACGGGGGTATGACCACGTCTACCGCGCGAGGTGGACTATCAGGATATCGAAATGACGACCACGAGAGGATGAAACCGATACCCTGGAGCTATGATATAAAGAGAATCGCTGGGAATGGCATATGGAACTGGGCTCAGAATTGAGAGACATGGAGGAACTTAGAGGAGGCAAAATAGGCCTCTTCTAAGATGTTCCAGCAGTGGACAACTACGGCTATCCGATGAATCATCTAAATGTAAACAATGATTCAACCTAAATTCAAGATGTTAAGAGATTATATTTTTGTTCAATGACAATAATCTACAAATAAATAGAATATGATTAATTTGAAAAGTGTCCCACCTTTGTTGCGTAAATATGCAGGGTGAGATATTTCAAGATATCTAATATTCCGTGCTTCAAAGAATAGTTCAAAGAAATATATAATAGAGACAAAGCGTTTAGCAGACACGATAGACAAGCTCAGTCTGGCACAACAGGCGGTATTTATAGAATAGTTAAGAGGTCTGAGTTGGGAGAATGTCGAGTGACTGTTATTGACTCGATTGCATTTATCAGCTAAGTGAGTTCGAAAATAACCGAAAGAAACAACAAGCCGGTGGTTATATTTAGTCGGAATAAAGGGCAGAGTGCGCTGAATATCCTTTGGCGAGTTTAATTAGTACAAGTGTGTACGGAGTGTTTTACAGGTGCGCGCTTTCGTGGAATTAATTCATTTTTCATATAATTCCATATAAATTGCGCGTACTGTGTATTACGATACCCTTCTCCCTTTAATGTTTTTTAATTAAGCACAAAAATCTCACAATAATAAACTTGCGTGCCCACTGTAAACTTGTTTTTTTTAGAAACTATGTGTGAAATGAAATAATGAAATATGTAGTTTCAAAGACAATTTAATATGCTTTCATATGAGTATAAATTTATTTCGGTTTCTTGCGTTTAACATCGTTAAATTAACTCATGAAACCAATTAACTTTTTTATTACTAATTCAAATATGGTGATTGAACATTATCTAAATTAACACTTCATTTTTAATAATTGGTATGACGCCCTCTTGCCCTAATAACATTTCGCATACTATTAGCCATATACCCGTACCGGCGAGAGAATGCATCCCGTCTCGACGAGTTTAGCATTATTTCGAGTGAGCGGTGTTTAGATGCCCGTGTTTGAAAAACTGACGCATTTTTCTGAATTCATCTAACGTGTGTGTAGGGTTTGGGAATACCCTGT
Source organism: Phosphuga atrata (assembly GCA_944588485.1). Classification (NCBI taxonomy): domain Eukaryota; kingdom Metazoa; phylum Arthropoda; class Insecta; order Coleoptera; family Silphidae; genus Phosphuga; species Phosphuga atrata. The sequence continues at coordinate 59,915,202 of OX155900.1, forward strand.
CTTTTTAGACTCGGTGAGTCCGAGTCGAGTCCGAGTCCCATTTTTCGGGTCCGGTTCCGGGTCCGGGTCTAATCTGTCTCGCAATTTAAACAAAAACACGAAAGGATTTTCCATGTTCACGCATATGGTAAATCAACGGATACTGTGCAAACTTGCCGATTAAGTTAAGTGGGACTTAGACATTAAGTTAAGTGGCAGATAATTAGATAAACAAGGGATTTTGAGAAAATTATGGAAAATATGTAAATAAAACAAAACTCCACAACAGGCTAAGAGCGGAAGGCAAATGGATGAATTCCCTTCTAAATTGTCTAAAGTTAATTCAACTTGTCCGTATTCTTCGACATCATAGACGCTCTCGTCAGAATACTAATTTTCATCTGGATCGTCATCGATACCATCTAGACCATGGTCATCTTCATCTGCAATCCGGTAATATTTTTCTTTTTACATACTACATCACAAACAGATAAGTGTGTAGTGTAATTCAAACAGAAATTATAAAGTCTAGAAGATTCTCGTCCAAATTTCATCATCACTTGCACCATCGCCGGTTGAAACAAACTATATGTTTTTAAAATTTTATATTAAATGTGTTTAAGTGTTGTTCTACTTTTTCGATGAAAATCATCAGTTAAAAATTCTCAATTAACCCAGATTATACACTTCTCATAGTCAATTCCATGCAAATTGATATTTAGATATGTTCGAATTTTCATACTCGTCCATTTATCAAGTGTAATGCTAAATCGTCGATCTTCTTTACGACGCGGTGTACTAGATAATGCCAAACATTCAAGACCCGAGACTCATCGAGTCTTAGATCGGGTATCGGGTACCGGGCATTTACCCTTGGACCCGTGGAGTCCGGGTCCGGGTACTCGGACCCGAAAAACCCTACGTGTGTGTACGTGCGCAGTACAGCTGCATTCCCTCGCCGGTTCGAGTATAGATCTATTCAAGTTCCCTTTTGTTTCTTGTGGGATGTTAAGCCATTATTCTTCTACTGCAACAATAAGCTCGCGAATCTAGGTTGGAACGCGAAGCCTAGCTCGAATTCTTCGTTTAGGCTCATCCTATAAATGCTCTATCGGATTTAGGTTGGGACTGCTTGCTGACCACTCCATAACCCGAAAACAGATTTCTGTCATGTAATCTTGCAAGATTCTTGCGGTTGTGGCTTTCCATTGTCATGCATAAAGATAAAATCTTCTCCAATGCACTCTACTTATGGTACCACATGAACTGCTAAAATATCGTCTATGCACCTAGTATCCGTTAAAGCTCCACTCCGCGATCACGGGCGCCACTAATGATAAAAGTAGGGTCGGTTCATGCTCCCCAGATCATGCAGGAACCACCTCCATAAGCAGTGCGGTCTTCAATGCGGTATTCTACAAATCGCTCTCTAGGTATCCGGTACACTTTTCTTATTCGGTTGCTACCATAGAAGCACATTCTGGTCTTATCTGAGAGCAGAACAGACCTCCATTCTTCCAACCTTTAATTCAAATGATCCCATGCAAAACGCAGGCGTGCTTGACGATGAGCTAGGGTAGTCTTTGACAAACTGCAGGTGTCTTAGCAGTTAAGTTACTTTCCTTCTGCCTGTACCAGATCGTCTATGAAAGGATCCAGTCGACACAGAACGTTGAAACACTCTTCGAATTTCAGCGCGTGTCATATCCAGTTGTCGTGCAACAGCTTGCTGGCTAAGTCCATTTACGATTAAAACAAAAACTTGGGCGGCTTTTTGCGGTGTAGTATGCATTAAACATAGGTGGGCACAGTTAATCCAAAAGTTAACTTCGTTAATCGTTAACTCGTTAATAAAAAAGTTAACTTCGTTAATCGTTAAAATATCGAAAATTTAACGCAAGTTAAAGTTAACCGTTAAAAGTTAACCATCCAAAACGTATACTGCTTTTGGTACCTTTTGGGATGGGATACATTGATAAATAAAACAAAAACAAGTAGATAGATTAATTGAATTCACAATTACAAGCGTCAGTAGCGACCCGCCCTGGTTCGCACAGGTAGCGGAGCATATACACACCTACTATGGAAGACTAATATGGAAGAAGCAGGCTATTTATTGTATTATTCATAATTTGTCATTAGTTGTACGTTTATGTTGCCTTTCGTGAACATAAGCAGATTAAAATTGTCATCTGACAGTGATGAGCGTTTAGGTCTCAAAATATCTTCCCTGTTGAAATGAGCCGTTCTACTGTGGCGCTTGATGGGATTGCAATACTATATATTTAAAAAAAAGATTCTTTTGAAGTTAGGTCTATCCAAGTTCTCACCAAATTCTGCGTTCTAACCTATCTTTTCTTCAGACTGAGAAACAGGGCTCAAAAAATCTTCTTCTTCATTATTGCTGCTTCCGCTAGTACTGGCACTATCCTTTTCATTTCCATCTGCTTCCATTAAGAGCGTCTTCAACTTTTGCTTCCATAAGTTTCTTTACTTTTGATAACTTGCTACCATCATACTTTTACAGCCACAGTAGTCGCAACTTCGGGTAAAAAGTTGCAGCCAGCTGGCATTCTTCATCTTCCATAAACCGTTCAAATCTTTTTTTATGCCAGATGATAGAGCATTGACCAAAGGGGTACAACAATGAAGCAGGTGACTAAGATCTTGCAGTTTGAACACTGTTGTCGCAATAATTGGTGAGTCCCAAGATATGCTTGAGATTCCGCTTCAATTAAGGCAAGCGCTCTAGCCACTGGTAACATGACCTGCAAGTAGCCGCGATGCCAAAAGATCACCAATGCTTTGTTCACCTAATCTTTTAACAGGTTGAGGTGAAACCTCTTCTACTGCTAATGCTGTCTGCATCAACATCAGAAGAATTCAAATGCACAGCCCTTGATGAGGGATGAAAAGAAAACCGTTCTGAAGGTTTTCTTTTTCCCACGAGTTGACGCTGCTTTTACTTTTTCTTCAGGCTGCACATATTTGGATTCATGCGTCGTTTTCACATGCTGTTTGGGTTTATTAAGACTAGACATGTGAGCCTTTATTGTACAAACATTAGGCAACCAAGTGTGGCCAAAGATTTGATTCAGTTTCACTTTCAGAACTTTGTGTACTTTGAGTAGAAGTAGTAGTGTTCATGATGTAATCTTGTAAATGTTACATCAACTATTTTCACCAAGAACCAACACAAACGAAAAGATAAATAAATGAAGAATGATAAAATATAAATTAAGTCGGTTAAAAAAGACGCCAACGCTAAAAAACTCAGGTTATAATAACTTGTCGTATGGCACTGAGTAAATAATCAACAGGGTGTATTTATTTTTTTCGGCTATGGATTTTTGCCCTTTTAAGCAGGTGCTGTTGTGCCGGGCCGCGCTGGTAGGCCCGCGCGGTGCGTAATTCAAACAAAAAATGACAACATGTCAACAAACAACCAATGTAACGGACTAAAATTAACTGAAGTTAAATTTAACGGATGTTAACAAGAGCGTTAACATTTTTTTTAGTTAACATCAAAGTTAATTACTTAAGCATTTTGTTAACTTCATTAATTAACGATTAACGGATTAACGAGTTAATGCCCACCTATGGCATTAAACTAACACACTTGAAAACTAATCATATTATGTAGAACGAATAATATACAGATTTCTATTGCAAAGGCAATAACAACAATTTTTCACAAGTCTATTCTCGTTATAACAACCACATAAATACGTTCGTATTTCTATTCAAACAAGTTTAATTCCACTAGTTTTCTCTATTTTTAAACGAATTATAAACAAATTTATCATATTTCACAAGGCACGACGTGGGTTGTAATAATGAAGGCTAGACCTCCTCGTTTAGTTTCAATTTGTGCTGTTAAATTATTCAGTTTTTAATTAGTAGAATTGCAGTAGGGACATAAAAAGGGTCTCATACACAGAAAATATTTGTCACAAAATATTTCTCCAATAATAAACATAATAATTTACATTTTGTGAGCAATAGATAGACAAATTACTAATTAATTGTGTGTAATTATTTCTCACTGCGCCTGCGTATAGAACTATATCTATGATTTATATTTATATTGATATCTATTTATGTCTAGATAGACAAGATTAGACAAACAAGACTTGACAAATAAGACTAGACACACAAGCCTAGACAAACAAGACTGGACAAACAAGACTAGACAAACAAGACTAGGTAGACGTGACAAGGTTACTTAGACCTTTATTGGAAAAAAACATAAATTTAAAACTTAAACACTACTTCTACAAAGTCTTGTTCTCCTCCTGAGGCAAGCTGATTCCAGTTTCTTTGCCATCATGTCTATAACGTCTATTATGCTCACTCTGTAACCTCTAATCTCCTCCTGTATTCATTTGACGCACCCTTGGCTCACCTGGGCTCTCATTTCTCCATCCTACCTTGTCTTTCCATTTGCAGCTTCAACAACACCATTAACGACATGTAGTCCGACTCACTTTTCATTCCGATTTCCATACCTTCAATTTTCTGTCATGTTGCATCATTTGTTAAAATCCGCTCCATACCAATCGCTAGAAAACCTCTCAACAATATTCTTTTCAAGAATACTTTTAAAAAAATATCACTTATTCTCTTTCACCCGTTCCAAACCTCACTATTCCCTCTGAATTTTTAACTTTTTCGTTAGATTTTCTTCTTATCCCTTGTCCAGATTTATCTTGTCTGCTGAGTTGTTGTTCTTCTATTCTTGCATTCCAATTCCCTCCAAAACTTAATCCTCTCCAAGATTTCCCTTCAGTATTAGTCTTGACCTGCCACTTACATTTGTCCTAAAACCGCTATTATTGTATTTCCCGCCACTTGCCACCTGCAACTTTCTAACTTCATTTCCCTCAACAATTTTCCCCTTTCAATTTCAATTTCCCTCTTTCGTTTCAACGGGTATTCTTTTAGATTCACAAATTGCGCTATTACTTCCTTTCTCTGCCGGTTGCATCTTCCACCTGCAATCGCTTGGTTGTTTGCTCCTGCCTGTCTCCCATTCTTTTGCCTGTATCTATGTCTAGGCAGACAATACTAGGACGACAAGACTAGGCCGAGCAGACTAGCCCGATAAGACAAGGCAAACAAAACTAGAGCAAAAACACTAGGCGACATGACTAGGCGGACAAGACTAAGCAGAAAACACTTGGTGGACAGGACTAGATGGACAAGACATCAAGAACAGACGGATAAGACAAAACAGACAATACTAGAAAGAAAAAAGTAGACGGACGAGACTAGACAGACAAGACTAGGCAGACAAGCCTAGAGAAACAATACTTTTTTTTCTCTTTTATTTTAACCATGAGCACCCTGGGACCGCTTGTAGCATTTACATTCAGTGTGTCAGTTGTCATTACATATAAATACAATAAAATTGATTTATAATAAAATATGTTTGTGTCTTCTATCGTAGTACATGGTAGCTGGGATTAGTCGCTGTTTAGATTGTTTTCCTCTTTTTCCAAAGACGTTCATCAGCTTCTTTTTGGGATAGCATCTTGTTGATCATCCGTTTATAGTGTCCCAGTCTTCTTGTGATTGTAGCATTTGTTCAATTGTATTCTTTGGATGTAGGTTGTCTATTGCTACATCCTTGCGTTCTTTGTCCAATCTCGGGCATTCGTATAGCGTATGGATTACGTTGTCTAGTTGTCCGCAGTATATACAATCTGGATCTGATGCCTTCCCGATGTTGTGAAGGAATTCCTTAAAGCACCCATGGCCCGCGAGTATTTGGGTTAGGCGGTAGTTTATTTCTCCATATTTTCGTCGGTACAAAGTCACTATATTGGGGATGCGTATCCTTGTCCACTCGCCTGTAATACTTTAATGTAAGTATTTCCTTAGCCTGATTTGCAGGTCGATTGGAGGAATGCCTGAGATAACTAACGCTGCATCTCTGGACACTGTGCGATAGGCACTACATACCCGCAGAGCCAGTTTTCTCTAATAATCTGCTAGTTTGTCAATATCGTTTTTATTAGTGGCTTTCGCCCAGATAGGGGCACCGTATAACATCCTAGACTGGATAACAACACAGCAACCTTCGTTTTCAGCTCCTAGGCCCTAGAATAATAGGCATGGGTTTTTCGGGGGCAGACGTGGTTTTTATTGCTCGCTCTGCTGCCATTTTAAAGTGCTCTTTAAAAGACAAACACTTGTCGATTACAATTCGTAGATATTTGATGTGTGCTTTAGGTATGATTTCTGAATCCAGTACTTGGAAGGAGATGTGTGCAAGTTTTCTGTATCCCGTAAACAGAACTGCTTCAGTTTTTTCCGGAGCTATGCGCAGTGGTTTTGGCTCCATCCAACATACAATTTGCTTGATTGGGCCCTTTGGGCTCGTCAAGCAATGTGCAACAGTCAAGCAATGATTGTCATTGCTTGACTGGTCAGCAAAGCCTGTTAGCTTAGTCACTTCAGGTAGTTCCAGCCGAAGTACTCCATCGTAGAGTACGTTCCACAGTGTCAATCCTAATACAGAGCCCAGAGAGAAAAGACTAGACAGACAAGACTAGACAAACAAGACTAGACAGACAAGACTAGATAGACAAGACTAGACAGACAAGACTAGACAGACAAGACCAGAAGACAAGACTAGACAGACAGGACTAAACAGACAATACTAGACAGATAAGACTAGACAGACAAGACTAGGCAGACACAAGCCTAGAGAGACAAGACTAGACAGACAAGACTAGACAGACAAGACTAGACAGACAAGACTAGACAAACAAGACTATACAGACAAGACTAGACAGACAAGACTAGACAGACAAGACTAGACAGACAAGACTAGACAGACAAGACTAGACAGACAAGACTAGACAGACAAGACTAGACAGACAAGACTAGACAGACAAGACTAGACAGACAAGACTAGACAGACAAGACTAGACAGACAAGACTAGACAGACAAGACTAGACAGACAAGACTAGACAGACAAGACTAGACAGACAAGACTAGACAGACAAGACTAGACAGACAAGACTAGACAGACAAGACTAGACAGACAAGACTAGACAGACAAGACTAGACAGACAAGACTAGACAGACAAGACTAGACAGACAAGACTAGACAGACAAGACTAGACAGACAAGACTAGACAGACAAGACTAGACAGACAAGACTAGACAGACAAGACTAGACAGACAAGACTAGACAGACAAGACTAGACAGACAAGACTAGACAGACAAGACTAGACAGACAAGACTAGACAGACAAGACTAGACAGACAAGACTAGACAGACAAGACTAGACAGACAAGACTAGACAGACAAGACTAGACAGACAAGACTAGACAGACAAGACTAGACAGACAAGACTAGACAGACAAGACTAGACAGACAAGACTAGACAGACAAGACTAGGCGGACAAGACTAGACAGACAAGACTAGACAGACAAGACTAGACAGACAAGACTAGACAGACAAGACTAGACAGACAAGACTAGACAGACAAGACTAGACAGACAAGACTAGACAGACAAGACTAGACAGACAAGACTAGACAGACAAGACTAGACAGACAAGACTAGACAGACAAGACTAGACAGACAAGACTACACATACAAGACTAGGCAGACAATACTAGACAGACAAGTCTAAGCAGATAAGACTAGGCAGACAAGTCTAAGCAGACAATACTAGAGAGACAATACTTGTCAATAAGACTAGACAGACAAGACTATAGTTACATTTCGAGTTTAATAATCTTAGAACTTAAAGGTGCTATGCGCAGTGATTTTGGCTCCATCCAACATACAATTTGTTTGATTGGGCCCTTTGGGCTCGTCAAGCAATGACTAGTGCAACAGTCAAGCAATGACTGTCATTGCTTGACTAGTCAGCAAAGCCTGTTAGCTTAGTCCCTTCAGGTAGTTCCAGCCGAAGTACTCCATCGTAGAGTACGTTCCACATTGTCAGTCCTAATACAGAGCCCAGAGAGAAAAGACTAGACAGACAAGACTAGACAAACAAGACTAGACAGACAAGACTAGACAGACAAGACTAGACAGACAAGACTAGACAGACAAGACCAGAAGACAAGACTAGACAGACAGGACTAAACAGACAATACTGGACAGATAAGACTAGACAGACAAGACTAGGCAGACACAAGCCCAGCGAGACAAGACTAGACAGACAAGACTAGACAAACAAGACTAGACAGACAAGACTAGACAGACAAGACTAGACAGACAAGACTAGACAGACAAGACTAGACAGACAAGACTAGACAGACAAGACTAGACAGACAAGACTAGACAGACAAGACTAGACAGACAAGACTAGACAGACAAGACTAGACAGACAAGACTAGACAGACAAGACTAGACAGACAAGACTAGACAGACAAGACTAGACAGACAAGACTAGACAGACAAGACTAGACAGACAAGACTAGACAGACAAGACTAGACAGACAAGACTAGACAGACAAGACTAGACAGACAAGACTAGACAGACAAGACTAGACAGACAAGACTAGACAGACAAGACTAGACATTCAAGACTAGACCGACAAGACTAGACAGACAAGACTAGACAGACAAGACTAGACAGACAAGACTAGACAGACAAGACTAGACAGACAAGACTAGACAGACAAGACTAGACAGACAAGACTAGACAGACAAGACTAGACAGACAAGACTAGACAGACAAGACTAGACAGACAACACTAGACAGACAAGACTAGACAGACAAGACTAGACAGACAAGACTAGACAGACAAGACTAGACAGACAAGACTAGACAGACAAGACTAGACAGACAAGACTAGACAGACAAGACTAGACAGACAAGACTAGACAGACAAGACTAGACAGACAAGACTAGACAGACAAGACTACACATACAAGACTAGGCAGACAATACTAGACAGACAAGTCTAAGCAGATAAGACTAGGCAGACAAGTCTAAGCAGACAATACTAGACAGACAATACTAGTCAATAAGACTAGACAGACAAGACTATAGTTACATTTTGAGTTTAATAATCTTAGAACTTAAAGGGGTTACATCAAAAACACAAAAACGATTTTATTAAATAATATATTATTAGTAAGCACAGAAAGACGATGTGTAAAGTATATTGTAAAACTACGTTCTGATGTTTCTTTTAGTTTTTCTCCACCTTAGCAGCTCGGTTCTGCGGTGGGGTTTCTCCCCATTTGTATTAATTTTAATACAAAGAAATAATAAATGTCGAAGATTTGGATATGGCCCTAATGTTGTCTGGCGCTGAAGCGTAAACACATAACAGCCCAGGCAACAGGCGTTTAGTATAGAAACGCTGCGTTCGTTAGGCGACGACAAAATATAGACATAACAAAACATAAACTAGCTGATTATATGAATGATGAAAAGAAATAACTTATTCTAGCTTAAATATGATAAACACTAAAATTATATACAATAATTGTTCATTGTTGCTGTTCCATCAAGTGCGCACATAACTCCTCCGTCCTAAAAATGGAACACATAGGGGTAGCCGGAGTGTTCGTCTAAATTGGAGATGGCCGCATAACGATGATTTCATCAGGGGTTGTTTATTTTTCCTTTTGTTGAATTGGGTTCTGATGAGCTTCTCCAGAGAAATGATGAGGTGCATATTTATATGTATTTTGATGTATTGATTTTATAATACTCATTAGATAGGAATGGCTTTTCAGAAATGGATTTTGGGATATAATTGGATGATTATTTTGAGAATGATTTTGGTAGAATACAGCAACAACCCTTTTTTTAATTTTATTTTCTTAATTTTCGTATACGTAGACTATTTCTAGTATCCATGTTGCTATCGGGGTTGTAAATTTCGGCAAATACTTTCGGTCTTCTGAGCTATCTTTTATTGTATGTTTTATTCATGTCCGTTTCATATTTGATGCCCTTGTCTTTTCTTATTATTACGCTCCTAAATTTGGGAAATTTATTTCTACATTTTTTGTCTTCATGCATGCTCCTTGCTTTTTTTCATACATACATTGTTTGTCCATTTTTTCTTTCATTTTGTTAATGAGCCTCTCTTTGTTATTATGTAGGGTTTCGTTCAATTTTTGTTTTGGAGGGTTTCTTCGATCGTTCTTTAGAGTATTGCAGATTTCGCGAAGATCTATGTACTTTTGTATATCTTGGTGTAAAGTTGGCCAGTAATATTTTATTCTGAATCGAGCTTCCGTTTCTTGTATTCCTCTATGATTCGTTTTTCCTTCGTGGTACATTGTAATAATTTCTTGTTGAATAATTTCAGAGCTTTCGTCTTGTAATAATATTTTTGTTTTAATTAGTTTGAATGCATTATTTTTGAAAGCGTTCTGCAGTACTACGGTTAATTTTCGAAAATAATCTTCGTTAGGTAAATGAATGGCATACATGGTTGATGGTTTGATAAATTTCTTAAAGAAATCTATTGTGTCGTCTAAGTTGTCTTGAGATAGTTGAATGTTCATTCTAGTTCGATTTGAAAATATTTGCTTTGTTGTTGGTGGTCTCGGTGAATGTAGAACAAGTGTCATTCGCAATTGATTAGCAAAGTAATTTAAGGGTTTTTCAGAAATTGGGATATCCAATGTTGGATCTTCTACATTTGAGTGAACGGTTTCATTATCTTCTGATTTGGTATTGGATTTTGAATTTGAATCACTTGTCGATTGTTGTTCTACATTAACTATCATAGATTGAGTTTCCGGTTCTCTGGGTTTCTCTGGGTTCTTATCAAATTCAGGATTAAAATGTTCCATGTACTGCGAGAAGGACGATTCTTTCGTATGGAGCTCTACCCTTGAAACTGCGTCTGCGTTGGTATTTGCTTTTCCCTTTTTATATGCTACATCGTAATCATATTCTTCTTCGGTCAATTTTTTTTCCTGAATAATTTCTGGAATTAACTGATCATCTCCTAAATTTTCTATACTATATAATTCCATACTTGTAAATGTTTCTCTGTTTCTCTCAGGTTGATCATTTTGGAACATTTTTCTGCTTCGTTGATATATAAATGGTCTCGGTGCATCAGTGTAGCTTCTACCTGACATTGGAGTCGGTTTTTGTGGTGCTACATTTGTACGTGTTGTCCAAACATTTTGTCTTCTTTGAGAATAGTTTGGTTCATCTTGTGAATTTTCTTGTTGAATCGATGAGAAAGCATATTTTGTAACTCTTCATTGAGTTTCTTGATAATGTTGAGAATTTCGATTCATTTTCCATTCGGTATTGTTTTGTCTCCATGGGGTTTGGTGTAAGGTTCTGTCATGAACAGGATTCGGATTTATTCTTAACTGATGACTTCGCGTCCAATTCATTGATGTGTTGGATTTATTAGTTTGTGATCTGTAATAATTAAAATTTTCTTCTTTTGTTACCATTTGAATCGCATCTTCTATTGATTTTGGTTGTCTGCATCTTAATAAATGACTAATATTGGCGTTGAGTCCAGCGAGATACGATTTTAACGTAGGCGCGTTATAAAATTCGCGTTTTGATTTTTTTATGTCAGGTGATAAATTTGAGCAATCTAATTTGTTAATTAATAAGGCCCTCAAATCTATGCAACTATCAGCAAATTAGTGAGATGTTTCATTTGATTCTTGTTGCATTATAGCAAGGTCTCTTACTAATGATTCCTCATTTCTTGGATCACCGAACAAAGATACAAGAATTACTTTTAATTCTTGAAAGGAACTAAATGGTCTTGCTGACAGTAAAGTAGCAGCTTTACCAACTATCTTTAACTGAATATGTAGAAGGCTAAATGCGACTATATTATGTTCATTGTTTGGGGGCAATCAAAATCTGGACATTTTCACAAGCACGTATAAACGTAGACAGCTGCATAGCATCGCCGTCGAATTTCGGGATTAGTTCTAAATAATCTCTTACGCTTATTGTTGCCATTTTTATTAAATTAATAAAAATTATTAAATAACCTAAATTTAGGTTATAATTCACATAAATCTACTTCACTTGAAATTAAGGAGAGATTTGGCATGAATTTTATGAAAAAGGAAAATGAGTACTTACAATATAACGGCTAGTTCAATATTTGAATTCGTTGAATACTGTTTAACAATTTCGCTACTTGTCACTTTTAAGTTCACAGGTTCCGTTTGTTCACGATGAACACACAATTGTCGACACTTCGACAATCCTACCGACGGCGCCAGTTAAATTTCGAGTTTAATAATCGTAGAACTTAAAGGGGTTACATCAAAAACACAAAAACGATTTTTTTAAATAATATATTATTAGTAAGCACAGAGAGACGAAGTGTAAAGTATATTGTAAAAGTACGATTTGTTGTTTCTTTTAGTTTTTTACCACCTTATCAGCTCGGTTCTGCGGTGTGGTTTCTCCCCATTTGTATTAATTTTAATACAAAGGAATAATAAATATCCAAGATTTGGATATGGCCCTAATGTTGTCTGGCGTTGAAGCGTAAACACATAACAACAGCTCAGGCAACAGGCATTTAGTATAGAAACGCTGCGTTCGTTAGGCGACGACATAACATAGGCATAACAAAAAATAAACTAGCTGATTATATGAATGATGAAAAGAAATAACTTATTCTAGCTTAAATATGATAAACACTAAAATTATATACAATAATTGTTCATTTTTGCTGATATACAGACAAGACTAGACAGACAAGACTAGACAGACAAGACTAGACAGACAAGACCAGACAGACAAGACTGGACAGACAAGACTAGACAAACAAGACTAGACAGACAAGACTAGACAGACAAGACTAGACAGACAAGACTGGACAGACAAGACTAGACAGACAAGACTAGACAGACAAGACTAGACAGACAAGACTAGACAGACAAGACTAGACAGACAAGACTAGACAGACAAGACTAGACAGACAAGACTAGGCAGAGAAGACTAGACAGACAAGACTAGACAGACAAGACTAGACAGACAAGACTAGACAGACAAGACTAGACAGGCAAGACTAGATAGACAAGACTAGACAGACAGGACTAGATAGCCAAAACTAGACAGACAAAACTAGACAGACAATACTAGACGGACAAGACTAGATAGACAAGACTAAACAGACAAGACTAAACAGACAAGACTAGACAGACAAGACTAGACGGACAAGACTAGACAGACAAGACTAGACAGACAAGACTATACAGACAAGACTAGACAGACAAGACTAGAAAGACAAGACAGAGACAGACAAGACTAGACAGACAAGACTAGACAGACAAGACTGGACAGACAAGACTAGACAGACAAGACTAGACAGACAAGACTAGACAGACAAGACTAGACAGACAAGACTAGACAGACAAGACTAGACAGACAAGACTAGACAGACAAGACTAGACAGACAAGACTAGACAGACAAGACTAGACAGACAAGACTAGACAGACAAGACTAGACAGACAAGACTAGACAGACAAGACTAGACAGAGAAGACTAGACAGACAAGACTAGACAGACAAGACTAGACAGACAAGACTAGACAGACAAGACTAGACAGACAAGACTAGACAGACAAGACTAGACAGACAAGACTAGACAGACAAGACTAGACAGACAAGACTAGACAGACAAGACTAGACAGACAAGACTAGACAGACAAGACTAGACAGACAAGACTAGACAGACAAGACTAGACAGACAAGACTAGACAGACAAGACTAGACAGACAAGACTAGACAGACAAGACTAGACAGACAAGACTAGACAGACAAGACTAGACAGACAAAACTAGACAGACAAGACTAGACAGACAAGACTAGACAGACAAGACTAGACAGACAAGACTGGACAGACAAGACTATACAGACAAGACTAGACAGACAAGACTAGACAGACAAGACTAGACAGACAAGACTAGACAGACAAGACTAGACAGACAAGACTAGACAGACAAGACTAGACAGACAAGACTAGACAGACAAGACTAGACAGACAAGACTAGACAGACAAGACTAGACAGACAAGACTAGACAGACAAGACTAGACAGACAAGACTAGACAGACAAGACTAGACAGACAAGACTAGACAGACAAGACTAGACAGACAAGACTAGACAGACAAGACTAGACAGACAAGACTAGACAGACAAGACTAGACAGACAAGACTAGACAGACAAGACTAGACAGACAAGACTAGACAGACAAGACTAGACAGACAAGACTAGACAGACAAGACTAGACAGACAAGACTAGACAGACAAGACTAGACAGACAAGACTAGACAGACAAGACTAGACAGACAAGACTAGACAGACAAGACTAGACAGACAAGACTAGACAGACAAGACTAGACAGACAAGACTAGACAGACAAGACTAGACAGACAAGACTAGACAGACAAGACTAGACAGACAAGACTAGACAGACAAGACTAGACAGACAAGACTAGACAGACAAGACTAGACAGACAAGACTAGACAGACAAGACTAGACAGACAAGACTAGACAGACAAGACTAGACAGACAAGACTAGACAGACAAGACTAGACAGACAAGACTAGACAGACAAGACTAGACAGACAAGACTAGACAGACAAGACTAGACAGACAAGACTAGACAGACAAGACTAGACAGACAAGACTAGACAGACAAGACTAGACAGACAAGACTAGACAGACAAGACTAGACAGACAAGACTAGACAGACAAGACTAGACAGACAAGACTAGACAGACAAGACTAGACAGACAAGACTAGACAGATAAGACTAGACAGACAAGACTAGACAGACAAGACTAGACAGACAAGACTAGACAGACAAGACTAGACAGACAAGACTAGACAGACAAGACTAGACAGACAAGACTAGACAGACAAGAATAGACAGACAAGACTAGACAGACAAGACTAGACAGATAAGACTAGACAGACAAGACTAGACAGACAAGACTAGACAGACAAGACTAGACAGACAAGACTAGACAGACAAGACTAGACAGACAAGACTAGACAGACAAGACTAGACAGACAAGACTAGACAGACAAGATTAGACAGACAAGACTAGCCAGACAAGACCAGACAGACAAGACTAGACAGACAAGACTAGACAGACAAGACTAGACAGACAAGACTAGACAGACAAGACTAGACAGACAAGACTAGACAGACAAGACTAGACAGACAAGACTAGACAGACAAGACTAGACAGACAAGATTAGACAGACAAGACTAGACAGACAAGACTAGACAGACTAGACAGACAAGACTAGACAGACAAGACTAGACAGACAAGACTAGACAGACAAGACTAGACAGACAAGACTAGACAGACAAGACTAGACAGACAAGACTAGACAGACAAGACCAGACAGACAAGACTAGACAGACAAGACTAGACAGACAAGACTAGCCAGACAAGACTAGACAGACAAGACTAGACAGAAAAGACTAGACAGACAAGACTAGACAGACAAGACTAGACAGACAAGACTAGACAGACAAGACAAGACTAGACAGACAAGACTAGACAGACAAGACTAGACAGACAAGACTAGACAGACAAGACTAGACAGACAAGACTAGACAGACAAGACTAGACAGACAAGACTAGACAGACAAGACTAGACAGACAAGACTAGACAGACAAGACTAGACAGACAAGACTAGACAGACAAGACTAGACAGACAAGACTAGACAGACAAGACTAGACAGACAAGACTAGACAGACAAGACTAGACAGACAAGACTAGACAGACAAGACTAGACAGACAAGACTAGACAGACAAGACTAGACAGACAAGACTAGACAGACAAGACTAGACAGACAAGACTAGACAGACAAGACTAGACAGACAAGACTAGACAGACAAGACTAGACAGACAAGACTAGACAGACAAGACTAGACAGACAAGACTAGACAGACAAGACTAGACAGACAAGACTAGACAGACAAGACTAGACAGACAAGACTAGACAGACAAGACTAGACAGACAAGACTAGACAGACAAGACTAGACAGACAAGACTAGACAGACAAGACTAGACAGACAAGACTAGACAGACAAGACTAGACAGACAAGACTAGACAGACAAGACTAGACAGACAAGACTAGACAGACAAGACTAGACAGACAAGACTAGACAGACAAGACTAGACAGACAAGACTAGACAGACAAGACTAGACAGACAAGACTAGACAGACAAGACTAGACAGACAAGACTAGACAGACAAGACTAGACAGACAAGACTAGACAGACAAGACTAGACAGACAAGACTAGACAGACAAGACTAGACAGACAAGACTAGACAGACAAGACTAGACAGACAAGACTAGACAGACAAGACTAGACAGAGAAGACTAGACAGACAAGACTAGACAGACCAGACTAGACAGACAAGACTAGACAGACAAGACTAGACAGAGAAGACTAGACAGACAAGACTAGACAGACAAGATAGACTGACAAGACTAGACAGACAAGACTGGACAGACAAGACAAGACGGACACGACTAAACAGGCAAGACTAGACAGACAACTAATTTTAGTTTTGTATTTAATAAACTTGTATTATCTTAATTATGTATATTATGTTAATATCTTAAACGTAATTTATTGTAGTATGTTCAATATATTTTCAATTTCAATTGATCGGTTTAAAAACCAATTGCTAGTTTTAATATAAAATGTTAATTGCGTGTCTCGTCAAATAATTTGAGTGCTACTAGGTACTACTACGAGTTAATAATGTATTCAAATCGATAATTTGTTATTGATAAGTTGAAACGTTTACGGATGTTTAATTAATTAGAAATTGTAAATTGAATAGTATCGATGGATAGAATGGTTGAAGTTGGTGCTTAAAAGAAGTTTTTCGATTTCACGGAAAAAATAGGGGTTTTCGTCCCTATATTACTATATATTGTGTCGGTGCGGCTGCAGGTAATCAATTCCAAACAAACAAAACTAATGGACGTACCTGCCAATATCCTTTATACGACCACCGATCCAACTACAAACTCAAATTACTTCCAAAAAAAAAACGGTTCCAGTTTCAAACTAAATCCATCACCCAAAAAATAAAGCACTACCGTTCCTCTTAGCAATTTAGTTTTAACTTTCTAACACAACAATTAGTTTCTTCAAAAAATCACTTTTTCGATAAAAAACGCGAAATTCCTTCGAAATTTTAAAGCTCAATTCAATTTCCGTGTCTGTGTGTATGTGTACTAACTATATACACACACGTTTGTGTGTGTGTGTCGTGCAGGGGCCACGTGACCAAGCAGCGCCGAGCGTCGCGACGTAACTGATCGGCATGAAGATGCGCGACGCCGGGCGCCGACTCCATTTAACATGCAACGCACGGCACAACGGAAATGGAGTCTCATACGCAGCCCCAAACAGACATTATCTCTATTAACTAAATGCGGAATATTTGTTTTTTTAACTTCCATTACACATTATTTATGACGGGCTTTATAGACAACGTTTACAATAATGTATTCAACAATAATGACAATATTCCATAAGCATCACTGTACACACAAGTTTAGCAAGATTCCTGAACGAATGGGTTAAAATGAACGTGTTCTTAAAAGCAAACTATTAAGAAACGGACTAGACAGAGTAGACAGGCTAGACATGGTATACAGTGCAGACATAACAGACAAAGCAGACAGAGCAGACAGAGCAGACAGAGTAAACAGAGCAGACAGGTCAGACAGGCCAGACAGACGAGACAGGACTAGACAGACAAGACTAGACAGACAAGACTAGACAGGCAAGACTAGACGGACAACACTAGACACACAGGACTAGATAGGCAATACTGGAAAAACAAGACTAGATCTTCAACCTTCCCTGTTTCAATATTGAAATCTCCTATCCACCACGATTCAATGTTAGTTTTAGCAGACAGTTCAATAGAAAGAACGAATGCAAACGAATTTTTTCGACAGGAGAACCGTTTGTAAGTTCACCAGAAGGAAGACTTGATATACAGATGATAGTAGTCGCTAAAACAGACGTGAGTTAATATAGCAGATTATGCGTAAGTTAGTGAAGGGCGTACAACTAAAGCTACGTACACACGGTATGGAAAACTAGCGTATAGTCTTGCTATAGTTTGTCAATAGCTGTGTGACCGCTTCCTAGTGTCCAAAACTATTCGTATAGTTGATCTATACCAAGCACTCACACATCTCAAACTATAGCAGAACTATACGTTAGTTTTCTATACCTTGTATACGTAGCTTTAGTTAGTCTGTCTAGTCTATCCTTTGGATTATAGAGCAGATTACACGTTGGTCAAAATCGTTCTTTTATGTAAACGGGTCTTTAATAACCGTTCAAGGACTTGTTTTTTCATTTTGATTTACTTTGATACGTTTGTTAGATTTATGTTTAGCGTGTGTGGATTTTGCCTTGTTTATTAATTAATTAAGGAAGATTATGGTTACTGGCTTTTTTAACTGCTTGTGAACATTTGCTCGTATTCGAGGAAAGATGGTGTTGCGTGCGGATTTTGGTCATTCGTTTTTATTAATAATCTAATTAAGCCGACACGAAAATTATTAGATACTAGAGACGTTAGCGAATGATCATTAGACTTGTTTATGTGTTTCGTGTCTAGACAAGATACGTGAATCTAAATTTAGAGTCGACTCGTTTTTTTTTCCTTGTAATTTAAAAATATCGCCGATCCTGTTCCAGTCGCTTGATCTCTCGCCACGTTCCTGTT
This sequence comes from Phosphuga atrata, assembly GCA_944588485.1. Lineage (NCBI taxonomy): Eukaryota > Metazoa > Arthropoda > Insecta > Coleoptera > Silphidae > Phosphuga > Phosphuga atrata. The sequence goes on from OX155900.1 coordinate 59,933,921, forward strand.
GATCTCGACTGGTTGATGATGGATCTCATCCATGTAATTCCAGGAGGCAGTGCGGCGCCCGACCGTAAGTGGTGGTGGCTCAGATAGCTAAGCATTTGGTCTTTGAGTCAGACAGCTGGAATTCAAATCCCTATAGAACCAAAGCAGAGAAAATTAAAAACTGCAACCCATCACACTCAATTCCCCAATCCGGCTTAGGTAACCGTGAGTTCTCAACTGCCTAACACCTTCTCTGGAAATTTGTCGTTCGGATTCGACGTTAAATTGTAGATCCCCATATTCAAATCTTAGGGCTGCGGTTGGATATGTGGCAGAGTAGAGGCCGGTGTCCAGCAGTCGGACATAAATTCCATTGGATGGGTTCCATTCGAAGGTAATTTTTGCAATGTCATCGTCCGGCTTGCTCATTGTGTTTCTGCCTTTGCTCCCCAAGTAGCCCCAGCCAGTTTTCTAAAAATGATAAATGTTCTTGGTCTGTTGTCTTTTGTATGTTAGGGGGCGGTCTAGTTTTACGCCAAGGTATTTCGGGTGGTTGTAGTGTTTTACTCTTTTACCACAGAATGTGACATTCAGGACTGTATTTGTAAGGCGATTATTAAGATGGAATGCATATACCTCGGTTTTGCTTGGATTTGGGAATACTCGCTACTGTTTGTAGTATCTCCCGAGGTTTTCGAAGTCCGCCGTTAGAGTTTCCTCACCATCCTCAAGCAGCCTGCTTTGAGTGGCTATAGCGAGTATACTATAGCGATTATGCTATAACGCTATATAGCGTTATCAGCATAGCAGAACTTCTGGGAGTTGGTTGCCGGCATGTCACTGGTGTAAAGGGTAAAGATTATAGGGGCTAACAATGATACTTGGGGCAATACATTTCTGATGGTGAATGACTTGCTAGTTGATTGTCTAAGAGTGATTTTGAAGTATCGGTTTCTTAATATGTTTCCCATAAGTTTAGTTAACTTGGAGCAGGGTATTATTCCAAGTTAACTAAACTTATGGGAAACAAAGTTACGAGAAGATTTTCGGCAAGGCCAACGAAATTGTAAAGCAAAACCCAGCTGATCAACAGTTGGCCATAAATCTTCAAACCAGACTTCTTCGTAGTCTCGAAAAGAAGGCAAACGTCACACAGTTGTAACAAAACCTCAGGAATCAAATACAAGAAATCATGAAGAACGCAGAAACGTTCGAGGTGGTGGAGTTTTCTTCCGATGTTTTGGACGAACTGCTGTCGGATCTAACGGAGCACGGTTTCAATAACGTCGTCGGCGTTCCTAGGCAAGATCATCGCCAGCTGAAAGCTACCGTCGTACAGGATTTACAAACCCAAACTAATCCCGGGTTGACTAAAACCTGACAACAAGTTTCCTCAAAGAACTCCTTAATATCTATGAACAAAGTCTCAAAAAAAGCAAAGGTCTAAGCGTGGTCCAAAGTAGGCCTATTCGAAACTAGAAAAAAAAAGAAAGTCTCACAGACGGACATGCCAGTGAAAAACATGCCAGCGAGCTTCAACTGCCAGGAGATCAAAGAGTTTGACGAAGTCTAAAATCACGCAAAACGATGACTTACATTCGACAAGAAGCGAATTCCTGAAATGGTTATCTCCAGTAGACCAAGGAAGACCGCACGAGGATGCAATAGAATTACACCGAACTAAAAGCTTTGACATGAAAGCCTTTGATACCACGTTGAGCAATCAGTTTGGCACCAACGTGTCGGAAAATCATACCAGCCACAAGGAATTCATGAGTACGAGGGATGCGGTTGAAAGGAAGGAAAGAAATAAAAAACTAAAGAACATGCAAGGAAATAAAGCGTTAAACAATCATTTTGGCACCAACGTGTCGGAAAAGCATACCAGCCACAAGGAATTGATGAGTCCGAGGGATGCTGTTTAAAGGTAGGAAAGATATAACAAAACCAAAGAACATATAAGGGAATAACACAACGAACAGGGAGGAAATACTGCGCACGGTAGAAGAGTACTGCCACGAACTATATTAAAGCCGTCAATTAGATGATCTGGAAATAACAACAGCACAAGAAAACATCGTCAACCAAGGATACGAAGAGCTTCTAGACATCACTATCGGAGGAATCGAGCTCGCCCCGACAAAAACAAAAAACAACAAATCGCCGGGCGAAGACAAAATAGTTAAGGAAGCAGTACAAGCAGGAGGCACGTTTCTGGTGAAGAAACCGAACACTATTTAACCTCTGTCTACACGATAGCACAATTCCAGACAAGTGGCGCAACTCAATTACCACCTTTCTCCACAAAAAAGGGGATAAGACCGACTTACAAAACTACCGACCCATAACACTTTTGAGCCAACTATACAAACTATTCACAAAAATAATAACTTTATTCAAGATTGGAGAAGAAATTAGATTTCTATCAACCAAACGAACAAGTTGGATTCCGCCCTGGGTTTGGAACAAACGACCATTTGCAAAGCATCAAGGTCCTACTCGGAAAGTTTGAGGAGTACAACAGACCACTGGCACTTGCATTCGTGAACTTCCACAAAGCTTTCGATACTGTAGAGCTAAACGTCATCATAGACGCCTTAACGCATTTTCGCCCAAACTGCTACACTCAATATAGAGTTACAATAAATATCGTTGTACCTGCTTATGTACAGTTGTCGAAAATAGGTTAAGAGAGTGTCGCATTGACTACAGATATTCAGAAGTAATCTATTACATCTACCAGCATACTACAACATCTGTAAAGTTACACGAAAACACCAACCCCATTGAATGTGGAAAAGGACTAAGACAGGGGAATACCATTTCCTCAAAACTATTTATAAATGTCCTACAGTATGCCCTCAACAAGCTAAATTGGTAAACAAGAGGCATTAACATAGATGGAAAAAATCTAAACCACCTTCGTTTTGCGGACGACATAGTCCTTACAACCGACTACCTAGGAGAGTTAAGGCAGAGACTGGAAGAACTTCATATCGTATGCTTGAAAGTTGGATTGGAGATGAACTTTTCGAAAACAAAAGTAATGACTAATTTGGTACCTAGCGGACACTTTAACATCGGAAACACAAACGTAGATTTAGTCTACAGATACATGTACCTTGGTCATGAAATCAGAATATCTACAGATTATCTACAGATCTTCTACAGAATATCTTAGAGGGCCAAGACCAAGAGCCGATAAGTGTAGCAGAGGAAGACCACCGACACCTTGGAACGATGACCTAAAAAGGATCGCAAACAACATGATCCACGAAACTCAAGACAGAAGACAATGGAGTGCTATGGAGGTGGTCTATGTCCAGCAGTGGACGGAACGGACTGGTTGATGATGATGATGATTGCTATCGCACGAACGGCTATGACAAATCTTACAAAGGTCTATAGAGACAGACAGATACAACAACACTAAAAACACCCTAGTCAAAGCGTTAGTACTTTAGATATTCTCATATGGCACTGAATCCTCGACCAAAAGAACATCAGACACAGATCGAATAGACGCCTTTGAAATGTGGTGCTGGAGAAGGATGCTACGCATTCCATGGACAGCACATAGGTATAATATATCAATACTAAAAGAACTCAATATAAAGGAAAGATTGTCCACTATATTCCGCAAACGCATTTTGCAATATTTCGGCCAAGGTACAAGGTAGGGATCAAGGTAAAGCAGTGGCCACTGACGAGATACCCATAGAGGTTATCAAAGCTATGGGAGACTTCGTAGTAGATATAATGCACTGCATCTGCTTCAAAACCTTCGAGTCTGGAGAATGGCCGAAGGAATGGGCAAAGTCACCATTTATACCTCTCCACAAAAACGGATCAACCAAAAAGTGCAATAACTATCGTCTGATTTCCCTGATAGCAAAATTCTTCTGCATATATTGAATACCAGACTTCAAGCTTACTTGAACAGCGAAATTGCACCAGAACAGGTAGGTTTTGTGTAAGATCGAGGAACTCGGGAACAAATACTCATCTTGAGACAAATCATTGAAAAGGCCCGAGAGTTTAATAAAAAGCTGTACATCTGTTTTATCGACTTTAGCAAAGCCTTCGACACCGTTGTCTGGTCCAAATTTTGGGAAGTACTGCTGGAGATGGGCGTTCCGCGCCATTTAGTACATCTGATCGAGAGGCTCTATAAGGACGGCACAGCAGGTGTGCGCTTGGAAGGAGTAGACTCTGAATCTCAAAACAAATGCCGGTGTCAGACAAGGATGTATATTATCACTTACTTTTTAACATCTACACCGAATATACTATGCGTATTGTTCTAGAGAAATGGGATAAAGGTGTATCGATCGGAGATATGAAGAAATCTAATTTGAGGTATGCTGACGATACAACGCTTTCTGGCTTTATGCAAGGACGATATAATAACATGCTGCGGATACTCGAAACCGCTAGGTAGTTTGGACTCGCCTTGAACCGCGAAAAAATAAAGATGATGATAGTTGATAGAGCCAATGAAAGGAATCCAGATACTTCACCCATTGCCAACTGTGAGGTTGTCGGCACCTATATTTATTTGGGTTCCAATATCATGAATAGCAGGGGATGTGACCTCGAGATTAAACGACGTTGCGCCATGACACGGTCCGCTGCGCAAAGGCTAGACAAGATATGGAGAGAATCACCAGAAGATATGGAGATGGAGAGAATCACCAGAAGATATCACAGCGAGAGATATGGAGAAAAACCGCCGAATCACGAAAAATACCAGAATACGCCTTATGAACAGCCTGGATTTTTCCGATAGTTTTGTATGGAGCGGAAACATGCACCTTGCGGATAAAGCATCGACGCAAGATCGACGCCCTAAAAATGTGGTGTTGGAGGCGCATGCTGGGAATCAGCTGGACCGCTCACCGGACTAACGTGCCTATACTCAAGGAATTAAAAATTGACTAGCGTATCTCGTCGCTTGTTCAGTTACGAATCCTCAGATTCTTTGGACACATTACCCGTAAAAGCGACTCAATGGAGCGGCTGGTGATTCAGGGCAGAGTGGAAGGTAGCAGACCTTTTGGCCCATCACCAACTCGATGGACAGACACAATCTGTCACTGAGTCTCATGTGGCTGAATGCGCGCGCCATGCGGCCAACAGGAATCTATGGAGAAGATTGGCGAGGGCAGCAGTGGAAAAAAGCAGACGACTCCCCATGACCACGACCACTCTGTCAAGAGTGAACGACTCAGAAGAAGACAAGATCCAATTGGGATGGATACTCTTAAGATCGTCTGATGAGTGGGCGGTCTTCCTCTATTTCGAAATAGAGAAGGACCGCCCATTCAATGGTCAGACGATCTTAAGCGTATCCATCCCAATTGGAGAAGAGCAGCACGAGGCAGAGCAGAGGGATGGAAGTTGTTACGGGAGGCTTATATCCAGCAGTGGACAAGTATAGCTGGATGATGATGATGATGATGTCAAGATCCTGGAACCTCGAAAAACTGATCGTCCAGGGAAGATCGAGGTGAAAAGAGCAAGAGGCATCTCCATCATGTTGACTTGATCAAATAAAACAAGTCACAGAACAGCTAATGCACAAGAGTCTCAGAGAAGCAGAAGACCGACAGAAATTGAGAAACCGTGTATGCCAAGCCAAATGAACATGGATACGATCCAATAATATCACGATACTTCAGTTATATAGTAAATTATATAATTATAAGTAAGGCTTGTCGAGAACAGATCGTTTTTGTTAATAATGGCTTTGTTGATAATTGGATTCGTATTTCCTAATGTATTTGAATTTTGATTAGTTGAGGTGACCTCCGTATAGAGGTCTCCGTTCTAATTCGAGATAGTATCCTAAAAACCGCGAAGAGCTTTTCATCTACAAGCTCCTTCAAACCAAAATCTTGTTAATATGTTGATTAAAAATTGATTTAAATGATTCCGTGAACTAGGTTAACTAGGTATGAAACTAGGTTTATTTCAGAAAAAATCGAAACAAATTTCTAAACTTCCTGTAAGGCTAACCATTATTTAAACCTTAATATCTCCTAAAATAATACGTATTAGACTAAGCTGAAACTAGTCGGCACGGGTGGTGTAGTGGTGACACTCGTGGTCTCATGTTAGTGCGCTAACTAACAAGTCTGGAGGTCCCGAATTCTATCCCCAGTGTCGGCCGCATTTGTACCAGAAGACAAATGGGTAATTAATTATCGCAATTTATAATATCATCTAGGTTTCTGGGCCTATAAGTGAAAAATGTGGGCAAAATACGAGGGGCAATTAAAAAATAAGGTTCCCACATTTTTTTCAGGTGTAAGGCATTTTTTATTGCAATAAATATGTATACAATCTGAAAGCTTGTATTTTAAACTATTTTTCTACATAGTCGCCAGATCTTTCAACGCATTTTTCCTGACGAGTTATCCACTTCTGAAAACCCGCTTCGAAAAACTCCGCCGCTAGGCCGCGGATGTACTTGGTGACCGCTTCCTTCACCTCTTCATCTGTTCTGAAGCGTTGTCCACCCAAGTGTTGCTTCAATTTCGGAAATAAGTGGAAGTCGCTGGTAGCCAGATCAGGGCTGTAGGGGACATGATCAAGCAATTTCCAGCCGAATTTGTCCAGTAGGGCGGTGGTCTGTCGAGAGACATGCGGTCGCGCGTTGTCTTGGTGCAACCTAACGCCCTTGCTCAGTCTTCCTCTCCGGCGATTTTGGATGGCTCTTTTGAGTTTCGTTAACGTCTCGCAGTACCTGTCCGAATTTATTGTGGTCCCTTTAGGCATAAACTCGGTAAGCAAGACGCCTTTTCGGTCCCAAAACACCGTAGCCATCACTTTTCCTGCGGACAGCGTCTGCTTAAACTTCTTCGGCCTCGGCGACCCGGGACGGCGCCATTGTTTCGAGTCTTCTTTTGTTTCCGGAGTGACGTAGTGACACCACATTTCATCTCCCGTAACAACGGAGTCCAAGAATTCTTCGGTATTCTCGGCGCATTCTCGAAGAAACCCCTCGGCACACTTGACGCGATTGTCTTTGTGGGTTTCTGAAAGCATGTGCGGGACCCACCGCGAACACACCTTGTGATAACCAAGTTTTTTGGTCAAAATGTTGTCGATGTTTTTTTCACAAACCTCAGGAACCTGGTCAGCCAGCTTCCGAAGCGTTACTCTTCGATCCTCGAGTAGAATGCGCTCAATCTGCGCCACGACTTCGTCGGACACCGATGGCCTCCCGCTCCGTTGCTCGTCGTGAACGTCTGTGCGTCCTTCGGAGAACTCCCTGCACCATTTGCGGACGTGTTGGACGCTGATGCAAGCTTTGCCATAAACTTCTTCCAACTGTCTATGAATTTCAATAGGTGTAAGCTTCTTCGCGTTTAAAAGTCGAATCACTGAACGGATTTCACACCTGGCGATGACGGCGATTGCGGGCTCCATCGCGGATGGCTGTTAGGCCGGCACTAAGCTTCGCAGTGATCTTCCAGGTAGTTGGAAAGGAGTGGGGGGGATCAACAATGAAGGATCCCACAGACCAGCGCGAAAGTTTCGTTGCCGCAACCGCTGCGATATCGCGGCGGACCAATTGATACGGCGGCTTATGTACATGTTCAGACCAACAACAGACCGAAATCGCGCTTGTTGGTCTGAACATGTACATAAGCCGCCGTATCAATCGGTCTGCCGCGATATCGCTGCGGTCGCGGCAATGAAACTTTCGCGCTGGTCTGTGGGATCCTTCATTGTTGATCCCCCCCACTCCTTTCCAACTACCTGGAAGATCACTGCTAAGCTTAGTGCCGGCCTAACAGCCATCCGCGATGGAGCCCGCAATCGCCGTCACCGCCAGGTGTGAAATCCGTTCAGTGATTCGACTTTTAAACGCGAAGAAGCTTACACCTATTGAAATTCATAGACAGTTGGAAGAAGTTTAAGCTTGCATCAGCGTCCAACACGTCCGCAAATGGTGCAGGGAGTTCTCCGAAGGACGCACAGACGTTCACGACGAGCAAAGGAGCGGGAGGCCATCGGTGTCCAACGAAGTCGTGGCGAAGATTGAGCGCATTCTCCTCGAGGATCGAAGAGTAACGCTTCGGAAGCTGTGAGCACGGAAGCTGTGAACGCGGCGGTCTGTGAGCACCTTGAAGGTGGTGTTGCCGGATTTCGCCTAGTATCTCGCGCGGCGAGTGTACAGCGTTGGGAACCTTATTTTTTACTTGCCCCTCGTACAATAGGCCACTAGGCCGCAGTGTTTGAAGGGTTAATACCCGGTATCCACATTGGACTAAACTTTTAAAACAAGCTGAAGCGAGATGGCAATTTGTCGAACAATTTTGTCTTGTGTTAAAAGATTTTGTCTAGTGACAACTGGTCTTTGGTTGGATCTTGTCTGTTCTAGTATCATCTCGTTTGGTATTGTTAGGTCTTATCCAATTGGCTCTATTCTGGAATTATCTGGAGTTTTTTAGTCTTGTCTGATGTTGTTCACTCATAATTTAGTAAACTACGTATGACATCGACATTTCGAAGTTTTACTTTTTCGGTACTAATTTTATCTTGTCTGCTATTATCTGCAGCTTTTTTATCATGCCTGGTGTTGTTCACTCATAATTAAATAAATTACCCGCGCCATCGATATTACGAAGTTTTACATTTTTCGTACTTTTTGATAGTTATTTCCAGTGAAAATTGAATATGGTTAGGTTAAGTTCTTCCTAATTAGAACCGAATTCGATACGAAACCCAAATTATTTCGACGTATAAACTCGAATAATAATTACAATGCCAGGTCGTGCGAAATCCATAAATGCTTACATCAATTATCCGTGAACCGTTCCAACGTGATTCGTGAAATTGATACGTCGATATCACCGGCTGCGAGCCCTACCTCGGTCCTGAAAATTAAATCGCAAACTGGAGCAAGCGATCCCATTTACGGGAGGATTATTTCGATTCGTTTCGAGATCTTGGATCAAGCTTGGATGCGCACGGAGTCTTGATCGGTTTGTAATTTTTTCTAAAGAATTGTGGAATATAGGCTGGTATATCCGCTGCTACATTAACGATTTTATTTAATAATTCAATAACATTTGCTCACCGCATATTTGGTTAGTTGATAATTGAAAGCAAATTTACTTCAATTAAAAAATATATGCCTCGCCACAAAATCATTAATTAATTAATGATTAATTAATTAATTGATCATTAATCTTCAATAATTAGTGAAAGCTCTTTTAAAAGTCGGTTACAACTCAAAAACAAAACTGAGGGAGAATTCATTTATACATTAATTGCATCAATAAGTAGTGAACGTGCTTTTAAGGAAAGTCGTGGACATACTAAGAGACGTATGTCCAGGAGTTGGATGGTGGACGAGAGAAAACTGATGATGATGAAGAAGAAGTTCTTTTAAAAATCCGTTTATGACCTTAAAGAAAACTGAGGGAGACTACATGTAATACGTTAATTGCATCAATAAGTAGTGAACGTTCCTTTAAGCAGAGTCGCGGACATACAAGAGGCGTATGTCCAGAAGTTAGATGGTGGACGATGGAAAATTGATGATGATGAAGAAGTTCTTTTAAAAATTTGTTTAAAACTCAAAAAGAAAACTGATGGAGAATACATGGTTACATTAATTGCATCAATAATTAGTGAAGGTTCTTCCAAAAATTCGTTTACAACACAAATAGTAAACTGAGGGAGAATACATTTATACATTAATTGCATCAATAATTACAGTTTACAACAGTGGTTCTCAAACTGAGCGCCGCGGCACCCTGGGGTGCCACAAGCGTATGCCTTGGGTACCGCAGCAATAACCAAGAAATGTAAAAAAATGTTAAAATAAAATTACAGGAAGAGGTAAACGTGTCTGGGTCTTTAAAACGGAAAGGTGATGAACTTACTGAAGCTTCTGAAACAACTGATTCAATGACAACCAGCATTGTCGGAGGAGACGAAATATCCCAGCAGACTTGCTGTTTTTCTTGTGTTTTTAAATTATCTATTCGAAATTCAAATAGATGAAGAACTTTTGATGAGTAAATTGCTTAAAACCTACACCACTGGAGAGGAAATTTTCAAAGTTATCGACAAATATATACAGAAAAATGATTCGAATTGGAGCAAGTATGTTGATATTTGCAGCGATAGAGCGGTTTCAATGGTTGGAAAAGCAAAGGGAGCCGTTTCTAGAATAAGGCAAGTGGTAGCCAATGCCATCAGCGGCCACTGTGTCATCCATCGAAATTCTCTGTCTACTAGAAGAATTCCGCAAGATTTAAAAGTCGTATTGGATTGTGCAGTGAATAATTATTTAAGTTTAGAACCATTTCAAGCACAACTTCTAAAACTTACCGCCGAAGATCTGAGCATGGATCACTTCCACCTCTTTTTTTAGCCAGACTATTTGAACTTAAAGATGCACTAGTAGTTATATTTACAAAAGAGCCTTTTATCCAACAATTCATGTGGATTGTATACTTAAATTGGGATACCTTTCTGAGGACTTACTATATGTTCCATTGGCGAATAACTAAATTTTCCATTCTCAACATACGCTTACATTAAAAACAGGTACAGGAGCAAACTCTCTGTATCAAGTGATTTGAGGGTGCAATTAACCAAACTTCCGAACTTAAAGGAAATAATAAAAAAATCTTGCAAACAATTTTATTCATCCCATAAAAGACATCTAAGTTTTCAAACCATTTTTAGGGTAGCTGTGCCGCAAAATTTTTGTGCCCGACAAGGGTGCCGCGAGATTTTTTTAGCTCGATAAGGGTGCCGCAGCAAAAAAAAGTTTGAGAACCACTGGTTTACAATTTCATTATTTTTGAGCACCAGAATGCTTTGAGCGAGTTAAAAAGATGGAAGTCAGAAGACCTTCGGATTAACCCCCACAAATCTTTCATCTTTTTTTCATCTTTTATGAAAGTGAGAAAATTGAAGGATCCATTCGAAGGCTATTTTTGCAATGTCATCGTGCGGCTTCCTCAGCATGTGCCCTATCCATTGCCATTTGATGTCAATGCCAGCAGATCCACATTCGGAATCAAGTTTGGCCAGAGGATACAACTCATTCTCCTCCGACACTTGTTTACAAAAGCCTCGAGTCTTCTCGATATCTTGCCTAAAGTACTCAGTTTTCTACAACGATCAATTAAAGACAATTTCGAGTCAAATATCCTGGCATAGTCCTGGACGTAAAACTGACCAGGAACGAACTCCTTACAAGAGCGACGACTAAGAAGTGCAAAATGGCATTGATGATGACCAGTAGAACTCTTGGTAAATCGTGGAGTTTAAAACCAAACATGACATACTGGTTGTGCAACATGGGTGACAATTTGATCGACCAAACTGATACAGAAGCAGACTATAAACCATCTCTCCAGCGTTCAAAGACTAGCCTGATTACTATTTACTAGATGGATTAGAGCCGCACCTTCAGCTGCTCTTGAAGCAAAGTTAAGTCTGCCCCCCCCCCCTGGATATTTTCATCACAAGTGAGGCAATTATGGGAGCTGGTTCCACAGGTTCCATCGTTCCACGGTTCCACATTCGGAATCAAGTTTGGCCAGAGGATGCAACACATTCTCCTCCGACACTTGTTTACAAAAGCCTCGAGTCTTCTCGATATCTTGCCTAAAGTACTCAGTTTTCTACAACGATCAATTAAAGGCAATTTCGAGTCAAATATCCTGGCATAGTCCTGGCATAGTCCTGGACGCAAAACTGGCCAGGAACGAACTCCTTACAAGAGCGACGACCAAGAAGTGCAAAATGGCATTGATGATGACCAGTAGAACTCTTGGCAAATCGTGGGGTTTAAAACCAAACATGACATACTGCTTGTGCAACACGGGTGACAATTTGATCGACCAAACTGAAACAGAAGCAGACTATAAACCATCTCTCCAGCGTTCAAAGACTAGCCTGATCACTATTTACTAGATGGATTAGAGCCGCACCTTCAGCTGCTCTTGAAGCAAAGTTAAGTCTGCCTCCCCCCCCTGGATATTTTCATCACAAGTGAGGCAATTATGGGAGCTTTCAGATGCAGTGCAGCAATACACGTCAAAACCTGGCAAAGGCAGGGCCAAAATAATCGATGTAATATAAGAGCCAAGGCTTAACCACGAAGGAGACTCGATTCCTCAAAGGTACTCAAAGGTAAGACGGCTTCTAGAAGGACAGTGGAACTGGCGCTGGAGTTTCTGCACTGTCTCCAGTCTTTCAAGCGGAAATTCTCGCAATCGAGAAATTTTGAATTAGAAATCTTCCACAACTTTCTCTAAAGCTAAGCAAGATTCAAATGTTAAATCTCCTGAACTAATAAGGATTAGACAAAAGTGAAATTAGATTTTGTTAACTATTTTAACTAGCAATGAAACGGACTAAGTCCAGTTAGATTTTTCAGAAAAACTTCTAAGCCAAACTTTGGGAATCTTCCACAACTTGCTCTAAAGCTAACCAAGATTCAAATCTTAATATCACCTACATTAATACGGATTAGACAAAAGTGGAAAAATATTTCGTTAACTAGTTTAACTATCTATGAAACAGGCTAAGTTTAGGTAGTCTAGTCCGCTTACTCGTTGGGATGTTTCAAAAGAACTTCAATACCAAATTTTTAAAATGTTTCATAACTTTCTTTAAGGCTAACCAAGATTGAAACCTTAATATCCCTTAAACTAAGAAGGTTTAAATAAATGTAAAACTTTATTTCGTTAACTAGTTTAACTAGCTATGAAACGGACTAAGTCTGATTTGTCTAGTCCTCTTACTCGTTTAGATATTTAAAAAAAGCTTCGAAACAAAATTTGGAAATTTTGACAAATGCGGTCAACTAAATTTTGGGCCACCTAACTTTTGGACTTGGCTATAAAAAAATGGCTATAATGAATCGGCTATATAAAAACTAATGAATACTTATGTGTTTCTTATGAGAAATTATGAGTTTCTTAGAAAGATTGGATATTTTCATTTGAAAAATAAATACGACATCATTCAAATGACTGCCACGGCTGGCTTTACAATATCCCATCCGATAAACTCATTTTTTCAGTCAATAGCGAACGTTACTGTGCCATGCTAAACGAATTTTTGTTTCCAAAAATTAAAAAGTATGACATAAATGACATTTGGTTTTATCAGGACGGGGCCACTTGCCACACAGTCAACATAAACATCGATCTTTTGCGCACTGTTTTTGGAAATCGTTTAAAAATTAAATTTGGTTTATAAACCTCGCGGTGTAGGGATTTAATTCAGTGAAGCTCCATTTGAAATTAATAAATTTATATCTCGAATTGCATATTCCTTTAACCATATCTTGTAAGAAGGAATATTAAAAATTAGACACTGAACAAAATTAACATTTTGCTTGAAAGCAAAAAAGAAAGTGGTTTTTAAAATGAAATAAATAAATTCACATTAAGTTGCATCAAAATTGCTACAATTATGGTCCAATCAAATTTTAATTAATAATCAGAGTTTTGCTCGACCCGTCGCAGCGAGCAGACGTATTCCAGTGCGCTACGCCAGTCTACAGGCCACGTCGAACCAAAACGTTACAAACGCGAAAAATTTAAATACTATAAGCCATATATCTATAGCTCATCTGTCAACAACAATTGAAGCAGTCATCGGGAAAGGTGACTACACTCACAGAACCATCAGCGGCAGTGGCCATCTGAAGATAATAGCTAAAACTACAGAGGCATGCCTAAAAATTGTCCACAAACTCTACGATGTAAGTGCCTCCTTTCACACATATCAATTAAAACAGCAACAAGCATACGTTGTCAGTGGTTATCAGATCACTGCATCCATCCATCCCGCCTGAGGATATCAAGGTCGCAATAGAAAAGCTCGGACATACTGTAAGAAACGTGTCAAACGTTCGACACAGAAAAACCAAAGAACCTCTGCCATTATTTTTTGTAGATCTCGAACCAAACACAAACAATAAAGAAATTTACAAAATCGACCTATTACTGAATGCGAAGATTCAAATTGAACCGCCACGAAAGGTAACAACAATCGTCCAGTGTACCAGATGCCAGAGGTAAGGTCTCACCAAGACCTACTGTCGTAGGCAATTTCGGTGTGTCAAATGCGGCGGCGTACATAACACCGCTTACTGCACGAAAAGTAATTAAACCCCTGCCAAATGCATGCTGTGTGGAGAAGACCACCCAGCCAACTACAAGGGATGCAACATATACCAAGAAATACGACTAAAAAGAAACACAACCCAAAAACCCCACCGGTACAGACCAACAACCTCAGGAGAACTCCCAGTTGAAACACGGTCAGCTGATGTAATTTCGTCTTCCAGTATGACACACTTAAGGGACAACGCCAGTTTTGCTCAAGCCGCTAGAATGACCTAAAATTTCCAATCGGACCACAACGCAGAAGGTAACCCTGGTATAATATCAAAACTCGACAAATCGTTTCAAGAATTCAAAACAGTCCTAGTGCAACAAAACGAACTATTGAACACAATGCTAAAACTACTCACTGCAGTATTAACCAAGTTCACGGAAAAATGAACCAATTTTATAGAATGGCTCTATGGAATGCGAACGGCCTGGTGAAACACTACCAGGACTACTTCATCAGGACTTACTTCATTTATACATATAAATAAGCTGGATATTATCATGATTTCAGAAACACACTTCACAGACAAGAGCTACCTCAAAATACGAGGGTACAATATATACTCTACAAAACACCTAAAGGCACTGCACGCGGAGGCACTGCAATCATAATAAAAAACTCGATCAAACACCATGAGCTTGCTGTATACGAAAAAGACTACTTGCGGGCCACTAGTATCATGGTGGAAGACTGAAAGTACGGTCCTCTAGTCCTGTCAGCAACATATTGTCCTCCAATACACTCAATCAATAAACACAAGTTCATGGAATATCTGGGTACACTAGGGCACCGCTTCATTGCTGGGGCGATTTTAACGCGAAATATCCGTGGTGGGGATCCAGACTCACTACCACTAGAGGGAGAGAACTCCAAAAAGCAATGACCGGTATGCAGTGTAACCAGTTATCAGCAGGGCAACCTACGTACTGGCCTACAGACAACAACAGAACTCCAGACGTACTAGATTTTTTTTGTTACTTAAGGCATAAACAATATATATATACATATATATATATATATATATATATATATATATATATATATATATATATATATATATATATATATATATGTATATATATATTGTTTATGCCTTAAGTAACAAAAAAAATCTAGTACGTCTGGAGTTCTGTTGTTGTCTGTAGGCCAGTACGTAGGTTGCCCTGCTGATAACTGGTTACACTGCATACCGGTCATTGCTTTTTGGAGTTCTCTCCCTCTAGTGGTAGTGAGTCTGGATCCCCACCACGGATATTTCGCGTTAAAATCCCCCCATATATATATATATATATATATATATATATATATATATATATATATATATATATATATACAGACGTGGAACCTACAACTTGCTCTAAAGATAGCTAAGATTTAAATCTTAATAACTAACCTAACCTAAACTAATACGGTGTAGACAAAAGTGAAATTAGATTTCGTTAACTAGTTTAACGAGCTATGAAACGGACTAAATCTAGTTAGTTCATTCCGCTTACTCGTTCAGATATTTCAAAAAAAACTTCTAAACCATTATCTAGAAATCTTCTGCCACTTTCTCTAAAGCTAACCAAGATTCAAACCTTAATATCTCCTAAACTAATACGGATTAGACAAAAGTGAAACTATATTTCGTTAAAGAGTTTAACCAACTATAAATCGGACTAAGTCTAGATAGTCTAGTCCGCCTGCTCGTTGAGATATTTCCAAGAAACTTCTAAACCAAATTTTGGAAATCTTCCACAACTTTATCGAAAGCTAACCGAGATTCAAGTTTTAATATCTCCTAAGCTAATACGGATTAGAGAAAAGTGAAACTATATTTCATTAACTAGTTTAACAAGCTATGAAACGGACTAAGTGTGTTTGGTCTAGTCCGCTAGTGTTAGTCCCATATCTAAGAGCCTAACAGTTAAAATCTTGCAACTATTTAGGATGTAGATTGCAACTGTAGCAGGTTTTTGCGCATTAAGAGGGCACCTGCGAAGATGGGCAGATCTGGAAAGATGCCCATCTGAATGAATGATTGACTATTAGTTGCAGACTCGTTTACTCTCGATTAGTTGCCTTTCATATAATCTTCCACAGCGAAGCAATCGCGCGTGGGAGAATAAAACTCAGCATCACAGCTGAGGGACTTCCGCCGAATCACGTAGACGCGTAGACTTCTAGACGTAATACACGGTCTGGCGGAATACAAAAGGTCTATAAGGCCGCAGTGTTTTAAAGGAAGTTTACAACTCAAACAGAAAACTGAGAAATATTACATTTATACATTAATTGCATAAATAATTAGTGAACGTTCTTTTAAAAATGCTCTTACAACCAAGGAAGAAAACTGAGAGAACGGAATCATAATTTATGCTTTTTAAAATTAATTTTATTATTTAAATTCAGTTTGTTTTCGGTTGCTTTTCTGGCTAGCCTGTAACAAAATCAACCTGCAACCCAGTTTACTGTCCGAAGTGCAAATATTTGCAAAACTTGCCATTAAAATAAACAATTTGTTATTTACGTGTTGCATATATTTTCGCGGTATTTTCAGAAATATTTCGAGTTTTACTGTAAACAAAATGAAATATTAATGAGCGCCGGCATACAAATAATTTGTTACTTCAATAAATAAGTCGAATAATGTAGAAGTTCGAGGATAAAAGCCTTCCCGCTGTTGACCTATATCCAGTGGTAATGTCCTCGCAGTTCAACAATCCGAAATCAATTCAATTATTTATAAGGCGAGAGACTACACAAGTATTTTATTTAGAAAACTAATGATTTTTCAGGAACAGGATGGTTGCGACCGTTACTACGTGGTGATTCATACTTACACTGAATTGATAAATTCACTATGTTTTAACCACACTTATAACAAGTGCGTTTAAAACATAGGTGAATTTATCAATTCATTGTAATGATTTTTAATTATCGGTAAATTTGATGTAATGTCTTAACATTTGATCCGGACATAAAAAACGATAATATAACAATCTCTGTCTCGTTTTGTTTGGAAAATATATCACGACGAAGTAAATACTTTGAATAGTTAATTGGAACATCAAGGAGAACTCCGATCGATTCCCATGCATCATTGATTATTTTCCAAAGCTTTTATTCAAAGCTAACATTCGATGCCACACTTCCTAAACTCCCCTTAATAATAAAGAAAATCTTCGCTTTGCTATTATCTGGTCTTGTCCGATTTTATTTGGTTTTGTCTAGTCTTGTTATGTCTTGTTTAATCTTGTCTTATCTAGTCTTGTATAGTCTAGTCATATCTATATCTATCTAATTCTAGTTTTATCAAGTCTCTTATCAAGTGTCTAACTTTATTTAATCTTATCTAGACTTGTCTAGTCTTCTCTAGACTGGTCCAATCTTGTGCAAACTTATCAAATTTTGTCTGCACGGACAAAAGTACACTTTAAAAATCGCAGTTTCAGATAGTAGCAGCGGCCTTACGAATTTTAAACTGTAAAAACTAGAAATTGCTTTTGTTAAAATTACAGTTTCTGATATTATTGCGCTTATAACATTCTTTCGCAGCTTCCAAATCCTCTTCCGGATTTGTTTAAAAAAAACCATTGACATCAATCGTATGCAAATAACATTCAACAACAATATCAAGATGCCATATTCTTTCTTGTGTAAATACAAGAAAGGCCTCCAATACAAACTGGTCAAGATGAAGATTCAAGTAGAGTCAAGTGAAGTAGAAGTTTAGTGTAAAATCAAGTAGAGGCTAGTCAACTCATGTAGAGGCTATTCAAGTCAAGTTGAGGCTAATCAAATCAAGTAGAGACTAGTTAAGTCAAGTAGAGGCTAGTGAAGTCAAGTAGAAGCTATTCAGGTAGTCAAGTCTAATAGTCAAAAAGTAGAGGCAACTATTAGTAGTGACTTTACTTCATGACTAGCCTATACTTCACTCAACCAAGTAGAGGCTAGTCATGTGATGTAAAGTCATGTCAAGTAGAGTCACGTATGGACAGTCCGATCTACAGCAGTCTAGTAGAGTGTAAGAAAAAGGTGTAAGTCATTTGTTTAAATAGTTTAAGCAATAAACAACCTCGACTGCGTGTCCAAACCGATAAGAATATCAACGAAGGAAAACTTAACTGGTGAGTTGGAATCTTTCGTTTCATCTCACCCCCTAGCTTGAAGGTCGACGATAGCTCAAGTTCGCGAACAGAGAAGATTGAGAGCTTTCAAGTCCAAGGGATTGGTTACGGTAAATCACAACCATAATATTGGTGGCACCGGATGAACATACCATTGGTGAAACCGCTGGGATATAACATTGATGAATGTGGTAAATCGCAACATAACATTCGTGCCAGATTAAGAAGATGCCTGGTGGCAGCATAACATTGGTGGCAGCGATGGGATATAATATTGGCGACCGCGGTAAATCGCAACCCAACATTGGTGGCAGTGCACAGTGGTTTGCAAAGCAGTTTTAGCTAGACAAGATTAGTCTCGTTCGTTATGAGAATATTCATCGTACTGTCCGTAAATTGCGGAAACGGCCCGACTAAACTGGAGACGGCGGCGCAGAACAGGATTGTATAACTTTCTTATGTAGAACCGAGAGCCCCGTCGAGTGGTGCCAGTTTCTGAGTCAACTCACCTGTTGGTATGGAAGCAACAGACTAAAACCAGAAATCACGTACACTCGTTTTTTGACCGTACACTCGCATTTGGTATCAGATATCAAAAATTCTTCCCGGATCACTTTGTTGCTCCACGTCTTTAGAGCTCTGGGTCGCCATATCCTGCGATGTCCCGTTCACATTGTACAAGAGAAAATGAAACCTTTGTCCCGATTTTGGAATCGCCTCCACGGACACCCTACACTTGTCCTAGGACACCCTACATTTATTTTAGGGCTCTAGATCGCTGGTTGAGTTAGTTATCTTCAGAACACTTGTCCACAGCTATTCCAGTAAGATTTGTTAAACTGCGACGACTTTTTGCGTATCTGTGGCAGTTTAAAGAGAAAATTGTGCATAGTGAAAAAAAAACAAAAGCCTTTTGCGATGGTAACTAGACCGTACAAACCAATTGCCGGATCGGAAAGGAACGGACGCCGTTCAATCGGGAATAGAATCTATTAGTTTATTTGGTTTCTATTATCTATTAGTTTATTACAAGTTTAATCTCGATTGCCTTTGGGAGAGTGTCTTAAAAACGTCCAGGAAAACTCGTACAGAATCGCCAAGTTAAGCTCTGCGGCAACTGTTTCAATTGCTGCAGAGAATTTAACGTTTTATCGTTTAGTGCAAGCGGCACCGGGCTGCGTTTTGTGCAGCCGTCGCGACGCCCGCCGAAACCAGCTGTATTGCAATAAACGAATGGCGAAATTAAAACGTACATATTTTTGCAGCCCCGTGGTAAATATTCTGGATTTTGCCGTGGATTGTAGAATGATAATTTGTGTAGGATGATAATTTAACGTCGTGGAGTCGCGTCGCGACGTCCAGTTATAACTGTAGATCTGCACAGACAAAAACTTGAATATCGATTTAGCTAGTATCGCCGCGTTGCTGCGACTATGGCTAGGGCTTCACACGAGAGTCTCGTTTCTGATCTCGATCCGGGCAGCCGTAACATTTTCTTCATAAATTTGAACCCGAACAGCCCAGACTTGCCCGAGCCCAGAACGAGCATAACATTTTCTATATAAATTCGAACCCGAGCAACCCGAAATTGCCCGCAGTACAAATTTATTAAGAAAATGTTACGGCTGCGCGTATCAGAGTCAAAGATTGAGGACGAGACCAGAAACGAGACTCTAGTGTGAAGCCATAGGAGCCCGCCACAGTTCCAAACTTATCGACTTCTGTTCGCCGGAAGGTGCGGTCACTGTGGCCGCTGCAGTTTCGCCGTTTGTGGGCTCCCCAGCTCGAAACTACACGCGTTCGATTCGGAACGGATGCCAGCGTCTCTTTTGTGGCTAAGGGTTCGCAATCCAAGCCGTCTCTGTCGAGCTGCCCAAAAAATCCCAATTTTGGTGTAGTTTTTGTGTAGTTTTCTCACCGCGCGAATCCGACATTTGCGGCACACGTCGATGCCGCCCGCGGTATTTTGGTACCCCTCGCGGTTTCTTGAGTCGTTTCCTTCACACGGTGCGTCCGAAATGCCGAAAAAAATCTATAACCGCTTCTTTTGCCGCCAATTTGCGAGAGCGAAGGCCATCGGCGAAAATGTAATTGTGCATTGCGCAGAATAAAAAAGCGATCCGCACTTCCGTTGGGCCCTCCCTGCCGGAAATATTACCATAAATGCTCAGGGTGCACTCTAAAGGTTCCTTCAATCCGCCGGAGCTTTTGTGTCGCGAAATTTCCGCGGCGAAAAAATCGCTAGCGGTGCGGCAGCGAAAAGACAATGCCCGCACCAAAACGCGATTTTTACGTGTATAGTAGTTATGATATCCGCAGAGGAAGAAGCTATGCTATTTGAAGCGTTGGCTGCAGAAGACTAAAATTGGTTATCATTATGTTATTTGGTAAAATTATTTTCAGAAATAAAAGAGTAAGAACATGGGTCATGAGCTCAAAATTTTTTTGTTGTTGTTCCTGATGTTTTTATAATCTTCATTAGTCAGGTCATAATAGTCAGGGAGACGTCTTATTACATCAACTTCACGTTCTCACAGTGCATATATGGCATTCAGATTGTGTTCCATCCGTGTGGAAGAAAGCGATTGTTGTGCCTATTTTGAATAAAGGCGACAGTCGGGAATGCAAGAATTACCGTGGTATTAGCCTCCTCTCGGTCGTCGGCAAAGTATTTATGAAAATCATACAATCAAGACTACAGAAACTTCGAGAGCAAACAAGCCGGGAAGAACAAGCTGGATTTCGACCACATCGAGGATGCATCGATCAGATATTTGCTCTCCGTCAGCTAATGGAAGAAAGAATTCGATGTGGCAAACGAACTGTCATCGTCTTCATCGATTTCAAATCTGCTTTTGATTGCATCGATTGGACAAGTTTGTGGGAAGCCCTCAAGATCGAACACGTGCCACTGAAAATCATTCAACTTCTTCAAGCATCGTACGACGGCTCAACCAGCAATGTTCGTATCCGAAACGACATGTCTGAGGAATTCCCGATTCGAACCGGAGTCCGGCAAGGAGACGTGGCCTCGCCGCTCCTTTTTAACATTGCGATCGACACGATTATGCGAAAAGCGTTTGATGGGCGACGTGGAGTTCGATATGATGACAAAAAGTTCCTAACCGATCTGATGTTCGCCGATGACAGTGCGGTTTTCGCCAACACAGATGCCGAAGCAACAGACACCTTGTATGACATTTCCCGCATTGCCCAGTCATACGGACTGAGAATCAATGCGGATAAGACCAAAGTGCTTACAACGGATGGATCTGAAGCCAGGGTTTACCTCGATGGAACCACAATCGAGCAGGTACCACAGTTCAAATATTTGGGATCACTGGTTGTGGAGAAGAAAGTAGCTTCGACAGCCGAAGTTCACAGACGGATAGGCCAGGCAACTGCAACGTTTGCTTCACTCAAGTGGTGCATATGGAAGCGGACGAATATTACCATCAAAACCAAAATACGCCTATACCGGACGCTGATCCTCCCAATTCTTCTTTATGGATCGGAAACATGGACATTACTCAAACCAGACCTTAACAAGCTCGAGGCCTTCCAAATAAAAAACCAGCGAATAACAACAGCTGAGGCAAGAACCGTTGCAACTGATCGATTAGCATGGAAGCGTATAGTGAATGGAGCACGGAATCTAGCGGCACCAACAGCAGCGTACTGGCTACGAGGTCGACCACCTCTCCATGCGCCGGCTATGGATTAAAGAAGAAGAAAGAAGGTCATAATAATTTAGGATATTTTTTAATATTTTCCATCAACTTCTCTGTAATTGCCATTTCAGGCGAGGACACACAGCGGGAGCGAAACTAAACGCGTAAGCATCATCCTTGTCGTGGAACGCTGCACTACCGCGACTATGACGGAAATCGCGCCTGTTGAACATATACATAAGCCGCCGTGTCAATCGCACTGGTCGCGAAGGAGAAATTTCCGCTTCGGTCTGTGAGATTCTTAAAAGTACACCTTTAAGTTTGCCGCCGTCTGGGTTGATCATGCCAGGGCGGACTCGCGATTTTTCGACGCAGTCCGTTAGACTGAACTTTAGGCTTTGCGGCAGGTTAACCGGCTCTGTCGTCGAGCGTCGCGGCGCCGATTTCTGGTGGAATTGTCATTACCTGAATGTTTTTATCAAAAAACCTGAAATTTTACCTGTAATAATCAAATTCCATGAATTAAACGGTTGCTTTTATCCTAACCTATAAACCTAACCTAACCTTATTTGGTCTGTTGAATCGTTGAAATATAACATTGGAGCCAGAGGTGACAGCATAAAAACCCTTATGTAACCTGTAATCAATATTTTATGGAATTCGACCAAAAAGGAAAACGAACGTAAATATATATATATATATATATATATATATATATATATATATATATATATATATTAAATTTTAATTTAATTCTTGTGTGAAATTGGGTATCAAGTGTGCTAGAATGTGTGTCAAGAGCACTTAACCAACATACACATCGCGATGTAGCTTTGTTTGCATTTTGAGATAAAATAAATAAAGCAGATATTGAAATTGGTCGGCTTGTCATAATATTATTGAAAAATAATTTTTAGTGTTTGCTCAATTCGAGGCGTTTTTCTAGCAAGTTTCCCCATCTGTATTCTTGAAATATTTATTGGCATATCATTTATACAACATTTTCTATAATATGATCGTAGCTCTATAAATACAAATCAACTAAATTTAAACTTAAAAAGATCAACTTACCTCGAAATGATCAACGTCATCGTCACGAAACCGTTTTTGGATGCATTTCCAAATCTCTAATTCCCACTCGATTTCCATTATTTGTTTGTAAATAGCGATCTAGTACTATAATAATATAATCACTGCTTATACACTTATACACTGCTTATACACTTTTACACTGCTTATACACTTACCCACTTTGGTACTCACGTATTAACGCCATCACCGTTACATTTTTAAATGCCGCCCATCTACACCTAAAATTTTTATGATATATCATAAAATTATTTAAAATTAAAACATTTTTCAAACTCAAAATACTTTATTTTTTAACACCGGTTAGATTAGGTTGTCTGCCGCGAAGCGGACAGATAAATCAAGACAACATACGCCCGCCAGCGCGAAGTCTCGATCCAATATGTAGCGGTGGTGGCGTTAATACGTAAGTACCTATACTTTGATTTAATGAGAAAATTCTGAAGCACTCTTGAATTTTAAGACCCGCGTTTTCCAATACCCGTGCATAAATTCAAGCCTGTGTGTGGTCCAATGTGTGTTTCAAGGCGACCTGTTTATGGATTATGGATACAAAACTAAACATCCCCACAGGGATATACAAATCTATTTCATTTTTAATAACTTTAAGAAGCTATTACATTACTTGTAGAGACCACTTTACGCATTATCCTAAATACACAATAGAGACTACACACAAATTGGACTATATCCTTCATTTTGATACTTCCTAAATAATACTATTTAGTTCTCATAATATAGACAATACTACATTTTTTAAGTAAACTAGACAAACAAGACCAGAGAGAGACTATAAACGAAAATTGATCTTAGTACTCCGGCAGACTGACTAACTCTGATTATTAATTTACTTCACCTCCACCTTATTAGCTCGGTTCTGAAATGGGAGTTATCTATGCATTCTAGTACAACAAATATGAAATTCCAAGATTTGAATAATATAATATAGCCTCCAATATTTCGAGTCGAAGGCAAAACACATAACAGCTGGCCTCTATACCCGGGGCTGCAGTCGAGTGGCGAAGACAAATATAATCTAGATATAACAATAATAAACTAACCCATTCTATTAATAATAAAAAATAAAGATGATAATAAATATAATAAAGATGATAATAAATAAGATAATAATGAATGTAAAATAAAGAAATAAGTTACTTTAGCTTTCATATTCACATTCTTGGCCCATACCGTGAAACAATCCGTAATACATTATACTAATAAATGAAGACCAACTTAACTTAATAATAATAATAATTTACTTTATTTCCCAACAGCAAACGCCATTTACAAGAAAACAATATATTAATTTAACAATATATATCTAATGAAAATCAATTCGGTTACGTTACAACTTGTCAAAAAAATATCTTTATAGCGTGCCATCGGATTCTGACACATTACAGTAACTGGTAAGACAATTGGTACGGAGCCCTGCAATGTAAATTGTGTTAATATACCTAGACCTTAACCTAGGAATATGGAAGTTTATTTTTGACAACAGAAATGAAGCATCTACTTTATTATGAAGAATCTTCCATAAAAACTTAGCAGTAAGCTCTTCTCTTCTGGTGACCAGCGAAGCGATACCATGTCGTTCCACGAGAATATTTTGATCCACACTGCGTTCGGGATAGACACCATTTACTCTGTACGATAAATACTTTAAAAATATGCGGTGAATACGGTCCAGTGGCATTATCTGATTCATGTAATATGGATACCAAATAAGACACCCATACTCGAGTTTGCTTATTACATATGCAAATTACAATAACTTTATGAGATCGATGTCTCTGAAAGATGCACAAATTCTCATAATAAAACCTAACATTCTGGAAGCAGATATTGCAATATTAGTTATATGTCTAGTAAAATTTAAATCAGAGGTGAATAAGATGCCCAAATCCATGCAGTCTTTAAGTTGTAATCCATTCACTGTGTTTGAAATGGTTAGATTTCCGGAAAAATGTTAAGAAGCAGCATTTTTCAATATTAAGGTACAGTTTATGAGTTCACACCAGGATACTAATTTGTTAATGCTAAATATAATAATAAAAAAATAATTTGCTTAAAGTGATGCTTGTAAAAAGTTTGATGTCATCTGCATAGACCAATACATGACAGTTTAGGGAATATAACAGGGAATTAATAAAAATTATAAAAAGTTGCAGTCCCAAATTTGAACCCTGTGGAACACCAGAATCCTTTGAGGATTTGTTCTAATGAAAACCATGGAAAGCTACGTATGCTTGACGATTAGATAGATAGGATTTCATAAGTTGTTGTAGACTCCGCGCAAGTGTCCGTATATACTACGTCTACTTGACCTTTGTTATCTCTCACTCCTGAAACATATTGTGAGAATGATGCAAGATTGGTTGTTGTAGATTTACCTGGCATGAAACCGTGTTGGTTGAAAGAAATAAATGAATAATCGTTTTTTAAAAATAATTGAATAAATAACCATCTCGAATATTTTTGAAAAATTACTTGATGAAGCAATTGGACGATAATTTCCCAGAATATGTTTTTCTCCCTTTTTATAAACCGGAGTAATTTTAGCCAACTTCCACCTTGAAGGAAACTTGCACGTACTAATTTCAAGATTTATAATAATATGGCTTAGCAAATATAAATCTACAATCTTTAATTAGGAAGGAAAGAACAGCAGATAATTTATTAGGTAAACGCGCCACAATTGAGATTGTTGGGCACATTTTGTTATGGTATAAGACAGACAATCACTATGATTGTCAGGCAAATTAGTGGTGTTAGCAGGTTTATAACGTTTAGAAAATAGTCAGGCAAAACCGGTAACGATGTCACTAGTTGTAGAGTACTCCTGACTTTCATCAGTAATTCTGCTAGGTATTCTTGTAGTATATTGTTTCATACGATCATAAGTCCATAATCCGGTCGGATTTGATTTAATATTGTCTTCTAGTTCCCTCAGATACACATGATTTGTTTAACTGATTTGCAGTTTTGTGAGTGATCTGAGCCCTTTGAATTCATTATTATATATTTGATTCCTACTTGATAACCATTTTTGTCTATAATACGCCTTAGTTTTTAAGTTCCTTTTTATTTCAGAGGTAAACCTTACAGGAAACTTAGATCAGCTACTTTGGGAAAGGGGTATTGATTTATTAAATATGTTGTATAGAACAGTGGTGGCGAACCCACGGCACGCGTGTCACAGCTGACACTTTGGAAAATTTTATTGGCACGCGAACTATTTCTCACGCATGCCTTCTAAACTTGTTAAACTATCGTTTCTAAAATAATGTTTTAAGTTTCTCAATCAACTTTTGTCCGTAATTGCAAAAGGCGCACAATAAAATTCAAAATTAAAAAATTCACCAAAGCTGTATTTACAAAGCTACAATTTTGAAATTTGGGATTTTGTGAGATCTCGTAAGAATATCAAATCATACCACGTTTTATCAAAATCCGTCGACTGATTTGTCCGTAATGGAAAAGGCCCACTAAAATTTACAAATTTCAAAAATTCACAAAAGCCGTATTTACAAAGCTACAATTTTTAAATTTTGCAGTTGGTGAGATTTCACAAGAATATCAAATCATACCAAGTTTCATCAAAATCCGTCGGTTGGTTTGTACGTAATTGTAAAAGGTGCACAAAAAATTACAAACTTCAAAAATTCACAAAAGCCGTACCTACTTACAAAGCTACAATTTTGTAATTTGGGAATTTGTTTGATCTCGTAAGAATATCAAATCATACCACGTTTTATCAAAATCCGTCGATTGGTTTACCCGTAATTTCAAAAGGCGCACAAAACACGTCAAATATTCACGCTAATACGGTAACTGATTTTCACTATCACATTGTAAAAGTAGACCTGGCACGTCAGCATTTCAAAATGTGAAAATGTAAAAAAAATCGAATGGGGCCGGAAAAAGGTTAAAGGCCACCCCTGGTATAGAACATATCCAAAGCTTTATTCACATCAGTATAGTTGCTTAAAAATGACCAGTCATTATTACACAGTTCACAGTTCAATATGAGAAAATTAGCTTTTATAAGCTAAATTATATGAATAAAGTTATAGCGAGTATTAGTATTTGAAGGAAACCTAGTATTATCAAAGATTGCTCTTAGTTCAAATTTAATAAATAATGATGGGTGGTGAAGATCTTCAATCACCATTGAAGTCAACAACGAAACATAGATTCCCGAGACATACAGATAATTGAAGCGCTCTACAGGAATCAAACTGCTACGATGAAAGTAGATAAGATGGTCTCAGATGAATAAAGAACAATAATAAAGACACTCAGAGGGGCACAGTAGGGATGTATATTATCCCTCTAAAGAGAAATTCAGAAAAGCTCTCGGTGAAGAACAAGCTGGAGTAATCATCCTGAATGGTCAATCTATAAATAACTTGAGATATGCGGACGACACAGTTATTATAGTGAAGACTCTTAAAGATCTACAGAGACTAAAAAATAAAATAAACGATGCCGGTTAGCAATGCGATCTCAAGATGAACCTGAAACAAATAAAATACATGATAATATCGAAAGCCTCAACGCAGTATCAAGCCCTAAACATCGATAACACTCGGATAGAAAAAACATCCAAATACAAATATCTTGGCACATGGAAAACTGAGAGTATAGTTCAGACGTTTGAAATAAAATCGAGAATTGAATTGGCCAGAAACACATTTTGAAAATGCGAACGATCTTTTGTGATGGACAAACTAAAATAGATTTACGTACGAGAATGCTAAGAGGGTACGTCTCGATTCTTCTCTATGGAGTGGAGGCATGGACATTGTAGCAAGCCGAAATAAAGAAGCTAGAGTCCTTCGAACTATGGTGCTTTGTCATAAACGTATGTTAAAGATATCCTGGAAACACAGAGTGAGTAATATAGGAGTGATGGAACGTTTGAATAAACAGCTAGAAGTCATGTAGTCAATAAATAGGAGAAAGCCGCAATACCTAGCTCACGTAACAAGAGGGGAAAAATATGAACTGTTCCAATAGACCTTTTTACGGTTAGTTAAGCGCATGCGCGTCCGCAATGTTTAAAGGTGGGAATATGAAAGTTTCGGGCACATTTTGTTATTTTCAATGGTTAGACGTCAAAAAAATTCGGGCACTTTTTTGACGTACATGGAAAAAATTGACGCATGACTCTTTAATAGCTTTTGCTTGACTAGTTTAAACTTCAATCTAAGCTTCCACTAAGTCAGTTCATATTTCAACAGGGTACATATAGACAAGATTAACAAATTAGTTTATAAACAATTTAAAGCAGTCTTTATAGCCTTATAGCCACAAAAATTAGTCAACTATGAAAAGGTCTATTGTAAGATTGATAAGGTTTTTGATAAAGTCGGGAAAGATATTAGGCAGGCGTAACATCGGTGAAATCTTATGACTGCGTAATCTAAGGGAATGGTATAACACATCATCCAATGAACTATTCCCAGCTGCCACATCTAAGATCAAAATTGCATTGATGATTGCAAACCTCCTGGAAAGAGATGCCACTCTGTAGAAGAAATCGTAGAATAACAACACTAGCATGCTTTCTTATCTGTTTTCTTGAAATATTTATTGAGATATCATTTACATAACATAGCATCTGATCACGGTGCTGAAACGTAAATAATCGTTTTCAGATGCATTACCAATTCCCACTCGGTTTCCTTTGTTTTTCTGTAAATAGATATTTGGCACCGTTTAAATGCGCATTGGAAAACGGAAAACACTCGACGCGAAGCTTTCAGGAGCCGAACAGATTCACAATAAAATCTCCACAACCGCAACCAGAAGGAATAAAACAAATAACATCGCGTTCTCTTTATATAGAACCGGAAGATAATCCCCGAGTCAGCGAATCCTCTCGATAAAATATCAATAAAAATAAAAGAAAAATATAGAAACTGGCAAGACATTATTTCAAATAAAATTGTAATATATGTCTAGTCTTATACCACTATATCACTGATTTTAATGCCTATATAGGCATATATATATAGGAAAACTCTTGCTTAACTAGTTTAAACTTCAATCTAATCTTCCACTAATTCTAAGTCAGTTCATATTTCAACAAGGTATATATAGACAAGAATAACAAATTAGTTTATAAACAATCTAAAACAGTCTTATATAGTTTTATCCAGTATAGTATTTAATCTTATACAATCTTATATAATCTTAAATGGTTTTACAACGACTTATAGAAACCTATAGCCTTATATAGTCCAATATAGAATACAGGCTTGCCTAGTCTTTTCCACCTATTAGTTTATTTACAATATATTTAGCCTTACAAGCAGTCTATAAACTTTTATCTAGTATAGTATTTAATCTTATACAGTCTTATATAATCTTAAATGGTTTTATATCGACTTATAGAAACCTATAGCCTTATATAGTCTAATATAGAATACAGGCTTGCCTGTTTAGTCTTTTCCACCTATTAGTTTATATACAATATATTTAGTCTGTATAGTGTCATAGACAGTTTGTGTAGTCTTATTTATTCTTATATAGTCTTATATAACATTATATAGATCCGGGATGGACAACCTACAGCTCGCGGGCCAACTGCGGCCCGAGAAAGTGCTTAATGCGGCCCGCGAAAATCTGTTTTAAATAGATAAGAACTGGCCCGCAGATCGTAGAACTCAATATAACTTTTAATTTTGGTATCGATTCTTGAGACAAATTGGCAAATTCTTAAAAATATTGGAATAATTCGTAAAAATTGATGATTTTTAGAAATGAAATGAAATTCATGAAATGATATGCGACTTTTGAGGATTTGTAAAATTGCTAACTTTTGTAAAGGGTCGAGGCTTGACGCAAACACTAATGCGCTCAAACACGTGAATGCGCACGCTTGCATCGTAGGTGCTTGTAGAAAAAAAAATTGTGGCCCGTGTCAGCTAGTACGAACTCTGACTGGCCCATCACCTATATCGTCGGTACCACGGCAAAACCATCTATATCACTTTTTTCTACTATTGAGATAAAGAGCTTTTAAAGTTGAAAAGAGAATAAATCAAATTCTATGGTTATAATATCAAAACTTTTTTATGGGATGATCCATTATGTCTTTTAATGATTTCTACTGTAAATGAAATGATTGACTATCTATTTTAAGAGGAGGGCCCCCAAATGGGACCCCAATATAGACGGTTTTGCCTCAAATATGTTAATTGTATGTTGGTGATATAAATGGTTTTGACACCAAGTTTCAATGAATAAAAAATGTTCAAGTCAAAATTTATTTGGAATATGAACGTCAAATAGTTGATTGAAGAAAATAATTTGAATTATTCAAAGATGATTTATGAAGTAAAATATCGTAAAATATCTTCATTCTTGGTCTGAATTTTCTTCATTCAAGCATCGTTCAATCTGATCGACCGCTGTCAAAGACCTGAAACATGATTCGGTTTTCAAAAACCCCCGTAAATTATCAATAAATTTATGAACGCTCACTGAAACCACAAGTGATATTCAGGCGGAATCTATCGCGCCGTGCAAAGTGCAACCAAATCGGTTTTATTCGCCTTCGAGATCGGTTGTTGTCTTTCGTAAAGTTGTTTCAAACTGAACACCTCCGGTTGTCCTCTTTTTTTGCGGGATCCAGCATAGATAATCTGAATGGTTTTAGATGCATTTTTATTATGAAAATGTTTGCTTTGAAGAATTACCTTCCAATTTTCATCATCATGCGAGTATTTAATCTTGATCAAATCTATGTAATTTTTTTCGAAACGTACACATTTTGCTCTCAATCACGACACTGCTTCACCGTCGTTATCTTTGTCGATTCGACCCATAAAACGCGATTGAGCATTTTTTAAATCGACGAAATCCTGATAGTACATCTGGATCACCTTGTAGGGCATAGTTTTTGACTTTTTGGTCGATGATCGAGCCTTTGTAATGACGTTGAGCCATTCGTGCGGAGTGAAAATTGATGTATTTTTTGCAGCTGATTCTATAGCGGAATGCATAGAGTCGACATTCATTTGGGTATGGCCAGTTTCCAAATAATTGTGCTCAATGAAGTCGAATGGCATCGATTTGATCAGGACCATGTGCACACCCAACAAAAACTTATTTTTGTTTTGACCGGCGCAATTGTCGGACCAAATTTTTACTTTGCAGCGACCTATTATTTGTATTGCTTATTATTAGTTGTCAAGTATCATAGAAAAGTAAGCTTAATACCCAATTAACACTTGATCTTCTAAGAAACGTTTCAAACACGACCCTATTTCTGAGCTGCCTCTGCCGCCTTCGACCTCACTCCAAACGTAGCAGTAGCCGGCAGTAGCAAGTTTCCGTTTATAGTAAAATTGGCTTTTATCTGCATGAGGAATCTGCAGCACGGACTGCAGGTCCATTGTTGCAACGAGAAGCGACGGATCTTTCTTGGCTTCTTCAATGTCGTTTTGCATCGATTGACGGCAAGATTCTTTTCTGGCCAAATGATCTTAATGATCTTTGCGCAACTTTTCTTAATTAAGATCAGAAATCAGCGTACTTTTGAATGAAGCACATGTTCCGCATTGATCTTTTCTCGGCTTGTGAAAAGACAAATTGTAATGTTCTCCGAAAATTCCTTGATAAAGCTGGAACGAAATCTTCAGTGTGAGATTTTGTTCACAAAATATTCTGTGCATTTTTGCTATGCTCAGCTTTGGATACAAATTTTCACGTTTGCTGGTTCTACAACAATAGAGCGATTCAATTTTAGGAAATGATTCAATATAGGACGTGACGGAATTCAAAACGTTTTCTTTGGTTTTGTTTGCAGGCTCGTGGGCATCTCTGCGATCTGGCATATGAAACGATTTTGCTTCATCACAATGACCGTAGGCGTAAGTAGCTCGTGTCAAAATTGATGTCCAGCGTTTTGAGGAAAAACTCTTTACACACTTTCATTTCGTTTCCATCGATTAACATGAAAAAAGTGTAGCTGAACTGTTTTCTTTGCGGATTTGATTCTGGCCCCTTGACTCTTCGACAACTGACTGCGGATTTTTTTGTGAAATGCAAAAGAAATTCTTTTTTAGCCTTGAAGTTTTCTCCATTGCCCCAAAAACTTTCGAAAAATTACCGCAGGTTTTCTTCTTTGAACTTGGTGCATTTGCTAACAACTTTTTTCATTATGTTTGTGATTAGGAATTTCTTTTAGCTTTTTGGCTTCCTAACTTTTATTTGTGTGACTGGTGTAGGCCTTCCCCTGATTTCGATCCGCTTTAATCAATTTACGTTAGTGATGGCTCGGATCGCTTCTTCTCCAGCGAGTACCACGATTTGTACCTGGTCCTTCATCACTCTGGAAAAATTCAGATTTATATATTACGTCGATCTGGAAAAATTTAGATTTATATATTACAGAAATATAGTTCTATTCTGCTTACAGAATTTGGTTCATCAGCACGATCAACATTGGTTGTGGCAACGTTGGGAGTAGCCAGCGTATTATCAGCAACAGACGGTACCGAATTCTCATCACTGTCGATTAGAATGCAGCGCTGCTTCCGGACAGGCGAGGATAATGGGGGTTTTCCTGCCATACGTAAGATTGGAACCGATTCATCTTCTGAAGAATTGCTTGTGTCCATGTTAGAACTTAAATCAAATATTATCTGTCCGGCTGTTTTTTTAGACATCTGTGAGAAATCTGTTGGTAGAGCGACCCGATGTCCGACTCGCACTGTGATTGGTCAATTTAGTAAACACCGCAACGCGCCAACCTAACAAAATTAAAACAACTAAATGGTTAAAGCTAAATTTCACTTAAAAAAACTTAACAAACCCCAACCAAAGGATAAGGGAAATGTGAGCAGTTGTGCAATTTTAAATCGATTGCGCTCTAGTCGAGAAATATCATAATTTGGATATAGACGGTTTTGCCTTGTGCTATATAACATAACATGACAACATTTCCTAAATTGGGCAAAACCGTCTAAGGTAACATTCACGGTTTTGCCATAACACAAAAAGGGATTATCATTATCTAATATGCTGGAACCTCTTAAATAAATACAACAGGATATAGACGGTTTTTCCATCTTATAGTACATCATCGATAACCTATAAAAAACTTATTATCTCGAAAATTTAAAAAATATGATATAGACGGTTTTGCCGTGGTACCGACGATATAGTCTTATATAATATTATATAGATCTATATAGTCGTATACAGTCCTTTATAATCTTATATAGTCTAATATAGAATAGGAAGGTTTCTCTTCACTCTAGTTTTATATAGGATTTTCCAATAAGAGGTTTCATTTTCAATAGCCCGCCATTTTAACAGTTGTCGTGAGTCAGCTTGTAACTACTTGATAGATGGCAAGTAAAAACTACGCCATTAATTAAAAAGAAACGATATACGCTTCAACATTGCATTGAAATTATTAAAATTCACTACAAAAATGGTGAAAATTTCGCGGTTACAGTTCGCAAAACTAAAGCGTTTTGGGGTCGTCGCGAAGCACCTTCTCGGATTGCAATTGTGAAACTGGTGGAAAAGTTTGAGCTGTTGGGACAAGTCAGTTATGTGAAGAACCGAACAAGTGCACGTCGCTCAATAACAACTGAGTATATTGCTGTTGTAGCCCATAATGTTTAGGAAATCCCAGGTTTGTACATTTCTCGTCGATCTTGGGAATCGGGCAATCCAAAAACGACATTACACCGTATTTTGCATAGACTTAAGAAACTTTATGCAAAATACGGTGCAATGTCGTTTTTTGATTGCCCGATACCAAAGATCGACGAGAAATGTACAAACCTAGGCTTCTAAAGTTCAGTTAACACAAGAACTAACGCCCACCGACCATCAACAACTTTGTATCTTTGCTGATTGGGTCCTTAAAATGCATCAAACTGATCCGGAATTTCATCGAAAAATCATCTTGAGTGATGAGGCCCATTTTCACCTCGAAGGCGTAACAAACGTTAACAAACAGAATTGTAGCATTTGAAAAGCCTCTCCATCCAGAACGTGCGACTGTTTGGTGCGGTTTGTGGTCTGGCGGACTCAATGGACTTTACTTTTTTGAAAATGAGGTTGGAGCAACTGTTACGATGAATGGATTGCGCTATCGAACGATGGTAAGGGTAAGAATGAGTATTACCGGTCACTTCAGGAGAAATAATCACAAATCAGATAATAGTCAATATTTCTTTATTAATCTTGTTGCTTCTTAAACTGCAACTATTCTTCTAACAAAATCACAATCATTGAGAGCAATAAGTTGAACATATTTGGCATAATCACTATTTAAAAAATAAACGACTTTGACCGGTATTAAACACCATGGCAGGTAATAGCAGTCACTAGGTTGGTAATGCCGGTCAGGCTTTATTGAGGCATAAGTCACAGATATAACCCTCAGGAGAATCATACCCTGAGCACTCAGCGTGAGCCCTGAGACCACACATCACGCACCTATACCACATCTCGTTATTCCGCCCATAATTATCGCAGATTATACATTTATTTTTCAAGTTCTCATCAGTGTCAGTATCTTTATCTTCACGCAGGTCTGTCATTTATATTTCTGAGTTCCACGTACTATCATTTTGCTTGGTTATATCTAGAAGCACTCTCCTTTTAGCCATGTTCACAACAATCGATTTTCCTTCTTTATTCCTTGTCTTTTTTTCGGTTTTGATTTTGAGAGCGACTTTTTTTTTCTCTTTAGTAAATTTGCTATTTTCTTTCTCAACCAAAGCTACTTGGGAGTTCCTGTTAGGATGACTGCATGCCGTTTGCGAGATAGTACACATTTTTTCTTGTCCTTTAACTCATTTGGTAGCGGCAGAAGATCCTTAGCAGTAGTAGTTTTATGAAACTGAATTCACTTGAAGTTGAAGGAATGGGGTTGTTATAAAAATTAGTCCATTGCTCGAGTTCGGAAATTGTTCGTGTATCATTTATCTGGGCTGGTTCAATTACATCAACCAAGAAGTGATGGCGATTGAAGTGAGTTTGTCTGGGAAAGAGTTAGTAGATCACTAGGTTCAGCTAATATTATTTGGGTACCTGTGTCTTACTATCCCGGCCTCTTATTTCTTCTGCCGAAGCTACCACTTCGTTGCTGTTTAAAATGTCAGCAGCCACAAAATCTTCGTCTGTAAATACGTCTGGGTTTAAAGGATATATTTCTGTAGCAGCAAAAACTGCTTCAGCCTTTGGGATGGTTGCTACTTTTTGAAAAGCTTTCTGAACAGTGAAGCGAGATCGTTTTGTGTGATTTTTTCCCCAATTGATTCTTCGTGAAAAGGTTGCATTCTTGTTTATACGCTGCTTTATGGGGACCATAGATGGACACATCCAGAGGCTGCATTCTATGCGAGTCATGTGGTGGCAATGATCACATCATAGTGGCAACGATAACAACACTGTATTTTAGCTTTTGTAAAATTCGTAACCTCTCAAAGAGATGTGACTGAAATGTTTGTAACATGGCAACATCTGCATACAGATTTTCACAAAATACTTTTGTGCAATCTTCCCTGGTATAAGTCACAAATTTACTCAATGAATCGTTAAATGAGCATTTTATAATATATACAAAACTGTACGGTACGTGATTATTATTTTTGATTGGTATAGCATTTGTCAGGGTTCGGCGAGCTAGTATTAATCGGTTTTACTAATGAAACAAAATCTGCGTATACAAAGGGTATACGCATTTTTCAATCGAAATTTTGAAATTTTAATATGTTCCCCGGGATCATATCACCTCTCTTATCTTTTACAAGGTCTTCTGTCGGCATAATAGTGTATATTTTGTTACAGTCGTTCAATTTATATTGATTAAAAGTCGTTTCCGTTGAGAAGAAGGTTAGACAGCCATCAAGTAAAATTTTTTTATCGTGACATGATGAAATCTGACTTCTTACGTCAAGTCGTGACATATCTTTTATCCACACATAATGACCTTTAACACCCTCTTCCAAATATAATAAATTTACACTATTGTTGTGGTCTTTCATGACCAAAAAAAATGTCTTTCCCTAGTTTTATTAGTGTGAAAAATTGGTCCCACGACGTCATGTTGTTTTGATTTAGAATTAAAGTCTAGAGTATAAACGTTAATACTAATATACCATAAACGTTAATACTAATATTATTCATCTGTTCAAATTTAGCAAACATGGGCTCATTTTCTGGAGGTTTGGTGAAATCCCACTCATTTTTTGAGCACCGATAAACTGTTCCACGAGGGCCATCTGCTTCTAAAGCAGATGAATGTCTCTGTCGTGGATAAATTAACATTGGTAACTGATAAATTAACTCCGGTAGCATTCACAGCACACACAGCTGTGACGGTCTTTCCCCTTTCTACGCTGGTATAGACCCCAAACGTTGTTGGCCTTTCTCGGTAACAATTTTACCAGGATCTTGCACTGAGGAAATTCCAGTTTCGTCTACATTCCATATGTTCCTTGGCAGAAAAATATATTTATCCATTAGGTCTGTAAGAAGTTTGAAAAATATAGCAACTTCGTTCCTGTTAAAGGCGTGGCTCTATTTAAAATCGTGCTTTGAACTTTCCTGGATGGACAAATGATTCCTTCTTATGAATCCTTCAAGCCTGTCCTTGCCAGCGAATTAAAGAGTTTTATTAATATTATGCTTAATGTTATTTTTTACAGCATATTCATATGCCATCTTTCTAATTTGAAGAGAAGTGCACCCAAAAAAGCCATTTCATCTTCTTCTTCCCTTGTGAAAACTGGATTTCTTCCCAGCTGTGGGCTATCACAATTTTGACCGGCATTGCCCGGTTCTACCCTAATGATTTTGTATGGCCGGAATTGGAAGATATTGATGTGGTCGTCGTTAATTTTCAACAAGACGGAGCTACGTGCCACACAAGCAACGATACCATCGCTCTTTTGCGTAAAAAGTTTCCTAACCGTGTGATTTCTCGAAGAGGCGGTCACAATTGGCCAACGAGATCTTGTGTTTTTACACCTCTAAACCTTTGTCTTTGGGGGTTCCTTGAAAGATAAGATATATGCTAATGGAGCACAATCGTTTGAAGACCTCAAAGGTAGAATTCGTGAAGTTATGCAAATATGCGAATTGGTGATGCAAAATTTCACGAAAAGAATATTGTGCTGCAAGCGTAGCTGTGGCGGTCATTTGGCTAATATTACTTTCAATTATTAATGGCATACCCTTCTCTTTACAATTACATAAACATCCAATGATTTCGCTTAAAAATACTGTTTTTTTCTTTACTTTACAAAATGGAATCTCTTATTGGAAGACCCTTTATTAATGAATCTAACACAATGCAACCGGCTAACTAAATACTAATTAATATCAAATAAACGTGTATTCAGCTGTAACTTCCAAATAAAATAAAGTAGTTTATTCGGTTTTGTCAGTGAGACGGTAGGTGTCGGCCGACGTATTAATTTGAATAATATTTATAAGTTTGTCGCGCACGTGTCAACGTTCCGTTGATCAATACATTTCAATTCAGATCTGAATCAATTCGATATTTATTATGAACGGCTCAATTGTCGCCCTGCACACATAATTTATAATTATGCCGCGAGTGACAACTCGAGTCCTTGCTCCGGTTATTTTTTTGGTGAGCGAGTAAACGCACAGACGAACTAATTCTCCGGCCGGACAAGTTTAAATATTTGAAGTTGGAGATTAAACGAGAATTGCAGGCGCGACATACTTTAGACTGGACCAAACAATCTAGCATAGTTGATAAGGGTGGAACAATTGCTGAAGATGAAGTAGTTGTGATGGTGGCACAGGAGAAGAACTGTTCCACATATGTGGCCAACCACAAGATGTTGTAAGTTGAACAGTTCTCCTTCTTATTTTAGCTTATCCCGTACGGAGGTTGGCGACCGTCATGATTATCCTTGTCATGTTTATCGCAGCCCTAAACAAAATAAAATTTTGTTTATGAACCTTATATTTAACAAATATAAACTACTAATAAACGGCAAATAAACGGCATATAAACTGTGCCATAATGGTCAAACTTTAATGTATACTTGTCACACATATAAATTAATGTACACGCGTTTTTGTCACAATAGTATATTACGTAACAAGAGTTGTAAGAAGCATATTACGAGCGGAACAGTTACACTACGCACTACAGTGCAGTACACTACGCAGCACAGTAGTATAATTCCGCTAGTACGTAATTGCCTTACAACTCGAGTTATGTACTATACTTTATCTACCACCACACTAATTTGTTTCTGTTTAATAAGAAAAAAATGTTCGATGTAACATATATATTTCTTATTTGGTAAGTTATTTACCATTAAAATAAACAAACACTTGTATGTTCATATATAGCTGTTACTCGACTTTATTTAACTTTATAGAAATGAAAAGAAATACGTTCTTAATGGTTAATACCTTATTATTTAGTTCATATTTGGGTTAAACTGCAATAAGATTGCTCGTAGATATAGGCAACCTAATGTACGCAATGTCAATTTCCGTTAGTTTTAATTGTGTCACGGGGGACGCTGAACGTATGAGCACGTAGTAGCAGCTCTCAACCAATTAGCGAATCGTAAACCAAACGCACGTGTGTGTTATCAATCAAAACTTATCATTAATCCCGAACTGTTACATACGTGTGTGTTATGATGTATTTACATATGATGAATTTACAATAGTGTTCGTAGATAAATATATAAAACGTGCTCTTTTCATCATATACACCCATCCCTCGTTTTGCACGCTTCCTTTCGCTTTTACACGGTTTATAAAAAATGTTTAAAAACCATATGCATTGATGCTTAGATTTTTAAGACGAAAGTTTAAGTTTAAACGCTTTGACTACTAAAGGCCTATATATACGCCTTCACAAGTCCCAGTCGGATTTAGACTTGATAAGTTCCTAAGCTATTTGAGACACGATTTGAACACGGTCGTCAAATATTACCCTATACAGATCCTGATGTGTCACACTATCATGTTCGCTGAACTATGGGCTTGACTAACATATTGATGAGAATGCTTGACTCTACAAGATTCATGTCCACATCTTCATTATATGTTGGCTTAAAGTGGCTTAAGGCACTAACTCCTTCACAAATCTCTTCTTTTGTAGCTTTTAATTTCGTTGGGAATCAAAACTTGCAGAATTATTGTATACTGAGGTCTTCTGTGCCATACTTGGCTCTAATGCATCCATGACAGGTATAAATGTTTTGATTGTGAACGCATGGTTCTTTATCTTCATCATCATTGGAATGCCTTCTTCTTATAAGCTTTTCTTGTAATTAACATCAGGCAATTTTTCCTTTGATTTTTTTCTCAAAAACATATCCCTGAAACCTTTAACAAAATCCGCAAATGAAACCTACAATTTCCTACATTCAACTAGACTAATCTGGAGGTCTTGACAACTCTTGAGATTCATGAATTTCATTCAGCAAGTAATTTCGGAAATATTACCATACATTCAAACTCCTCTCTTTTAATCAAAATGTTTTGTGTTTCGCCTTTCTCTATAGTCTCAATATGAAGATGATGCAATGCAGAATTTTTTCCATCATAACTATCAAGTATTGCACTTGTGGCCATTGAATGTGCTTCTTATCTAGTCCTTGACAAATACCCTGGAACTCTTTCTAGAATGAGAACAGTACTGCCCATCTATCTTTAGATGATGAGAAGAAGTTATATTTTTCTTGAATGATTACAAGAAAGCATTTACTGCATCTAAACAACAGGCAACTGCTGCTCTACCAACAAGATTCAGGGATCAGCATATGAAAGATAATCAGCATATGAAATCATAGCTTACTTGTTAATCTTGAATATTACTTCTTGCGTAACCTAAAATTTGCCCAAACATTTTGGCAATATTATTATTCACGTCTCTAATTTTGAGAAGTGAATTCAAGGAAAAGGTGTGGCAAGGAACACGGCCAGTGGAAGGAGTTCAGAGATGGTGAACAGCAAATGCAGAAGCAATCAGGGAAGCAGGTGTGGAAGTTTTGAGGAAGACGTCTGGGAAAGGTGCTCCACTGGATAAAGAAACATGGTGGTGGAATGGTGTGGTTCAGGAAGCCCTCAGGGCAAAACGACAAGCAAAAAAAGAAATGGGATGAGTCTGGACATGACGAAGGTAGAAAACACTACAGAAAGGCAAATTAGTGTGAAAAGAGCTGTAGGGAAAGCAAAGGCAGCTGCATGGAAGGAAGTATCTGAAGAACTAGAGACCACAGAAGGGGAGGCCAAGCTTTTCAGAATCGCTAAGGCACGATATACGTCTCCTCAGAAAATGAACAAGGAATTGTAATTCAAGATGAAGAACATATTAAGAAGAGATGGGAGGAATATTTTGAAAAGTTGCTAAATGAGGCAAATGCCTGGCTTGTGTTTGAGGATGGTATCCCAAATCACAACGTAACAACTGGCATATGCAGGGAAGAGGTTGTAACTGCTATTAGGAAAATGAAATATTAAAAAGCAACCGGGCTCGATGAATTTCAAGTGAAGGCTTGGAAATGTCTAGGTGAAGAGGGCATAGATATGTTGTGGAATCTATTCCAATAGGTACTTCAAGAGGAAGTAATGCCCAATAAACGCCGGGAGAGTACCATAATTCCCATTTGTAAGGAGAAAGGTGACATTCAGGATTGTGCAAATTACAGAGGAATAAAACTCATGAGACTCGCACACAATGAAGATTTGGGAGAAAGTTATTGAAAATAAGCTTCGGGTAGAGACAACAATAGGAGATGAACAGTTTGGATTTATGCCGGTAAAGGGAACAACAGATGCTATTTTTGCACTTAGGCAGGTCATGGAAAAGCACAGGGAGAAGAGAAAAGAACTACATATGGTATGCATAGACCTAGAGAAAGATTATGATCGAGTGCCTTGTCAGGAGGTATGGAGATGCAAGGGAATACTAGAGAAGTATGTGCGCATGTTTCAGGATATGTACCATGGAGCAAGGACACGAATTAGGAGTAGTGTAGGATTGTCAGATACTATACCGGTTCAAGTAGGTCTTCACCAAGGATCTGCA
Source organism: Phosphuga atrata (assembly GCA_944588485.1). Classification (NCBI taxonomy): domain Eukaryota; kingdom Metazoa; phylum Arthropoda; class Insecta; order Coleoptera; family Silphidae; genus Phosphuga; species Phosphuga atrata. The sequence goes on from OX155900.1 coordinate 59,975,017, forward strand.
CTAAGCCCCTACATGTTGATCTTTTAATGGATGTCTTCTTGGAAAGCTTAAGAAAACCAGCTCCTTAATGTATGTTATTTGCAGATGATCTTGTTTTCTGCAGCACAAACAGGGAAGAGCTTGAATATAAACTGGAATGCAGAAGAAGAGCCATAGAGGACAGAGGCCTTAAAATCATTAGGAATAAGACCCAATACCTGTGCCTTTGAGGAACTGGAAATGAAAGTATTCAGATGGAGCTACAGGAATCCAGCTACAGGCAAGGGACAGTTTCAAGTATTTGGGATCCACTGTGTCTGATGATGGCAATCTAGATCTGAAAATTACCCACCGAATGCAGGCTGCCTAGTTAAACTGGAAAAGGTTATCTGGTATTCCCTGTGACAGGAGACTGAATATCCAAGTAAAGGGTAAAGCCTATAAATGTGCAGTGAGACCTGCAATGCTATACGGAGCAGCACTTGGGCCAACAGTGCAGTTAAAGTGCAAGCGACTGGAAGAAGGTGAAATGAAGATGCTAAGATGGATGTGTAGTGTTACAAGAAACGATCACATCAAAAACACCTTCATACGAGGCAGCGTAAAAGTGACTGAAATATCAAAAAAGCTGCAAGAAAGATGCTTGCTATGTTAATGCCACATTAAGCGCAGGGATGAGAGTTATGTAGGAAGGAAAGTGCTTGATCTGTGGAGGTGGAAGGCAAAAGAGGCAGGCCTAGAGAAAGATGGATGGACTGCGTGCAGGATGATCTCCGGGAGAAGCTGTTAACAGAAAACACTATTTGGGAAAATGGAAACGACTTGTCAGAAACGTCGACCCCGCATAAACGGGAAAAGAGGAAGAAGAAGAAGAATTGGCAGCATTATTACATGACAGGCTTCGACACTTACTAACGGCTTAACCGGTAATCGTTCTTCGGAAAGACGCGCTATTAAAATTAGATGAAGAGTATAGGACGTTCTGGACGTGCGGCATTGGGACAAATAATACTGCAGCATATTTAAGTAAATATGATAATTGCTAACGCGGACAATTTTATTTGGGGCCCCGAGAAAGTGGTGTCCTAAGCTATAGCTTGTGTAACTTATACGTAAATCCTGCACTGTCACAATGCCGCATAAACATATTTGAAAAGCGTATACCTACGCCCTTTGTGCTCATCCACGTTGACACGCGGGTGCGGTGGCTGGCGCGGTCACGAAATATCAAACATATGGCGTAAGATCCAAATGTTCACGTACGAAACTCACGTGCGGTCTAAGTAGCGGGCAAGCTAGCGACGGGCTCGCGCGGCGCGCTCGCGGCAATATCAAACGCGTGAGATGTTTGTGTGTGTTCACGTCGAACAAGCGGTGGAACGCGCGATTCACTCGCGACGAGTGCCCCTACTCTCCCGTTAGGGCGGCGAGGGACTTCCTCGACTGTGGACAATTCGTCCAGGTCTTTCACCTCCAGTTCTGTCATGGGCGCCTTTTCGGTGACAGTAGCCGCCTGACCCAGTGGCATTCTCAGGGCATGCGCATTGCTGCCTCGTGGGACCCTCGTTGCCTCCAAGGGTGGGGAGCAGGTGGCCAATTCCGGTTCTCCGAATCTTGGTGACCGCCCTCCCGACCAATGCCAATTCTTGGTCGACTTTGATCGTTTTTAAGATGTCCTCTAGTTGGGTATCGCCAGCCCTCTTAATGATTATTGCATCCGGCATGGTCCTTTTTTTCAGGGCGGGACGTTTTTGAGCCTTGGCCCCGACCTTTCTCCGGTCACCCCCTGTTTGGCTCTTGTTTCTCTCCCTCTTGGGTCCTGGGGCTTAAGTTCCTGATGGTGCAGGAGCTGCTTGGAGCCTCGGTGGTTCGCCCTGCTCTTGGGTTTTTTTTTTCTTTTGTCCTTCTTTGCAACTAGCGTTCAAGGTTCCGGGGTGTTGGGCCCCGGGTATGGTCGGCGCTTGGTGGCGCCCGTCTCCCCTGGTGATTCGCGGAGTCTTTTTGATCGGCTGCATGTATGGGGCTCCTGGGGTGGGCATCTGGGATGCTCCGGGGACCTCGGGCGCTATCTCCGCTGAGTTGCTGCTTTGTGCTGGGCCGGCATTCTCCTTAATTCCACTAGGGGTAATCTGTGAGATTCTGCAGCATACCCGCATGGGTCCGAGCTCATCGATATCGACCTGTGTATCCACATCATAAGTCGGGATTTCGATTTTTTCCCATCTGTTGGCGTCAAGCTATTTCTGCGAGGAGTCTCTGTTGATGGCATCCATCTGGCGTTTCATTTTCTCCGATAGGATCTTGATTTCCTTCTTAGAATTAGGATTTTCTTCGATTAGCCTGATTAATTGTGCCGTGTGTGCCGTCATCATATTCAGTGCCTCTATAATGGTGTAGGCTGGTGCATTCCTTTTTTTCCGCGTTCCTACTTTTTGCGTTCCTACGTAAACAAACACTTTGTATAACATCGCGCCGTCTGTCTTGAGAGGACGCCGCAGTAAAAAACCTTAAATATAACTTTAATTTTAATTAGAAAGCTCGTCCATTGAAAACATCAAGAATTCTTTGCACTTTGAATTCTTGAAGAGAAAATAGTGTTAATACACGATAGCTTTCAAACTAATTGAATCTAGGCTGTCGTTTATATTTAGACACTAAAAATCAGTCTTATTCAATATTAGTTGCGTCTATCTAATCTTGTTTCTTATTATTTTAATTATAATCTAATATTAATTAATATTTAAGAAAACTCTTAGAGTTCATTGCATGGGGGTTCAAAGTTGACGTGTAAAAATATAGAAGCGAGTTCAAGTGAGCTCTAGAGAAATGTAGGGCTGCGATTCATCTCGAGATATTGTAACAGCACCTGGCTTGCTGGATTGGAAGTTTCAAAGTGGAAAGCCGAGCCGAAGCGTGCATTCGCCTTTGTGTGGCTGTTTCAATGCACGGAAAAGTGCGCTGGAGCGTGCGAGAGGTTGCTTATCGAGTCGGGACGTTGCGAAGATGGACCTCAGACAAATACGCTCGAAATATATTTGTAGTACAGTCTGCTGTTATTATGAATTACCAATTTGTTTTAATAACGCTTTATACAGCTATCCCGCGGCTTACATGGTTCTTTTTTTACACTGTCTAGCTTTTACACGGTTTAATAGCGAGAGAGAAACAAATGTTGTTTTTTAAATTAAATATTTTAAAAATTAGAAGCTACAGAAGAAGAGGATGAGGAGGAATGCGTGAGGAGTGAGTGAAGGAGTTAGTGCTTTATGCTAAACATATCCTGAAGATGTGGACGTGAATCTAGTTGGAGAAGTCAAGCATTCTCATCTATTTATTAGACATAGTGGTACTTACGTATCAACGCCACCACCGCTACATTTTTAAATGCCGCCAATCAACACCTAAAATTTTTATGATAAATCATAAAATAAAACCCTTTATTTAAAATTAAAACATTTTTAAAACACAAAAACTTATTTTTTAACCCCGGTTAGATTAGGTTGCCCGCCGCGAAGCGGACAGATAAATTTAGACAAGATACGCACGGCAGCGCGAACTCTCGATCCTATATATAGCGGTGGTAGCGTTAATGCGTAAGTACCTACATAGTCAAGCCTATAGTTCAGCGAAGATGAGAGTCTGACCTGTATATCAAGATCTGTATAGATTAGTATTTAACGATCGTGTACAAATCGTGTCACAAATAGCTTATGGCCTTATCAAGTCGAAATCCAGCTGGGACTTGTGAGGGCGTATATATACGCCTTTGGTAGCCAAAGCGTTTAAACTTAAACTTTCGAGGATCAATGCTAATGATTTTTAATAATTTTCGTCGTTATATAACCTGCCTAGTAATTAAGACTTTTTTGAATTTAATAACATTATTCATTAAATTATATATACAGATAAATTCCTTCCCTTCCAGCGCTTATTTTCCTTCAATCAATTATCATTTCTTAATTTTTAACAAAGATTCGCAAATTCTTGGTACCTTTTCTTGTGCCGGTCTTTTGAAATTTATCCTTTAATTGTAATGCGATCGTTAAGTACTTCGCGTCAAAAGGCTAGTCAATGAATAATCGTACTTCAGTCTCAGCTTTATTGATGTATTTTGTCACTCTAATATTTGGAGATAATCTAATCTTAAAGTATTTTTGTTTAAAATTTCAAATTTGACTGGTAGTGGAAAAACCTGAACTTTACTTTGTGTTTTAATGAACATTTTAATGGAAAACAGTTCGGAAAATTTACTCAAACGTGAAATAAATTAATCGCTAAAACAGGAAAAGTGCAATAAATCACGCACGCTATTTAATTAATACCTGTTTTCCACATAAAAAAGTATTTAAATAAAGTAGAGCGAAAGTTATATTTAACATACTCTTATCGTGTTTGTAAATCTACTACACCATGTAGCATTCCTGTATTTAACTATACCGTGCCAATTAATAGTTTTCTCTAAGAATTCCTGCTAGTTTTAACTTAAATTAAAAACTTCTTCTGAAACCTTTGTTGCAATGTGAAATAATCGGAGTAATGTTGTTTCTTTGCATGTCGATATTCGTTTGTCGTTTATTAGCTCACTGTGAACTTCAAGGTCGTGACAAAGACATGTTGTGTTTGTAGTGACTTGTTTACTCTTTAGGAATCCAATTGGTATTTTTTTGCAATTTATGGTGAAATGGAAGGTCAAACACCTGAAGATGTACATATTCGGCATTGTATGCTTTTTGAGTTTCACAAGGGTTTAACGCAACAGTTGCTACCAAAAACATTTGCGATGTTTATCGAAATGCATTAGATGATCTTAAATGCCAAATGTGGCTTTCTAAGTTCAAATCCTGTAATTTTGATCCTTTCGATTCGTATCAATCAGAAAGACCAACAACTTTAGATTATGACATGTTAAGGGCGGAAGTGGAATCAAATCTGGGTCAGACAATCGAGGAGCTGTCAGACACTGTTAACCAACCTTGGTCGACCGTCCAAGAGCATTTGCAGCAGATTGGGAATGTAAGCACAACAGGTGTTTGGGTATCACATGATTTGTTTTGTGAAGAATTTGCGGATCGTGAATTTTGTGCTGAAACCTGGACAAACTGTGAATGCAGACCTTTGCTGCGAACAATTAGCTCGAGTGAATGAATCTTTAATTGAAAAGAGGCCATTGTCAACAGAAAAAGTGTTATTCCGCAACAGGATAATGCAAGACCGCACTGTGCAAGACGAAATCTGGAAAAAATTATGAATTGGGCTGGGAGGTATTGCCTCAGGCACCCGGTAAGGATAGAGTGACGAACGAAACGCCGAAGTCAGGAGCTGAAACAGTAAAACAAGCAATTTTGATATTTCTAAACAGTTGTTTCGATGAAGGCAAAAGTCCTGACCCTTAGCTGAACGCAGAAGTTATCTTGCTCTACAAGAAGGGTGCGAATATTGAAAATTATAGACCAATCTATCCACCCTTTATAATCTATTATCAAAAATCATAGCCAATCGTCTTACCTAGAAATGAAATGAATTGAAAAATGAAATTCCAAAAGAAATGAAAAGGCCATCTATAGATAGTTTGCCAAGAACCAATTTATTTTTATCGATCCGGCATTGAAAATTTGCGCAATAGATGGCAAAGGGTTGTTGGTAACGAGTGTGGTTAGTTAATAAAAACTTGTTAAAAACTTCAAACTCACAATCCGTTTCAATTTAATGTTAGTTTCAATTTAATGTTAGAAACGACATTACTTTCCGGTCCCGCTAATAACAAACATGCGCGTATTATTTGTCGACTTTAGTCTAGATTTTTTTGTTTATCTAGATTTGTCTATCTAGATTTGTCTAGATTTAAGATTAGATTAAACTAGATTTTATTCCAGTTCTTGTCTGTCTTACCTTATCTTTCCAATATTGCGCACATTGTTTGTTCAAGCTAATATTATACTGAAACTTCCGTTTTGAGGATATTTAAATTAATTAAACTTTTATATAGAAACCCTTCAGAATTTCACTGAAAATGGAGAAGATGAATGAAGAATGCGGAGTGAATAATAAGGTTCAAGAGAAAAGGCTGGAACGAATGAATGAAAGAACGCGAAGTACTTAACGATCGCATTACAATTAAAGGATAAATGTCAAAAGACAGGCACGAGAAAAGTTACCAAGACTTTGCGAATCTTTGTTAAAAATTAAGAAATGATAATTGATTGAAGGAAAATAACGTAGTCTTGGAATTCACTCTTGCGATGAATTTGAAGAAGTAGGTCATTTCTTAATTCACATACATAACATTAAATAAATGATCAAATGTCATTTTTAAGTAGCTGTCAGTGATCTTTAGGTTATGTAGCTTTGTTTTTAGTGTTAAGTTCAACAATTTCATTAGTTATAAATAAAATGCCTTCTCATAAATTTAACATTGATTTATTTTATAGTGTTGTGAATTATAAAATTCACAAAGAAGAATAAACATTACAACAGATGTTGAATTTGCTGTCCATTTTCACGAATACACACATTAATTCCATTAGTGGATTTAGTATATTCCAAGACTTTTGGGACTCACGTTATTTATTGACTTTAAAATAGCTTACGACAGCGTGCTAAGGAACAACCTATACAAAGCAATGTACAGCCTCGCCATTCAAGATAAGATTGTAGATAAGATAATAAGGATAAGATAAGATAATCCTGATAAGATAATAAGGCTCGTAAAAGCACAATACATAGCGTTATATGCAAAGTACAAATACAAGGCAAGTTGTCAGTCCCTTCAAAACAGAAGTCGGCTTTCGGCAAAGAGACGCATTGGCGTGTCTTAACATTGCCTTCAAATCCGCCGTTAGAGAAGCCCAGATAGACCCTAAAGGAGCAATATTTAACAAATCGTCTCAAATATTACATTGACATTGACATAGTCGCACGCACAGAGGTAAAATTAAAAGAAATGACCACCGCACTCTCTACGACTGCAAACGCATGAGCCTTCAGATAAACATAGACAAAACGAAGACCGTGGCATCTGAACCAAACAACAGAGCCAGGAATAACAGAAAGCCACTCACCGTAGAAGATAGCAACTTTGAGTATGTAGACGAATTTGTGTACTTAGGCTCCCTCAACACCAATGATAAGATAAAATGATAATAAGGATAGTTATAAAGTAAATAAAATATTACTTTCGTCTGCATAAGCATCTAAAAAGTGGGCTACTAAGCCCAGAAATCAAACTATTCATACACATAACACTTATCCTCCCAGTCACATATGGATCAGAAACATGGGCGATATCAAAAGCTGATGAAAACCTACTATTAACATTGTAACGTGTGATTCTAAGAACGATATTTTGACCCACATGGGATGATGGATTCTGACGATGAAGATACAACCACGAAATCTTCCAGATGTACTGCGATATAGACAATGGGAGAAACGTTGTACACGTGGCATACAAGTAGGAAGACTAAGATAGGCTGGGTATTTATCAAGAGCGCGGAAAAAATAGAGGAAAGTAGTTAAATATGGAATAGTATTCCTAATGTGGAATACCGGAAGTTCTCGGAAACAAATATCGCTAGACCCAAAAAGCAGTGGTCATTCATTTCTTTCTAACACTATACGCGCGTATAGATTTCAACTCGTCAGCTGAGCTAATGCTTTAGCTGCCATGAGACTGTTTTGATTTGGGGCTGACTTCATGGTTCGTAAAAATTAAGTATTTTTTGTAATGTAATTGGAAATAGTATTATATTTCTTGCATCTATGCATTGTCTAAATGTTTGTAAGTCATGTTAGTATTAGAGGTTTTTTATTGCATTGTTTTGTTTAATTTAAAAATATGAATATAAATATAAATTTGTTAGAAATGCTAAATATGTACAGTTCGTGGTATCCAGATATAGGCCATTCCATATTTGGATCCCAAAATATTAGCTGACTGGATAACTATTTAAATTTATTTATTAAGATACCCCAAGTCGTCGTCCGCAAAGGGAAACTGCAAATAGCTTCACTTACCTCAACTGAAAGAGGCTGATTAGTGACAATCGTTGTTGCAATGAACGCCACTGGTCATTTTGTGCCTCCCATCATTATTATCCTTAGGAAAAACATGAGTGAACAGCTAATGAGAGGCAGTCCCCCAGATGCTGTTGTCGTTGCACATCCATCCGGGTGGATACAAATGAATATATTTACTGATTGGTTCAAATATTTCACCAAACTAAATGGGCTCCCTCGCAGCAGTTTCAATCTGGTGTCTCCCAATGATAACAACCCAGTGCCAGATAAAAAAAGAAAAACATGGAACAGGGGAAGAAAAGCATCTGTTGCAGCAATCACGTCTTCACCTTACAAAAATGACATAATTAACAAAAAAAAAGAAGAAAAAGGTTGAAATAGGTTGAGTAAGGCTAAGAATAAAAAAACAGAACGACAAGAAAACGAAAGGCAAATAGCTAAAACAGAAAACCGCAGCTAAGAATAATTCAGCGGATGCAGATGATCATGAGATATTACTATTTGACACAGACAGTGAGCCGGATGCCTTAATAGGACATGAAGCTCATCCTGGATCCTGGATCAAATGCCTCATGTGCGAACTCTAGGCACATAATGATTGCGCTTGTGCAGAATTAGAGCAGTGGATTTGCGATTATTACCAGTCGTTTAAGTTATATTTTGTATTTGACCAAAGTTCCTAAAGTATCTCATAGAAATGATGGTTGATTTTAGATAGTTTTTCTAGTGTTCCATATTTGGGGTACCTATTCAGTAATTAGATAGCTTTGTGTTGATTTTGTTTTAAATAAATTATAGTACTTATAATTAATAAATATAATACAAGACTGTTACTAACTAAAGCGTTAAAGTTACTAAAGTTTTTGATTTTTAAAATCGGTTTTTTTATAAGCGTAAAATACAAAACGGTATTCCGTATTTGGTTACTTTCTTCTACCCCCCCATGCGCATGCTAACGGCCCAACCTGAGGGAAGAAGACGCAGAGGAAGACCCAAACTGCGTTGGCGAGACGGTATATGTGGACGCCAACAAACTGGGGCATAGCAGCACAGAATAGAGAAGGATTGCGGTCAAGACTAAGGGAGGTCGAGGTTCTCTCGAGGCTGTACGACCAATGATGAATAATTGAATGAACTGAAAAAACCACCTTTGGCTTTTACAAACGTCTAATGCATTTGGATAAACTTCGCAAATGATTTTGGTAGCAACTGTTGCGTTACACCCTTATGAAACTCAAAAAGTATGCAATGACGAATATATACTTCTTCTTGTATTTGACCTTCCATTTCACCTTAAATTAAAAAAAAAAATCGATTGAATTCTCCTAAAGAATAAACAAGTCACTCTCACTTAACATGTCTTTGGCACGACTTTGAAGTGCACAGTGAGCTAATAAACGACAAAGGAATATCGACATGCAAAGAAACTACTTCCTCCTATTATTTCACATTGCACTAGAGGCTTCAGAAGTTTTTAATTTGAGTTAAAACTAGCAGGAATTCTTAGAGAAAGCTATTAATTGGCACGGTATAGTTAAATACAAGAATGCTACATGGTGTAGTAGACTTACAAACACGATAAGAATAAGTTAAATATAACTTTCGCTCTACTTTATTTAAATACTTTTTTATGTGGAAAACTGGTATTAATTAAATAGCGTGCGTGATATATTGCACTTTTCCTGTTTTAGTGACTAATTTATTTTACGTTTGAGTAAATTTTACGAACTTTTTTCAATTAAAATGTTCATTAAAATGAAAACTTAAGTTCAGGTTTTTCCAGTACCAGTCAAATTCTAAATTTTAAACAAAAATACTTCCAAATGTTATTGATTAAAGTGACAAAACGCATAAAAGAAGTTAAGAAGTGGTCCGTGTGGACTTGGTGCACTTTAGTGGACTTGGTCCGTGTACCAAGTCTAGAAGTCCAATTATTCATTGACTAGTCCCATTGATTACGAAAGGCTTATATATACGTCCTGACAAATATATCAGCAAATTTGATGATGCCGTGACAAATTTATCAAGAAATAACAAAGGCGTATTGTGTATATCATCACCATCAACCAGCCTTCGACGTCCACTGCCGAACATAGGCCTCCCTCATGGCTTTCCATTGTTGTTTGTCCTCACCCGCCTGAATCAAGTTGGATTCGATTCTTTTTTGGTCGTCGGTCCAGCGTGTAGGTGGTTTTTTCCTGTTTCGCTTATCAGCGCGTGGTCTCCATTCCAACAATCTTTTCGTCCACCTGCCGTCCTTCATTCTGGCCGCGTGACCGGCCCAATTCCATCTTGATGTCTATACTCTTGATAATGTCTGTCACTCCGATCCTCTGTCTCACGTCCTGATTTGTAACGTGGTACCTTAAATGTATATGTACGTGGTATGTTAGAAAAGTATCCGACCATTTTTTATTTTGGAAACCTGATGGATTTGAATCAAGCGCGCTTGCATGAGCTGACGTTGAACCTCCGGCATGCTTCAATTTTTTCCCGCCTATTTATAGCGTCAGTTGCTGTCGAGCAGTGTTCGAGTGACGTAGTGTGTAGTGTTCTCGTCGGTTTTTCAATGCAAGTAAAATGACGGCAAGTGAAATGACGGATGTCCTATGTCGCCTACATGATGCTGTACGGCGCAGGCGACTGGAGTTGTGGTCATCAGGAAATTGGCGACTCCATCACGATAATGCTCCAGCACATTCTTCGCACTTTCATAATTTTTTGGCGGAAAACCAGACTCCTCTGGTTCGACAGGCTCCTTACTCTCCTGGTATGGCCCCCTGCGACTTCTGACTATTCCCCAAAGTCAAGAGGCCATTGTCGATGATAAAGTCGATTCCGAAAGAGGCTTTTTCGGAATGCTTCCAACAATGGCGGCACCGCTGGGAGAAGTGTGTGGAGTCCCAAGGAGACTACTTTGAGGGTAATTAGGTTTCCAACGCTCCAGGAATGCCAGTTTTTTTTTACCGGGTAAAGGTCGGATACTTTTCTAACAGACCACGTATATACGCCCTGACAAATCACAAATAGAATAGGCGTAATATATACGCTCTCTGTATAATTTCGCGATGTCTGTATTGATGGTTCTCTCCATGAGGCCGCAGTCAAAAGGTGTAGGCCGCAATTACAAGATTTGTAATTGTCACACATTGTAGGTTTGTGCTTACAGATATGATTAGTTTGTTGCTGGATTATTTCAGATCGGGTTTATAGGATGAAACTTATTTAATAATTTAGTGAATAAAATTTTTGCAAATATGGTAAACCCGTACTAAGTGGGCCCGAATCTCTTCCCTCTGTCTACCCTCTCATGTGCTTGGTGTGTTGAACTGAGACACAGGTATAGGGAGCCCTTACAATTTTTAACGTCGGTGGCGGCCAATACTAGGGGAGGTTTCGTGGATTACTGCGATGGCTTTGCCAGAGCCATGCACAGGTGGACGGTGGTTAAACCCTTATTAATACTTTAATAGCCGCTCATACGAATTACGAGGGATAGTCGGCACAAATATTAGACGTTCTTTGCAAATATTGTTAACCCTTATTAATTCTTGAATGACCGCTCACACAACTTACGTATGATACGGTACAACTAACAAACGTGAGGCTATTAAAGTGTTAATACTTAAACATATTGTGTTATGTTAGTCGTAAAGCACAACATAAAATAGGGCAAAACAGGGTCTTGACATGGCCTAGTCTATGTTTGAATTTTTAAACTATCGAGACAATACTAGACAGACATGAATAGACAGACATGACTGAACAGACAAGGCTAGAGACAACACTAGACAGACAAGACTACACAGACAAGAGTAGGTAGGCCAGACTAGGTAGACAAGACTAGACAGACAAGACTAGACAGACAGGACTAGACAGACAAGACTAGACAGACAAGACTAGACAGACAAGACTAGACAGACAAGACTAGACAGACAAGACTAGACAGACAAGACTAGACAGACAAGACTAGACAGACAAGACTAGACAGACAAGACTAGACAGACAAGACTAGACAGACAAGACTGGACCCACAAGACTAGATAGACAAGACTAGACAGACAAGACTAGACAGAGAAGACTGGACAGACAAGACTAGACAGACAAGACTAGACAGACAAGACTAGACAGACAAGACTAGACAGACAAGACTAGACAGACAATACTAGACAGACAAGACTAGACAGACAAGACTAGACAGAGAAGACTGGACCCACAAGACTAGACAGACAATACTAGACAGACAAGACTAGATAGACAAGACTGGACAGACAAGAGTAGACAGACTAGACTAGACAGACAAGACTAGACAGACAAGACTAGACAGAGAAGACTAGACAGACAAGACTAGACAGAGAAGACTAGACAGACAAGACTAGACAGACAAGACTAGACAGAGAAGACTAGACAGACAAGACTAGACAGAGAAGACTAGACAGACAAGACTAGACAGACAAGACTAGACAGACAAGACTAGACAGACAAGACTAGACAGACAAGACTAGACAGACAAGACTAGACAGACAAGACTAGACAGAGAGGACTAGACAGACAAGACTAGACAGACAAGACTAGACAGAGAAGACTAGACAGACAAGACTAGACAGACAAGACTAGACAGACAAGACTAGACAGACAAGACTAGACAGACAAGACTAGACAGACAAGACTAGACAGACAAGACTAGACAGAGAGGACTAGACAGACAAGACTAGACAGACAAGACTAGACAGAGAAGACTAGACAGACAAGACTAGACAGACAAGACTAGACAGAGAAGACTAGACAGACAAGACTAGACAGACAAGACTGGACAGACAAGAGTAGACAGACTAGACTAGACAGACAAGACTAGACAGACAAGACTAGACAGACAAGACTAGACAGAGAAGAGTGGACCCACAAGACTAGACAGACAATACTAGACAGACAAGACTAGACAGACAAGACTGGACAGACAAGAGTAGACAGACTAGTCTAGACAGACAAGACTAGACAGACAAGACTAGACAGACAAGACTAGACAGACAAGACTAGACAGAGAAGACTAGACAGACAAGACTAGACAGACAAGACTAGACAGAGAAGACTGGACCCACAAGACTAGACAGACAATACTAGACAGACAAGACTAGACAGACAAGACTGGACAGACAAGAGTAGACAGACTAGACTAGACAGACAAGACTAGACAGATAAGACTAGACAGAGAAGACTGGACCCACAAGACTAGACAGACAATACTAGACAGACAAGACTAGACAGACAAGACTGGACAGACAAGAGTAGACAGACTAGACTAGACAGACAAGACTAGACAGACAAGACTAGACAGAGAAGACTAGACAGACAAGACTAGACAGACAAGACTAGACAGAGAAGACTGGACCCACAAGACTAGACAGACAATACTAGACAGACAAGACTAGACAGACAAGACTGGACAGACAAGAGTAGACAGACTAGACTAGACAGACAAGACTAGACAGACAAGACTAGACAGAGAAGACTAGACAGACAAGACTAGACAGACAAGACTAGACAGAGAAGACTGGACCCACAAGACTAGACAGACAATACTAGACAGACAAGACTAGACAGACAAGACTAGACAGACAAGACTAGACAGAGAAGACTGGACCCACAAGACTAGACAGACAATACTAGACAGACAAGACTAGACAGACAAGACTGGACAGACAAGAGTAGACAGACTAGACTAGACAGACAAGACTAGACAGACAAGACTAGACAGACAAGACTAGACAGACAAGACTAGACAGACAAGACTAGACAGAGAAGACTAGACAGACAAGACTAGACAGACAAGACTAGACAGAGAAGACTGGACCCACAAGACTAGACAGACAATACTAGACAGACAAGACTAGACAGACAAGACTGGACAGACAAGAGTAGACAGACTAGACTAGACAGACAAGACTAGACAGACAAGACTAGACAGAGAAGACTAGACAGACAAGACTAGACAGAGAAGACTAGACAGACAAGACTAGACAGACAAGACTAGACAGAGAAGACTAGACAGACAAGACTAGACAGAGAAGACTAGACAGACAAGACTAGACAGACAAGACTAGACAGACAAGACTAGACAGACAAGACTAGACAGACAAGACTAGACAGACAAGACTAGACAGAGAAGACTAGACAGACAAGACTAGACAGACAAGACTAGACAGAGAAGACTAGACAGACAAGACTAGACAGACAAGACTAGACAGCGAAGACTGGACAGACAAGAGTAGACAGACTAGACTAGACAGACAAGACTAGACAGACAAGACTAGACAGCGAAGACTGGACAGACAAGAGTAGACAGACTAGACTAGACAGACAAGACTAGACAGACAAGACTAGACAGCGAAGACTGGACAGACAAGAGTAGACAGACTAGACTAGACAGACAAGACTAGACAGACAAGACTAGACAGAGAAGACTAGACAGACAAGACTAGACAGACAAGACTAGACAGAGAAGACTAGACAGACAAGACTAGACAGACAAGACTGGACCCACAAGACTAGATAGACAAGACTAGACAGACAAGACTAGACAGAGAAGACTGGACAGACAAGACTAGACAGACAAGACTAGACAGACAAGACTAGACAGACAAGACTAGACAGACAAGACTAGACAGAGAAGACTAGACAGACAAGACTAGACAGACAAGACTAGACAGAGAAGACTAGACAGACAAGACTAGACAGACAAGACTAGACAGCGAAGACTGGACAGACAAGAGTAGACAGACTAGACTAGACAGACAAGACTAGACAGACAAGACTAGACAGAGAAGACTAGACAGACAAGACTAGACAGACAAGACTAGACAGAGAAGACTAGACAGACAAGACTAGACAAACAAGACTGGACCCACAAGACTAGATAGACAAGACTAGACAGACAAGACTAGACAGAGAAGACTGGACAGACAAGACTAGACAGACAAGACTAGACAGACAAGACTAGACAGACAAGACTAGACAGACAAGACTAGACAGAGAAGACTGGACAGGCAAGACTAGACAGACAAGACTAGACAGAGAAGACTGGACCCACAAGACTAGACAGACAATACTAGACAGACAAGACTAGATAGACAAGACTGGACAGACAAGAGTAGACAGACTAGACTAGACAGACAAGACTAGACAGACAAGACTAGACAGAGAAGACTAGACAGACAAGACTAGACAGAGAAGACTAGACAGACAAGACTAGACAGACAAGACTAGACAGAGAAGACTAGACAGACAAGACTAGACAGAGAAGACTAGACAGACAAGACTAGACAGACAAGACTAGACAGACAAGACTAGACAGACAAGACTAGACAGACAAGACTAGACAGACAAGACTAGACAGAGAAGACTAGACAGACAAGACTAGACAGACAAGACTAGACAGAGAAGACTAGACAGACAAGACTAGACAGACATGACTAGACAGAGAAGACTAGACAGACAAGACTAGACAGAGAAGACTAGACAGACAAGACTAGACAGACAAGACTAGACAGACAAGACTAGACAGACAAGACTAGACAGACAAGACTAGACAGACAAGGCTAGACAGACAAGACTAGACAGAGAAGACTAGACAGACAAGACTAGACAGACAAGACTAGACAGAGAAGACTGGACCCACAAGACTAGACAGACAATACTAGACAGACAAGACTAGACAGACAAGACTGGACAGACAAGAGTAGACAGACTAGACTAGACAGACAAGACTAAACAGACAAGACTAGACAGAGAAGACTGGACCCACAAGACTAGACAGACAATACTAGACAGACAAGACTAGACAGACAAGACTGGACAGACAAGAGTAGACAGACTAGACTAGACAGACAAGACTAGACAGACAAGACTAGACAGAGAAGACTAGACAGAGAAGACTAGACAGACAAGACTAGACAGAGAAGACTAGACAGACAAGACTAGACAGACAAGACTAGACAGACAAGACTAGACAGACAAGACTAGACAGACAAGACTAGACAGACAATACTAGACAGACAAGACTAGACAGAGAAGACTAGACAGACAAGACTAGACAGAGAAGACTAGACAGACAAGACTAGACAGACAAGACTAGACAGAGAAGACTAGACAGACAAGACTAGACAGAGAAGACTAGACAGACAAGACTAGACAGACAAGACTAGACAGACAAGACTAGACAGACAAGACTAGACAGACAAGACTAGACAGACAAGACTAGACCGACAAGACTAGACAGACAAGACTAGACAGACAAGACTAGACAGACAAGACTAGACAGACAAGACTAGACAGACAAGACTAGACAGACAAGACTAGACAGACAAGACTAGACAGACAAGACTAGACAGACAAGACTAGACAGACAAGACTAGATATATGTGACTATCTTAGAGGTAAAAAATTTCCAGCTGTATTCTGTAAAAAACTGATTTAAAACCAGCCGGAAGTATACGCATCATTCAAAGTATCGGTGCCATTAGATGAATTAGAGGAGGTTAAAAATCCGGAACTATGGCCCCAAAATACCTACATAAATCGTTTTTTCCTGCATTTGGAGCGAGCCAAAACAAGGAAATAATTGCTAATGAGGTAAATACAAATATATTACTATTTCTGAATATACAATCTCTAAGCAACAAATTAGACCATCTAGAAATATTATGTGAACAAGAAAAACCGCTCTTCATTTGTCTAGCAGAAACCTGGTTGACAATTGATAATATTACTTCAGTACACATAAACAATTACCAGCTAGTCAGCCACTTTAGTAGAAGCCAATTCAAAGGTGGGGGTGTAGCTATATTTGCTAGCCTGCCTGTTCTTAAAAATGGTTCTGTCGAAAGATTGGACCTAGCAAACGCCTCCATTGAGAAGACTATGGAGATATGTGGAATAGAGACAAATATTAATAATACATGCACGCTAATATTAAATATATACAGGCCATCACTAGGTTGCACTGTCACATTCTTGGCAGTCTTGGACAGTGTTTTACAAAGTTGTAGTAAAATTAATAAACAAATCATTCTAGTTGGAGATTTCAATATAAATTTTGAAATAAATTCTAAAGAAAAATATAATATTACCAATTTACTTGAAGCTTATGGGATGAATGAATATATTAAACAACATACCAGAATCACATCCACTAGTAAAACTCAAATAGACAACATATTTGCTACTGCGGGACTAAAATTAAAGACTACGGTGGAAGACACTCCCATGTCGGACCATCGTATGTTAAAACTGAGCTGTTTAACCAAGATAGAAACCGAAGACAACTACAAACTGATAAGAAGCTTCTCAACTCCTAACAAAATTCGTTTTGCCAACCAGATACGCAATGAAACATGGGAGGACGTTTTTATCAATTCAAGCAGCAACAGCAAGGCAGTTGCCTTCATCAAGGTACTTCAATATCACTTTTTTTCAAGTTTTCCGGTGATAAAAGTCAAGGAAGATAGAAACGGATGGGTTACAGAAGAAGTAAAATTCTCGGCTGCTAATCTTAAAGATATGTTCCTGCTACAGAAAAGTCACCCAGCTTTAAGAAACCTATATCTAAAACAAAAAAAGGTACATAACAAATTAATTACAGTAGCAAAACAAAAATATTTTAACCATAAGATAATGAAAGCAAAGAATAAATCAAGAGCCATTTGGAATGTTATTAATGAGCAATCAAATAAGCTAAAAGTATCCGGACCTTCACAAATAATCCAAAATGATATCCGATATACAGATCCTAAAGAAATCGCAGAGGTATTAAATAACTACTTCGAAGAAGCCCCAAAATTAATCGCTAACAACATTAACCCGACAACCATCTCAAACAAACATATAAAGCCTAATTCGAAATCCATATTCCTAAATGATTTTACCGAAAGTGAAGTCCTATCAATAATCTCCACATTAAAAAACAAATCAACAATTGGTCCTGATGAAATCCCGTGCACCATCATAAAAGATTTCAGGCATGAGCTCATAGCACCTATAACTGAGATAATAAATACATCTATCGCTGAGGAGAAATTTCCGGAGATCCTGAAAATGTCAAAAATTATCCCAGTCTACAAAAAAGGAGCAATCACAGATGCCCAAAACTATAGACCGATTAACCTTATCTCTGTTTTAGCTAAAATTCTTGAATATTGTATGCAGTCCAGACTGATCCCATTTATAGAAAAGCATGATTTGATTCCTTCCCAGCAGCACGGTTTTTGTAAAGGGAAATCTACTTCAACAGCTTTGGTAGATTTTCATAACAAAATATTGGAGGAAGTAGATAAAGGGTGTCATCCTATTGGAATATTTTGTGATCTAACAAAAGCCTTCGATTGTGTATCACATATGATTCTCCTGAACAAATTAGAAGGCTATGGGATCAGAGGAAAAGCGGGCCGCTGGATACAATCATACTTAGAAAACAGAAAGCAATTTGTATCGGTAAGGATTGGAAACAGAATTGGACAATCCAGGACAGTATGTACGCACATAGGGATACCCCAAGGAAGTATACTGGCTCCAACCCTATTTCTGCTATATACCGCCGATTTAGTTAAATACATAATAGGGTGTCATTGCACTCTATATGCAGATGACACTAGCTTTATTGTATCTGGAAAAGACTTTCAGAATAATGTTGAGGAAGCTAAGCAAGTATTAGAAATGGTTAATGAATGGTTTACAGCAAATAAGCTCCATTTCAATCAAATCAAAACAGAATATGTTATTTTTCAATCGGCAAGAAGTGTCTATGTTGACAATATTAATCTTACAATACAAACTCATCAGCTGAAAAGAGCAAAATATACAAAATTCCTAGGGGTATATCTGGAGGAACATTTAAAATGGACCAACCAGATACAACATATCAATGCTATACTTCACAAGAACGCATTTTTAATCAAGTACCTATCCAAAATCCTGACTAAGGAAGATCTTCAGACCTGGTATTTTGCTAAGGTTCAGAGTATTCTGTCATATGGAATAATCTTATGGGGAGCTTCTTCTCAGATAGAAATAATACTTATTGCTCAAAAAAGAATTCTGAGAAACATACTAGGGTTAAAAATTACTGACTCCTGCAGAAATCACTTTCAGAACATAGGAATATTGACAGTAGTCAGCCTGTATATTCTAGAAACAACAGCATATATTCATAAGGCGAAAGGAACTCGCCAGAAACATGCGGACAATCACAATTATAACACGAGAGGAAAAGATCTCCTATACGCCCCAAAATCAAATTTAACCCTATGCGGCAAAGGACTGGAAAACCAAGGAATAAAACTATTTAATAAACTACCAAAGGCTCTCCGAGATGAAACTTCTAACAAGAAATTCAGAATTAAGGTCAAACAGTTGCTATTGCTACAAACACCTTTTTATAACATCAATGAATTCTTTAATAGTAATTTTAAAAAGCATTAATGTGTGATAATCATTTAAGTATTTATTGTCGTTTTTTTATTTTTTTTTAAATTGTGAATTTTTAAATTGTAATTATAATGTGTACGTATTTATTGTTTTTAAATTGTTAAATTTATAATTGTAATTTTGAAATTATTAATTTGTATATCTTTATTGGCATTGTCAAATTTTTTAAATTGTAAATTTTTATTGTATTTTATGTATGTTTGTGACTGAACCTATAGATTGTTTATATCTCAAAAGGTAAATAAAGAAATTTGAATTTGAATTTGAATTTGACTAGACAGACAAGACTAGACAGACAAGACTAGACAGACAAGACGAGACAGACAAGACTAGACAGACAAGACTAGACAGACAAGACTAGACAGACAAGACTAGACAGACAAGACTAGACAGACAAGAGTAGACAGACAAGACTAGACAGACAAGACTAGACAGACAAGACGAGACAGACAAGACTAGACAGACAAGACTAGACAGACAAGACTAGACAGACAAGACTAGACAGACAAGACTAGACAAACAAGACTAGACAGACAAAACTAGAAAGACAGGACTAGACAGACTAGACTATGCACACAAGACTTTACACATAAGACTAAGCAGACAAGATTAGACAGACAAGACTAGACAGACTAGCCAGGCAAGACTAGATAGACAAAACTAGACAGACAAGACTAGACAGACAAGTCTAGGAAGACAAGTCTAGGCGGATAAGACTAGACAGGCAAAACTAAGCAGGCAAGACTGGGCAGACAAGACTAGACGGACAATACTAGACAACTTTCTAGTTGGTGAATTGTTGTCGGTTAACTTTCCGTCGGTGCATTGCAGTCGGTGAACTTTCCTAGGACCATCTAGTTTGACTATACAGACGAAACTAATAAATTCATGTGCAAGACTAGTCAAGGTAAACTTTTGAATCGATGAACTTTCTAGTAGGTGAACTTTATAGTAGGTGAACTGTTTAGACGGTGAATTGTTGTCGGTTAACTTTCCTTCGGCGAATTGCAGTCGGTGAACTTTCCTAGAATCGTGTAGTTTGACGATACAGACAAAACTAATAAATTTATAAGATAGAATTAAATTATCCTGCTAATTTTTACTTATTTTTTTTTAAACTATCCTACGTTATAGATAATCATACAAACTTAACCAAACTTAAACAAACAATTGTGTTCCGTTTGTTCTATCTTTAATAAATTTATGTGCAAGATTAGTTAAGATAGTTAAAGATAAATGTACAAGTCAACACATTAAAGCCCACAAACGAGACTAGTTGGATAAAACAGTAAATTTTTATCTGTGTAGTATCTATATAGTGGTAGTCCATATTATTATTCAACTGAATTGAGTATTGAATCATAAATGATATATTACGTTAATTTGAACTGCGGCGCAAATAAATAATTGACACCGTTAATTCAATTTGTCCCAATTATCCTAATTAAAGTTAATTTCCAAAATTCAATAGAATTTATGCGGAGCTTCGTGTCAAGCGCCATCTACAAGGGAATTGGTTCACTCGACCTAGTCACCTATGAACGTATAGATTTCTAAAAAGTGTGAAAGGAAAAATCGCGCTAAATTCTTTAACAATAATTCTAACAATAGATGGAGATACCATATCAAAATTATACTTATTGTTAGTAAAGTTACGTAGGGATTTATATGTAAATACATATTTTTAATTCAAATTAATTTCTGTTTTTATTTTGTTTTCTACACAAGTTATGATATTTGGAAATAAAGATTACATTTTCTCGTTCCAAATGTCATAATTTGCGTGGAAAACAAAATAAGACCGAAAATAATTTCATTAGAAACCAGCAAACACAAATAGGAAACCACCAAAACACGGTTAAAATAAATTAAACGCGACTACAAAGCAAAGACTGCGTGAAATGAGACAACTCAAAACGCTCCAAACAAACAAAGGACGCAAGAGATAATCTAGCCATATTGAAGCCAATAAATCTAGTCTAGAACGTAATTTATGTTTTAAATTGAATCTATATCACTTTCCGGTTTCATTGATTTATATTGATTCATATTATTATTGATTCATGTAATGTTTACAACCTCTACTGATTACTGATTTAAATCAGTAAGGTAGACGCACTACGGTTTTTACCGCGAAATAACCGCTCGAGAACCAGTAAGATTAAAAACCGCCAAACTGCTCGCAATTTTCACAGTCGAAAATGAATTTCAAGAGATCAGTATGTATTGTTGCTCTAATACTAAGAAATAGAAGACGGCAACGAAAATTTCGCATATATTGGGTCCATCCACTCACTAGCCGTAGATTTAAGAAAGGTTTCTTACATAATAAATATCAAGACAACATCCTGAGAAATTTTTCAATTACTATCGCATGCCAGTAGAAAGCTTCGATTAAAAATTGTTTTTTGGGATAAGCTTTCATATTGTGGATCGTTTGAAACAGACTTCGTCTCGGTGGACGACATAGTTACAATGGCGCGACAATACAACCAATCTTCACGGCGGCGGTGTGGCAAAAAAAAAAACGCTCGCGGCTAACGCACTAGTGCGTGCGCTAAGTAACTAATTCTTTGTATAAGGCCTAGGTCGAACTACGGCTATACCACCGCGGATTTTTATCGTGTGATTTTGTGAGTTAAATCAGTGGTGCGCAAACTTTTTTCATTGGCGACCCCCCCATTTTGTGTAAAATTTTGTCGCGACCCCTGGATTCTAGGTAACGTAGGTAAAGTGAAATTTTTTCTGGGATTTGCGTTTACAGGGTGTTTTTAAATGAATTTTTGGTGACGTCATTGAATAAAATACCATCATAAAAATGATATGCTAAAGGTTTTGACACCATAAAACTTCAGTTCCTGAATCCGAATTTAGGGGCAGATATTAGTAAAGTCTAGAATTAGTATGAAGCGGTACATTTGTATTTAGAAATTAAAATTTGATGACACATTGACACTGTTTTAAAAACACTATGTATGTTTATTCATTATTAGAGGTTTGAGTACAACAATTTTTTCAAAATACAATGTTTGTTTACACTGAATTGATAAATTCGCTATGTTTTAACCACACTTAATATGTAAAAATATTATATAACATATTAGTCAGTCACAGTTATATAAATTTAAACATTTAACACGACTGGAGTTTCGACGGCTGTCATTTTCAAGAAGTGTGAACTTGAAAATGATCTTAACCCGTCGAAACTCGAAAATATTTTATGCGCGAAAAGTACTTCTTGACGTAGATTATTTAATACGAAAAATGTCACATCTCGTTGTATTTCCACATAACCTGGGTAACGCACGCACCCAATATTCAATATCTCTAGGTTACATTATAATAAACAAATAAATAAAAATAAAATGCAATCAAGACCGCGATATTACAAATGTGGCCAGAAATGTAAAAAAAATTTCGTTACAAAATAATAATAAAAATTAAAAAAAAAAAACGTTTTTAAATGAGTGTAAATTCTGTGGTGATATCGGAGACTGAGGAGAGTTCTTATGACGAATTAACACCATCGGAGACAACTGAAAAAAAAAATTTTCATTTTTTATTCCATTTTTTTTTTGATGACCCCTGGATCCCAAACTTGTAAGATACATGCCCTTGCATGAGTAATAAAAAATATTGTTTGTAACATGTGCGAAATTG
This sequence comes from Phosphuga atrata, assembly GCA_944588485.1. Lineage (NCBI taxonomy): Eukaryota > Metazoa > Arthropoda > Insecta > Coleoptera > Silphidae > Phosphuga > Phosphuga atrata. The sequence goes on from OX155900.1 coordinate 59,998,150, forward strand.
TCAATTTTCCTCTCGAGCGAATGCGCGCGCGCACTCACTTCGATCGTGCGCACAATTTAGCTCTCGCCAAAAAATGAGAACTTTTCGCCCTAGTTACAAAATATACCATTATATAATAAGTGTGGTTAAAACTTAGTGAATTTATCATTTCAGTGTAAGTATGAATTACCACGTAGAAACAGTCGCAACTATACTATTCAATAATGTGTTTTTTTTAACGGTGTTCAAAGACACAAACAGATACAATATATCCGATCGAAATAACTTAAAGATTTCCTTATGAAATAAGTAATTTAGAAAGTTGACTAAATACGCAATCCTTTAAAGCATTGGTGTGTGCAGAACTTATTTTTCCGCCCTCGCACGTATGACAACGAACCGCAACGCACTGACGCATTGGTGTGCTGAGACCTTTATACAAGTGCTGCCTGCTACGATACTACGATATTTTTAAAAAATATATTGGAATCACATCAGGATTACGAACGTGGTTGTAAAATACTAGTTTTATAATTGTTGTAGGTTTTCATAAATTTGAATTTGTGATTTCAGAATTTACACCACATAAAATTAATTATTTCCCAAGAACGCCAAAAGCATTGCTACAGCTCTGATTAGGTATTAAAATAAAAAATGGTTTCCTAAAAAATATAGTTCTATTTTTATAAATAATATAATTTAATTTCACTATTTTACTGGTAAACAAATTTCTTTGAATTGGGCAACCCCCAAAATATCTCTCGCGACCCCCGAGGTGTCCCGACCCACGGTTTGCGCACCACTGAGTTAAGTAAGCTAATACAAAGGCCTCACCTGCGGTTTTTTCCCGCGACTAATTTTAATAGCGTACTGTGTACTTCTCAGACGGTCTCGCGGTTATAGCGGCTAACCGCTCGCTGCAAAAAAACCGTAGTGCGGTCTCGGCCTTACAAATTTTAGCGCGGTTTTTACCCGTGAGCCATTCTGTAACAATTGACGGTTTTAAAATAAGTCGCGGGAAATACCGCAAGTGAGGCCGCTTGTATTAGCTTCCATGACTCACAAAACCACAGGATTAAAAACCGCGGCGGTTTACCCGTAGTGTGGCATAACCAGTGGCGGATTTCTAAATAGGCTAGCTAGGCTGTAGCCTACGGCGGCAAATTTTCGTAGGCGGCAAATTTAAAAATATACAAATTTTTCAAAACAGAATTTTGTTGCGGCGGCGAGAGCCGCCCGCCACTATAAACAGAGTATCCACATTAACTCAATCACATTCGCAAAATTTCTTATTTCTATACTCGAAACCTAGGGGCGGCGTGCAGCATTTAATGAAAAAACTGTAGAGCACTCCGTATGCTAAACAGTTGCGTTTTTCTTGGTGGCTGTGCTCGCATTTGATAATTTTTTTAAAATATTAGGCGGCAATATAAATTAGCCTATAGGCGGAAAATTTGTAAATCCACCACTGGGCATAACACATAACAATAATGTCTAGCTTTATCCAACTCAGAGGTGAAAAGGATGGTTGCGACCGTTACTACATGGTAACTCATGCCTACTCTGAATTGATATATCTTACCCTTTAGATATATGTATCTGCTTGAAATTCAGTTAAGAGCAACTCAGAGGTGTTAAGTCCGTGAGCCGCATGCGGATCAAAGCAAGTTTAATTGCTACACCAAACAAATTTTTAAAAATTCATTTCATTTATTATTTCATCCGAATATCATTTCTAGTTAAATCGTGTTACCAATTCTTCGTTCTAGTCCAAGTTTTAGATTTACAAAGTCCATTTGAAATTGGAATGGCATTAATTCGCAATTTAAAAGGGCATCCAGTAACTGTTTACCGAAGCGACAGGATTAATAATAACGATTAGTGGACAGTGCGGACGTCACGTCTGTGAATCTGTATCCACCTCCACGTCATCAATTAAAGTGACCTTAAAATCCTACATAATTAACTACAACTCGCCCAAATTCTGATAGACTTAAATGTCACGAACAAATCATTCATAACCTAATAATAAACATATTAAACATTCTAAACAAATCTACAAACAATTTTCAATAAAACTTCTAGTTTAGTCTTGTCTAAATTGTCTGGTCTTGTCTGGTCTTGTCTGGTCTTGTCTGGTCTTGTCTGGTCTTGTCTGGTCTTGTCTGGTCTTGTCTGGTCTTGTCTGGTCTTGTCTGGTCTTGTCTGGTCTTGTCTGGTCTTGTCTGGTCTTGTCTGGTCTTGTCTGGTCCTGTCTGGACTTGTCCGGTCTTGTCTGGCTGTCCGATCTTGTCGTGACATTTGATCTAGACTTAAATGTCACGAGCAAATCATTCATAAACTAATAATAAACATATTAAACATTTTAAACAAAACTACAAACAGTTTTCAATAAAACTTCTAGTTGTGTCTTGTCTAAATTGTCTGGTCTTGTCTATTCTTGTCTGGTACTGTCTGATTTTGTCTGGTCTTGTGTGGTTGTTATGAATCGTATTACTGAATCGCTGTGGTGTTAGAATCACGAATTCCAACTTTGTTCGAACGACCAATTTAATATATTTGATTTTTTTATATATTTGAGGATTTTAACGTTTATTTAAATAAACCAAAAAATAAAGAAATATTCACCGATATGTTCTGGAAAAACAAAACAAAATTCACCGAAACGTTCGGGTTTTGTGTCTTGTAAATCACTTGTGTCACAAGAAGCCAATCAAACCGTTGTCAATCTAAATTTTGATCAACAAATTAAAACTTTAGGCGTTGTATGGGATTGTAAAAATGATTTACTCACTTTTGCTTTTAATATTGAATAATTCAAGGATCGCGTAACTATTCTATCCATCCTAGAAATATTCTATCCTACATTGCGCACATTTGGGATCCTCTGGGTTTAATTACCCAATTGATTATAAAAGCTAAAATTATCATGTAGAAATTATGGTCATTAAAACTTGCGTGGGATGCCATAGTACCAACCGATCTACAAATAATGTGGGATAAATTTACCGCAGAATTAAAGCAAGTTACCGACATTCAGTTTGATAGAAAAGTAATTGCACTTTTACCAACCGATACAATAGAAATTCATGTTTTTTTCGATAGCTCCCAGTCTGCATATGGAGCCGCAATTTTTATAAGAAGTTAAGATTCTTTCGGTAATGTTTCGGTTTCAAGATTAGAGTTACGCGGAAGTGTCTTGTTAGTTCGATTAGTACAAATGTACCTATATTAAACTTAAAGGTATAATTAACTTACTGGCTACACGGCTACACGGTTCTGAGCGGTAGTGCAGTCTATCGTTAGACGAGGCCCAATAGCCAAATAATATAATAAAATACCAGAGAAACGTAAAATTGCACAGAAAATTATCGTTGCAATTACCGTGGAACTGGATTTCTTCACAAAATTTTCGAATTTCTGTAAACTACAAAAGAAAGAATAAACTATAAAACAAAGATTTATCTACAATTGCAGAAACAAATCTTGTCTGGTGTTGCCTGGTCTTTTCTGGTTTTGTCTGGTTTTGTCTGGTCTTAATAAGAATAGATTGACAGGGACAGGGATGTGTAGAGAGACAAGACTAGTCAGATAAAACTATACGTCTAGACAAGCAGGATAAAACTGTGTGTTATAATCTTTTCTTCAGTATCTTAAGTCTAATAAGTTACTTCTTCTAAATGGTCCTTTCTAAATAATATAAAAGAACTTGAAAAATGGATGAAATGCCACATACTCACATGATTTTACCAAAAAGCTCGTGATTGATTCGGTAGTTTTGTTGTATAACTCCGCCTCGTTTCACCAAAGAAAAAGACGAATGTTCCAATATTGGGGCGAGATTCTCTCGCCTTGCTCCATATATAACAAACATCTATTTTTTTGTATCATTTTTTACACGATTTCTTATATAAGAAATCGTTAGCTTCGGATGTGTCTAGCGAGAATTGCAATTTTTCAACGTATTTTGTGAAAGAATGGTTTTCCTTTAAAAAATTGTTTGTAAGCAAAATTTTTACAAGTGAACAGAAAACGGTGTTAACTTAAAAAAATGCAAATTATTAGAAAATATTTATTAGCTTTCATTGGTATTTAAATATTCGTTAGTCATCATCATCGTGTAGCCTTCGTTGTCCACTGCTGAGTATAGGGCTCCTCTAAGTTCTTCCAAGTCTCTTGGTTCTGGGACGTTAGTATAAAATTCCCAGCGACTCTCTTTATATCATTGCTCCAGCGTGTCGGTGGTTTACCTCAATAGACCTTTTCATAGTTGAAATTTTTTCGTGCGCATGTGTCAATTTCCGCCATTTTATACGTCAATAAGTGCTCGAACTTTTTGACGTTAACTAAATGTGCCCGAAAGTTTCATATTCCCGCCTTTCAAACTTGGTTGCGCATTCGCTTAACTAACCGTTAAAAGGTCTATTTCGTCTTCTCGTGGTCGGCATTCCGATATTCCTTTAGTTCACCTGTCGTCTGACGTTTTTGCCATATGACCTGCCTAACTCCATTTCATTCTAATTATGTGTTCAACTTTGTCTTTGTTAAGACCCAACAACGTAATTTTTTAAGTTTTTCATTAGTGTTTGTATCTTTTCTTCAAAGATTATAATTTCTAGGAAATTATTGTATACATATCGTCAACAAAGTTAACATCATTTCTATAACTAATCTTTCTTTAACCAACTTTCTTAAAAACAACTACTTCACTGGCAAACACCACGACTGACATTGGTGTTTGCCAGTGAAGTAGTTGTTTTTAAGAAAGTTGGTTAAAGAAAGATTAGTTATACAAATGATGTTAACTTTGTTGACGATATGTATACAATAATTTCCTAGAAATTATAATCTTTGAAGAAAAGATACAAACACTAATGTTTAATATTATCAAAATCTTCAAACTCAACAAGATATAAATAATGTTATTTTTATTTTCGTTTTAAAACTATTTTCTTGTTTAGTGTACAACCTAACTTAACCTATCCCTCGATTTACACGGTATTTGTTTTACACGTTTTCGCTTTTACACGGTTTTCCAAATAAGTTTTTTTTTGTTTTTCACTCTACTAAATGGTACTGTGTTTGAACACGTGCGCTGTGTACACATCTCACGGGGAGTCCCCAGCTTATGTGCTGACTTGCTGCACACGCACACTGTGTCTGTATTTCTTCGCATAAAATTAAAGTTTTATCTACGGAAAATTGTATTTGAGAGAAAGTTTCACAGTTTCAGAAAGATTTAATTTTCCATATTCGTAAATTATAAGTGAGTGCCTAATTTAGATTATTATAAATTAACGGCTGTGATTAAAGTAAAATTCAGAGGGAAAAAATGCGGGAAATTTTGGAGGGAAATGATGGCAATTTACCAAATAGGTTTAATTAAAATAAAAAAATTAAAACATTTTAATTTGAATAAAAATTAATTATTCAACTTTTGTTAAACAGTCTAGTTATGGTAAATTAAAACAACTGGTTCTTTTATTAAAGGTATAATTTTGTTCTTATTTGGCGCTTAGTATTTCTTTAGTTAACCAATAAACATTAGGTAGAATTCTCTTACGCTTTGATAAAGTTTTATTCAAAATATAATAAAGAAATAAATATTTAATAAGAAATAAAAGTTTTTAATTTTCCCTCCACAATTTCCCGCATTTTTTCCCTCTGAATTTTACTTTAATCACAGCCAAATTAACATAAATTAAAAAAAATTATAGGCTTATAATGAAGAAAGAAGTTAAAAGAAAAGTTATTTCTTTAGAAACTAAAATCGAAATTTTGGATCGCTTACGAAAGGGAGATAGAGTAGTAGATGTTGCAAAATCATATAGGATGAACGAAGCTACAATAAGAACTATTAGAACAAATGAAAACACAATTAGAAAGAGTGTTGCAGCTGGCAATACCACGAGTTTGGGCACAACATCATACACCAGAAATATCGCAATGAAAAAAATGGAGAAAGCGTTAATGCTTTGGATAGAAGATCAAACACAAAAAAGAGTACCCATTGATACGGGCGCTATAACAAATAAAGCATTACGAATTTACGAAAAAATTGTAGAGCAATTACCATCTTCTTCTTCAACTGAAAAGAATCCAAATTTTTTGGCAAGTCATGGCTGGTTTGAAAGATTTAAAATAATACATTCTTTACACAGCTTAAAATTAAAAGGTGAACTGGCTTCTGGCGACGTAGATGCAGCCCAAGAATATCCAGCAAATTTTGCAGAAATTATTATCGACAATTCATACACCCCAGATCAGGTTTTCAATGCTGACGAGTCAGGGTTATTTTGGGAAAAAACGCCTGAAAGGACTTATGTCTCAAAATTTTATAAATCGGCTAGTGGTCATAAAGCAGCAAAAGATCGCATTACAATTCTTTTCTGTAGCAATGCTTCAGGAGATTATATTATGAAACCATTAGTGATTAACAAATCAAAAATGCCCCGTGCCCTTAAAGGAGTAAACATCAATAATCTTCCCGTTTATTGGAGGGCTAATAAGAAAGCGTGGGTTACTGCTGCAATGTTTACTGAATGGTTTCATGAATGTTTTATCCCAGATGCCAAAAAATATTTAAGTTCAAAGGGATTGCCTTTTAAAGTGCTTTTGTTAATTGACAATGCGCCGGGCCACGCACAAGATCTAGAATATGAGAACGTTGTAAAAGTAGTAAAATTTTTACCAAAAAATATAACTTTATTATTACAACCATTGGACCAAGGCATAATTTCTACTTTTAAAGCTGTGTACATAAAACGAGCCTTTACATATATTTTGGAACAAATGGAGAACAATGAATCTTTAACAGTTATTAGCGCTTGGAAAATTTTTACAGTATTAAACTGTGTGAAGCATATCGCCTATCATACACTGCGATTAAGCAAACAACGCTCAATAGCTGTTAGAAAAAATTGTGGCCAAATGTAGTCAAAAATGAACATTCCATTTCAACGTTAAATGATAAATATTATAGATAGTACAGATAGTACAGATGGCGCATTCATTGGGCGGAGAAGGTTTTGATGATTTTACTGATGATGATATCGCACAGTTAATGGCTGATAAAGAACTAAGTGAGGATGATTTAGTTAACTTAGTTTGCGAAAGTGAGTCTGACAAATCTGATGAAGAGGAATTAGTACCAGTAACATTCACTGCTAAAGTCATCCGCGAAGGACTCGCATTGGGAAGAAAGCTGGGTAATCATTTTATACAAAATGACACAAACGTTGAAAGGGCTTTACGATTCCAACGTGACATAAATCGCTGCTTGGCTCAATATGAAGAAGTTTACAAAGATCTTACAAAAAATTCGAAGCAATTGTTAATAACCGATTTTATTACCATCTCTCATAATGTAAATATTTCTGCTTCAAACATCGAATCGGCACAAATAACTTCGAGTGATGAAAGTGAATTCGAACCTTCGATTCCGAAAAAAAGAATGAGAGTAATTTCTGACAGTGATGAAGGATAATAAAACACCTTTGGTTTTATTTTTTTGTACTTCTGTTTAATGTATTGTAATTAAATAAAAAAACAGTGTTTCCGTAATATATTACATATTTTAACCTGTCTATGCATTTTATTTTTATTTCTGTGTACACCTAAAAATATTGAAAAAAATCACAACTGTTAAATAGCAAAATTATGCATTTTCTGCAAGCTTTTCGATTTACACGGTTTTGACTTGAAAATTTTTAATTTTCGATTTACACGTTTTTCTCAGGAACATATCTACCGTGTAAATCGGGGGATAGGTGTATTTCTAAAAGTAGATAAATAATTATTACATCAATATTATCTTAAACCGACTCATTCCCGTAGATTCCCAACATCTGGTTTGTAGGGTAGTGGGTGTTTGTTGAACGTGTTTGGAGCTTTTTATGGCCACTACGCATATAAAAGACCATTTGTAATCACCAATCCTTTGTAAATCCGCTTCGGCGGATGTTTACGATCGCTAATGGTTTTTAGATGCCTGGTGGTCGAAAACAATTAAAAATACAATGCAATGTTTATGTTTAAGGTTCCTTAGAATAAGTATTTAAATTTTGGGTAGTTTTAAGATTAGTAATAGAAATTACCACGTACACTTCGGGTTGGAATTCTTCTTGGTTCAGTGGGGACAGGCAAATGGGAGATGGGATTGAGTTTTCCTGTTTGTTACAATATCTAATCACACTCAGTTCAATTGTAACCCTCTTGCCACAAGCACATCGAGAAGATTCCAAACTCCGACAGTGCACGTCGTCACAAGTGCTTAAAATAGAGATAAATAAATAAATACATGTTTATCGAGGCGTACAAATTTTATTTGCCCAAAACATATAATTTCCAGTGCCGATCAAATCTATTGGCAACCCTAAATTAACCGCTTTAGGTTTGATCACGCGAACGTTTGTTAAAGACAACAACCAGCGCGACTCAACATTTGGTCCTTCGAACCGGATATATAACCAGTGACTTGCGAATGCTAATACACCGGATAGAATCAACCGGACATCAACAAGAAACAGGAAAGAAAGAAAACATATTGGCCCTTCGTGCGTGTGAGTAAAAATTAACTTCAAGAATTGAGTCAGAAAATATTGAATTAGCACAATGCTTAAAATTCTATTCTAATGACAAATCTGTCCAAATATGTTGAGACAAATAGCCTTGATTCTATAGAGAATGGAATTAAGAGAACCAATAAGTATTTTGATGATTATAAAAAGGTGTTGGAGCAATTAGAAGATTTAGACCAAGACAACGATTACAAGGTTACTCATTCTGAGATTGAAATGAGATTCGACACAATAACATCAAGTGCACGCAGAATTATTGAAATGAATTCAACACAACACAATACGGCTCCAACATGTTCATTTGTTTAACCACAGTCTAATATTCAAGTTAGTCTGCCTCCAATTGACCTTCCAAGATTCTCTGGAAATAGAAAAGATTGGCCTTCATTCTATAATACATTCAAGATACTAATACCTGAAGCAAACAATCTGAATTCCATCCAAATGTTTCATTACTTGAAGGCATCTCTAAGACCAGGCAGTGCAATCAGTTTAATTGATACTTTAAAAATATGACCGGAAGATTATGAAATAGCATGGGAAACGCTAACGGAACGTTATGACAATAATGAAGATTTAATTCGTGAATATTTCACGGAATTGACTGAAATACCAACTATTAGGTGGGCAGCATTTTTACCTTTAAGAAATATTTACGATAGTGCCTCTAAATTAGTAAGATCCATCAGAACCACTGAACGAACGGATGGCGAGTTATTCGAAGACATGTTGATTTATCTAATTTCTTCAAAACTTGATACACAAACAAGATATAAGTGGAACGAATTTAGCGAGGAGACACGAGCCCCAACTTGGGATAATTTTAGACAGTTTCTGTCTAAACAATGCAACATTCTAGAAAAGAATCCTGGGAGTCATACGGCGGTCATAGGTGGGAACTCTAGACGAAATTATCAAGGCGCACCCCATAAAAGACCAACCCATCCTAGCACGGCCCACACGTTTGTTTCAGCATCAGACGCTCAGAAGAGAAATACTAATAGCAACAAGCTGTGTAACTTTTGTCCAGAACATCACTTTGTCAACAGCTGTACGACGTTCAGGTTCATGCCCCTACAAGAACGTCTAGACATGGTCAATAAAAAGGGATTATGTGTGAATTGTGTACAAAGTGGACACTGTGTGGATGAGTGTAAGTCCGGATGAGTGTAATTTCAACTGTCACTTGTGCACAGGACGACATCACACATTACTTCATTTGGACGATATCATGAAGATAGAAAAAATCTCTATTAAATCCGAATCCCAACACTAGAAAATTGAGAGAGAGAAGGCCGACCACTGCTGCATGTGCTAAACATTTAACTCCACAAACACCAGGAAGCCGAATACGGTTGCAAAGCTGAGGAACAACGCAGCCAACGTCTGTCTTCCGAATTGAACAGTTTACGCCATGAAGCCGAGAAGCATATGGAGCGTCTCCATAAGAAGGACGAAGAAATCGAAGCAATCCATAAGGCTACCAGCATTGAGATTGAGCGGTTGAACGCCCGCGTGGTTGAGGCCGAGACAAAGTTGAAGACTGAGGTGACCCGTATCAAGAAGAAGTTGCAGATCCAAATCACCGAGTTGGAAATGTCCCTCGACTCCGCCAGCAAGATCAACATCGACCTCCAGAAGACCATCAAGAAACAATCCTTCCAATTGACCGTAATCACCGCCCACTACGACGAATTCCAGCGGCAGTTGCAAGTCACCTTGGACCAATTGAGCGTGTCCCAAAGACGCGTCCAAGCTCTCACCGTAGAATTTGAAGAAATTAGGGGCAATTATAAAGCTGCCCTCCGCGGCAAGAAAGCCGACAAGTTGCAATTCGAAGAATCCTTCTCTCGCATCAACGAGTTCATCTTCATCAACGTGAACCTCGCCTCCTCCAAGAGCAAGATCGAACAAGAACTCTCCACCATCGCCGCCGATTACGACGAAATCACCAATGAACTCCGCATTTCCGACGAACGTTACCAACGCGTCCAAGCTGAAATCAAACATACTGTTGAGATCCTGCACGAGGAACAACAATGCGTCGTCAAGATCGAAGCCATCAAGAAGTCGCTCGAGATCGAAGTGCAGAACTTGTCCGTCCGTCTCGAGGAGGTCGAGGTGAACGCCATCTTCGGCGGCAATGGTTTTTGGATGCTTTGTGGTCGTAAACAATTGAAAAAGACAACATTGTTTGTCAAAGACAACAACCACCGCGACTCAACAGTCTTTAACTCTAGTTCTTTGTCTGATGGTATTATTGGGAATTCTATCTCTTTTAGTGATTCCAAGTATGGCTCTCTCCATTGCTCTTTGACCTACTATTAGATTTTCCGTTGACTTTGTTTTGTTTAATGTGAGAGTTTCTGCTCCATATTCAATTACCGGTAGTATGTGTACTGTAGGTGTACTGTAGGTAGTAGGTGTATTGTTCATACACTTTTCGCTTCAGACATATGGGTATATCACTTTTAAACACCTCTTGTTGCAAAACCCAATCTATCCTTCGCTGTACCTTGTGCGGTTGATTGTTTATTCCCAATTTGTATTTCGTGCCCGAGGTATTTGTAAATACGCGTCTCTTTTATCTTGGAGTCGCGCACTTATTGCTAGATGTTTTGTACAAGCATTAGAGAAGAAAGATACAATTGGACTAATGTGAATACAATAGGACAAATATGAATATTTGTCGATATTTGGGTTTTAATTGCATTTATTCGGAGACCGATTTCTGCTGAGATCTGTATTGTTTCTTCAAGCATCTGTTTTGCAGCGCCGATGTTATCTGTGATACGAACGATATCATCTGCGAATCTGAGGTATGTCGACCTTTTGCCACCGGTGTTGATGCCTCTATTCTCCCAGAGCAATGATTTCATTGCGTATTCGAGAAGTATGAAAAGTTTAGGCCAAATGGTAACCCCTTGTTGGACTCCTCGACCTACAGTAATTTCGCCTGTTGTTTCATGAAGTTTTACAGTTGTGATGGCATTACTATAACAAAACTCAATAACAGGAAGGCAGCTGGAGCAAACGGCATCACAGCTGAAATACTTAAAGCCATGGGACGCAACGGAACAGATGTAATGGACACGTTATGCTCTAAAATATGGGAAACGGGCGAATGGCCAATGGAATGGGGCGAATCTATATTCATCCCCATCCATAAAAAAGGATCACCGACGGAATGTAATATCTACAGAACATTAACTCTCATTTCACATGCAGGCAAAGTATTACTCCACCTCATTAATGAACTTTCCATGATGTAATAAAATATAATAATAATATAGTGAACTTGCTACTTCCACAAATATCGGATGAACAGAGAGGGTTCATACCAGGTAAAGGTACACGAGGGCAGCTACTCAAAGCCCGATAGATCATTGAAAAAGCGAGGGAACACAACTTAAAATTATATTTGTGTTTCGTGGACTATACGAAGGCGTTCGACTCTGTGAACTGGTCACTTCTGTGCAAAGTAATGGGTAAAATGGGTGTTCCCAAGCATCTGATAGTTTTAATTAAGAGACTCTACCAACACAATAACGCCAAGGTCAGAACAGGACAAACAGTGTCCAGAGCTTTTAAGATGGAGGCCACTGTCAGACAGGGATGCATACTCTCGCCCCTCATTTACAAAATATATAGCGAATACATCACGAGAAAGTCCTTGACGATTGGGAAGCTGGAATATCAATTGGAGGAAGTAAAATAAGTTACCTGAGGTATGCGGACGACACCTTGATTATTGCAGCAGACGAAGAACAACTGATAAACATAATGAACAAATTAGAGAACAATCAAACGGAACACAGCCTGAATATATAAATAATATATTCAGCCTTTCCGGAGCTCTATCTTGACAACAAGAGTCTCTGTAAGACAACAGAGTCTTTTTAAGACTACCCAAACAAACTTTGTAGTCCTAAAAAGACTCAGTAATTGTTATAGAGCTCCGGAAAGACTGAATATATTTATATATTCAGGCTGTGTTCCGATTGATTGTTCTCTAATTTGTTCATTGTGTTTATCAGTTGTTCTTCGTCTGCTGCAATAATCAAGGTGTCGTCTGCATACCTCAGGTAACTTATTTTTCTTCTTCCAATTGATATTCCAGCTTCCCAATCGTCAAGGACTTTTCTGATTTTCTGAAGTTTGTATGATTATCTATAACGTGGGATGGTTTCACCAATTCTACATTAGAGAACTATAGTAGAGAATATTGGTTAAAAATCAACAAAACAAAAATCAAAGTAATGATCATCGATCGATCCAATGACACATGGAATATCAAAAAACGTAGCGAGATATGATGTGGTGGACAAGTTTGTATACCTGGGATCGTTGATAACCAAAGATGGAGGATGTCCAGAGGAAATAAAGAGAAGATTAGCAGTTGCCAGATCAGCAACAACTAAACTCATAAAAATATGGAGAGATCAAACCATTACAAAAACAGAGAAAGTAATGCTGGCCAATTCCTTGATCTTCGCAACAGCTGTTTACTCCGCTGAAACATGGACACTAAAGAAAACAGATCAAAAAAGAATTGAAGCCTTCAAACACAGAACAAACGCCTCTGTTCTACAAGAACTAAAAATCAAAAATCGGCTACTAAACCAAATCAATAGAGCATATCGCAGTTACTTTGGCCACCTAGCTAGAAGAACAGGTGAGATGGAAAACCTCGTGATCGAGGGAAAAAGACCTAGACGACGGTCTGAAATGAGATGGACTGACAGACTAAAAGAAATGATGGGACACTCAATGTACGAGGCTATACATCTAGCACAAGATAGAAACGCATGGAAACAACAAAATCAAACACATACCTAAAATAGTATTACTACCTTCCAGAGGGTAAACGGAGATGATTCTGATTCTATAAGCCTAATCTATCTTATACTGCTCCAGTGCGGCTTATATTGATATTAGTTCTATTCATTAGTAATTAAGTTTATATGCTTCAACTTTGGCTTAGTATTGAAAATTGACTTATACGGGTATAAGTCAATTTTCCTAGTCTCGCCTTATCTCACGGAAAAAGGACGCCTTAATGAAGGCTTCCTTGAATCTCTGAGGCGTCCTTGTTTCATAGTCACAACTCGGCTTTCCCTTCCAGAAGGAAACCATATTTAGGGATATGTGATTTTTTTTAATTAATAATTAATAATAATTATTGATTGAAATAAGTTGTTGATTTAACATTTCCTTTCCATTTTCCCAAACTTTACACGTCCACTCAAACAGCGAACTTATAAAACCATCGCTCGAATTAATTAAATCCGACAAAATTATTTTCTCTTTCAAGCTGAACTTAATTAGAGCCCGTAATTAAAGCTAGTGCCGGCCGAAGTTGGAACCGAACGCCGCAGCTTTAAATAATAAATTGATAACGTCTTCAACCTGCAAGGGAAACTCTTTAAAACACAATGCTAATTAAATTATTCCTAATCTAATAAATTACCAAAGAGAAAATGGGCAAAGCGGCATTTTAAACTCTTGCCTGCTGTCTTTTGAAGTCCGGATAAATAATCTAATATTTTCAGTCTAGTCTACTTGCCTTTGCTTAGACTAGAAGAGATTGTCTCGATATACAGTCATATACAGTTACGGTTTAAGCTTGTTTAAGATCTGTTTCATCTTTAAGCAAAGATATTAGAATATTGCATGCGGATTAGAATGTTGCCCTTCATTGAAAAATTCCACCTGGTGCCAAAGCAACAGCACGGTTTCTCCAAAGGTAAATCTACAACAACAGCGTTAACCGAATTCTATAACAAAATTTTAGATGAAGTAGATGACGGAAATCACCCGATTTGTATCTTCCGCGATTTATCGAAAGCTTTGGACTGTGTTTCGCACAAGCAACTCCTTAATAAAATTTACAATTACGGTATAAGAGGTAAATCTGCTAGATGGCTCACATCTTTCCTCACAAATACGAAACAATTTGTGAAGGTAAAATGCGGATCGATAACTGGCCATTCTGATTTTAGTTGTATAAACATGTGTGTCCCGCAGGGCAGTGTCTTGGCTCCAACTCTATTCCTACTAAACACCGCAGAGCTGGTCAGCTATATCGGAGATCAACACTGCACCTTATATGCCGATGACGCCAGTTTTATCGTCTCCGAAAAAGATGCTTCCAACAAAATACAACATATGTGCTCAACATATGCTCAACATATATGTGCTCAACATATGTACCATACAACATATGTGCTCCAAACTACATAGAAAGCTCTTTCAAATAAGGTATCTACGACAATTTCTAAAAATTGAAGATCTCCTTGCATTCTAGTATGCGGAGATCCAATCAAGAATTTCATATGGTATTCTGCTTTGGAGATGCTCATCAGAAACTGATTCCATCTTAATAGTGCAGAAGAAAATTATCAGAACCTTAATGGGTATCAAGATCACGGACACCTTTGGACCCCATTTCAAGAAGCTGGGTATTCTCACAGTCACAAGTTTATATATTCTAGAACTAACATGCTACATCCATAAACAGAAGCACACCTTCCAGAATCATCTGGATAAACATCGCTTAGCGCCGCCCGTGTCCAAATACTTCGTCTCCTATTCAATTTTTTTTTACCGCTTAACTGAAAATTCTGATCTCTTCTGTCTTTGCTGAATTGTCTAATAAAGTCGGATTGTGCATTTTCGGAGTTGTTATTGCCAGCAAAATGAAAACCACAAATTCTACTCGGTTTATTCCGAATCCAAAAGCGGCTAGCAATATGCTATTTGTATATTCACAACCAACAGGGAAAACACTTTCAGACACACTTTCAAATTTTTCAATCGCTTGAAAAATAATGGTTTTCAGGAAATACATTTTCATGCATTTTCCGAAGATTTCACGATATCGTAACTTTTGAACGGTTTGTCACCGATACTTCTAGTACCAATCGATTCAGATGTGATGTGTGATATTCCTAACAGTATTTTAATTAAAAAAATCCATCGTACCGGGAAGTCAAGTTTGCGGAAACGCTAAAATGCGAGAAAATCGATTTTGCTAAAATCGTTATTTTTTTAGTTTTAGCAAAATGGAAAAACGTTTCTGAAAGCATTTTTGCTGTTGATTAAAAATATGCAAATTATATTTCGCTAGCTCTTTCCCTTCACGATGGCCTGTTAAAATTGAGTCGAAAATTTAAGAAATTTCGGCGTTCGAGTAGAGATCTTGGAAAGTAATGAATTACTTGTGGATAATCTAAGTGTGTTAATATGAAAATGACCTGAAAACGTTTGAAATTTCTTAATGAAAATTTGAATATTTCCGAACATTTTATACAACAATTTGTTCGTCTGGTCGAGTAATTTCTGTGTACCAAAAATGATTTCGTTGCTGTTTATCGTTTTTGAGAAAATTGAAAAGCCTCTATTTCGGTTTTTTCAATTCACATTTCACACTTTTCGAAATGAAAAATTTTCACAATTTTTTTGAAAATTTGGTTGTGATTTTAGTTGGTGATCCGAAGAAAATCGTACAGAAAAAGTGCTGAAAACTATTTTCGAGTTTATTTCGCTCTAAAGTTAGGTTTTTAAACAAATAAACAAGATATATAAGTGTTTGGCTATAATAAGCCTTCGCTTCGTTTTCGCCGTCCTGTTTTTTACAAACCTCTCTTAAACTACAAATCCCAACGAAACTCTTTTTGGCACGCTGAAACTAGACTACATGACGAGCAAAACGATGTGTAAATTGTTTGGAAGGATTCATTTTTTTAGTGCAAAAGTTCGAATTCAAATTTTCGCGAATTTTGACTTCACCAGTCCGTATCTCGAGAACAGTTGCCATCCTTTTCAGGAGGTCATTTCCTTGCGGCTGCACTCGGGTTTCCTTAAAAATAATGAATAGCTTATTAGCTACCCAGTTATCTGCTTCGGCGACCAAATTTCGCGATATTTCGCTCGATTTTTCTAATTTTATCAAATCATACCTCGCGAACGGAAGCTGTTAGCAAAATGCAAATTATATATTTACAACCAGCAGAGAAAACACTTTTAGACACAATTTGTAATTTTCCAGTCACTTGATAAATAATGATTTTGAGGAAATATATTTCGGTCATGAAGTTCTTAAAAGTGTCACCTTAGGCGCTAGTGTTGTTGCGCTCGGAGCGAATACAGGCCCAAAACAAACCTAACACTGTGGAAAAGATCCAAACTACCAGGGAGTAATCATTTATAACACACTGCCAATCAGCCTAACAGAGAAAAAATATTTATATACAAATTTACGAAATACTTAATTTTATAATACAAATTTACGAAATAACAAATTTAGGAAAACAATAAAGGACATCCTCCTCTCCAACACAATCTACACCCTCGAAGAATTTATACTATATATTAAACATGTAAACGCTAACAGTATATTGCAAAGATACAATGTTTGATTCTTCCTATATATTCTATATCTCATGGGCAATAAATTATTTGATTTGATTTGATCTTGGTTTCTTCTTTTAATGTATAGTCCTATTGTATGTTTTTTCTCCAACTAGTCTTGTCTATGTAGTCTTTTTTGTGACAAGTAAAATGCAAGGAAAATGACATGGAACATTCTCGTATATTCTAAGTCATTCTAAGTTTTAAGTAACATCTCTAAATACATTATAAAATCTAAGAACATTATAAGTTCTACGTTATTAAATAGTAACATTTGTATGTTTTCTTCAAAGATTATAATTTCTAGGAAATCATTGTATACATATCGTCAACAAAGTTGACATCATTAGTATAACTAATCTTTATATAAAAAACATTACTTCTACTTCTAAAAACAACTACTTCTCTGGCAAACACCACGACTGACATTGAATTACATTAAGAAAGTTTTTGGGTTCTATATAACCCTGTAATTTTCCTAAAAAATACAATATCCTGATCAAATACAAAAGATAATTATGAATTAATTAATGAACATCCATATACGCGTTTCTGCCTTTTGGCTTCATCAGTATGGCTTTATCATTAACAACAAATTAAAATTAGAAATAAAATGAAATACGACTAACCCTAGTGTGTTATTTACAGCTAACTGGTATTATCGTATCATGTGTCCTTTGCTGGTTTGGCGGTCTTGAGCTTTCGCCCAGCTATTCCGCCGTCTTGTGGTTGGTTTGTCGATGTGTGTGTTTTTTTTTTCTCCTTTGTTTTGTCAGTTTGTTTGGTTGTCTGTTTGTGTTTCCTCATGGCCGGTTTTTTTCTTTCCTTTTCTTTTTTTTTTGTTTGTTTTTTTTTTCTTTTTGAAGTGAAAACTTCTATAGCCGCGCTGAATGACATTTGGGTAGGGGGTAAACTGATACATTTGCGTCATCGTCATCAATAGTTGCGTTCCATAGAAAACAATTCTATTACTCAAAGATGTGTTCAAAAGAACACATCTATACGCATATGTTTAAAGTTGGCTCTGAACGTCACTTAATAGTCAAAGTTTTTGGCAGTGTTGACAGAACGTAGCGTTTCTAAAGAAATATCAACCCGTAGAATTAGCCGAATGTAATAGTAGATGTACTAGTGCCAGATTATTGGAAAGTTTTTGGCAGTGTGATATTTCCTTAGTATGATATTTCCTGCGTACAGAACGCAGTGCGCGTTCTGTACGCAGCGCCTCTAAGAAAATATCAACCCCTATAATCAGTGTGCAGTACAAGAGTAAGTACTTTTGACGGATGTTGGGTAGACTGGGTACGGTTGTGACAATTTTCATTGGATTGCCCACGATTTTGTTAGTAAGCCAGTTAGCTGAACGAAAGGTGTTTTTTATAGTAAAATCTCCATTTGTCTACGTATGATTACTAGAATTTTGTTCTTAAGTACAATGTTAACTTTATAGGAGCAAATTAGAAAAAAAAATGAAAAATGTCATAACCGACCACACCCCAGGCGGTTGTGACAGTGCTTGGGGTCGGTAGTGACAGGTTAAAAAATACACCAAAATGGTCTAGAATCATTTTTATTTATTGCAACTAATACGTAACATAATGTAATATACTCTTTTTCTAAAAAAAATATCAATTACGTAAAAAAAAATCTAGAACATTTATATCGCTTATAACTAATAAGGCACTGTAGCATCTAGTTATTATAACAGTCTTCATATTCATCGGTCAAAAAAGGTAATTAAACACTTAATTATACATTACGGTAACTGTCAAAATATCATTATTTTTATATAAACAATAATACTACTATAATAAATATATTCAGTCGTTTTTAATAATAAAATATTATAGAAAAATCTGTGAACTGATAAGTAAGCTACTGAGATCTAGTCAGACTCACCACAGTTATGACAAATATAATGGCGACTACCACCTGCGCACACTAAGTGGGACCAGAACTCACATTTTCCTTGGCATTTGATCCACTTTTCGCCAGCCCTACTTTCAGAATATGCGCCTACGCAAACCAGACAGAAATATTCATCTTCATGCGATGACGGTGGTGATGTCTTCCTTTTCTTAGCTTTGTTTTTTCCTTTTCCTTTGCCGCCTCCTTTTAGTTCCGTAAGATTTTTCTTTATTTGCTTAGCCTTCAATTTTTTTTCTTTTTCTGCATATTCTTACCCGACTGCCTCTTTTTCAGGCGTATCGGTATATATTGTCGACTTTTGGTTCTGGAACATTTCGTTTTTCTTTGGCCAGCCTTCGGAAAAGGTCACTTTCAGGCGAAAAAACAAGAGGCGTGAATGAGGATGACGGAGTTGGCTGAACATTGTTTGAATTTTGAATTGAATATTCTTCCAATAAGGGAGTTGAATATGGCGGTATTTTATCGTTAGGTCCAGGATTGTTTTCTCCAGTGTCAAGGTTTTGTCTATCCGTTACAACAGATGGTTCTGCAGGATTGTTCTCTTCAGTGTCAATGTTTGGTGTGTCCCTTACAAAAGAGGATTGTGCAGTATTAATCTCACCAGGGTCAGGGTTTGGTCTATCCATTACAAATGATGGTGCGACAAGTTTGTTCTCTTCAGTGTCAGGGTTTGCTCTGTCCATTACAAAAGACGGTGCAAAGTCAATTTCTTGGAATAAATTACGATGATACGGATAAAGGCCAGTTTGATAGATTTCTCTTCCTTTCATCCTGGTCACATTTAGGGCCGGGTATCCGTTGTCGTTTAGTTCCACTGCGATTTGCTCCTCCGTCAGGCCGCAGGGAACTCCCTTCACTACGACCTTCAGATTCCTTTCCGTGCTGAGTTGTTGGGTGTGAAATTCGTAATTGTCCTCTTTCATTAGCTTGTACATTTGTCGGTAGTCCGTGATTGTTTGGGGCTGGATTCTTATCCCATCCTTGGTCGACGTTGCCCTGGTGTAGTTAATGTTCCTGTTGAGCTTCTTCGAAAGCCCTGCCCATTTGTCCTTGTTTCGTAGCACTATTGGTGATTTGTTGTTGATGTTTTTGGTGGGGGTTTCAGTTTCAGTGACTTCGTCGTCGTCACTGTCCCTATTGTTTAGGCATGCATAGCTGTTCATACTTGCCTGCATTCCTTGCAGGCCTGGCGTGCTTGAGGTCGCCAGTTTCGCTGTTTTATTTGTTAACTGGAAAGTTTCCTCGTCCTCCGGGTCTGTTTTGCGTGGAGGGGGGGGGGCTTCGGTGGTGCTGTCCGTGTCCATCGGTGTAGGTTTTCTCCTCGGGGCGGCTTCGGTGGTTCTCCTTGGTTCGGCGTCGTTGGTCCTCTGGGCGGCGGTCCTTCTGGTCGCGGCGGTGTCCTGGGGTTGTTCGGTGTGTTCCTCTTTATCCTTTTCGCTATTTGGTTGAATAGCTTCTCCAACCCGTCCTCGCTGATGGAGTCCAGGAAGGTGAAGTCCTGGATTTCCTAGGCGGCAGCGGTTCCGTTGGAGCTGGTTTGGTTCATGATTGAATTCACGTTTTCGGTTTGGTTTTTTTGACTTATTTTGTCTGAATAAGTTGCTAAGTTTAACGTCTGCTCGGTTCGGTTTAGTTAAGTTCGGTTAAGCTGTGAACGTTCTTCGGTATTATCGTATTTGAGATTATTCTATTTATAGTCGAACCAGGTATTGAAATTTTTGGGAAAAAACATATGCTGCGCTTGTTGCACTAGCGGACAATTAACATTGGTCGAAGCAAATTTATTAAAGAATTTTATTCAACTTCATTGAGCATGAAGTCGTCATATAATTATTTATATATTGTTGAGTTTGAAGATTTTGATATTAAATAGTAACATTTGTATATTTTCTTCAAAGATTATAATTTCTAGGAAATCATTGTACACATATCGTCAACAAAGTTGACATCATTAGTATAACTAATCTTTTTATAAAAAAAATTCTTAAAAACAACTACTTCACTAGCAAACATCACGACTGACATTGAATTACATTAAGAAAGTTTTTGGGTTCTATATAACCCTGTAATTTTCCCAAAAAAATAAGTTCTACGTAACATTTGTAACAACATCATAGTTCTAACAAACATTTCTAAGAGCATTCTAAGTTGTGAGTAATACTTTTATGTTTTAAGTAATATCTCCAACAAACATTCTAACTTCTAAGTAACATATCTAACAACATTCTATGTTCAACGTACCATTTCCAGCAACATACTAAGTCATTCTAAGTTCTAAGAACTTTCTAAGTTGTTCAATGTGTATACTCTATATATTGTCTTGTGATCTAAGTTGTTCAATGACTATGAAAATTTACACTTTTTAGCTCTTTTTACTACTATTTATATGCATGTTTTTTTTTCTCTATATTATAAGAAAAATGTTTGTTGTGTCCTAATGAAAATGTCCATTTATTAATAGTATATTACGTAACGAGGGTTGTAAGAAGCATATTACGTACGAACGGAATAGTTAATAGTTATAGTAATTGCCTTAAAACTCCAGTTATGTACTAAACTTTATCTACGATCACTAATTTGTTTCTGTTTAATAAAAAAATATGTTTAATATAACAAATTTATTTCTTATTGGGTACATTATTTTATCTACGACAACCATTGTAAATGCCCATTATTGTAGAGTTTGTGGACTATTTAAATACATCCACATACATACCACACACATATGTAACAATCCGCGATTAATGTTATGTAATAATTTAAAATCACCCTTGCTTGTTTGGTTTACGATTCGTTGATTGGTTGAGAGCTGCAAGTTGATACTATTTTTAAATATAGTACTCCGTGATTTCCAAACAATCATTAAACGTCACATCATTCATATAGAAGCTGTCATTCATTTTGTTTTTTCAAGTTTAAGTCGAACGAAAACTATAAATAAGTACTAAATAAAAAGGTATGTAACCATTTTGAATGTATTTCTTTTCATTTCTATCAAGTTAAATAAGGTCGAAGGTGTTTGATGAAACATATTTTTCTTATTCAACAGAAATAAATTAGAGCGTCGTAAATAAAGTACAGTACATTATTCGAGTTACATTGTTCGAGTAAGGCAATTACGTACTCGTAACGCACGTAATATGCTTATTACAACTCTCGTTACGAATACTTCAAAGACATCAAAGAAAGTTTCGATTTGATATTCGATTATTAACTATAACCAATTTAACAATTTCCATCTATTACCCTCCGAAATCCAAAATTGAAATGGGAACGCTATCCAGTCCATTAATAACGTGCATATGCAAATCGCAATTACATTATCTTTTAGTGCCGATAATGCAATCTAAACAGTTTCCGTTTCATTTCCCGTCTCCATTTCCATTCTTCCCGTCCCCATTATCCCCGTTCGCCGTCGAAACGCACATTCTCGTTCTCCGGCCAACATTTAACTTAAAACCGAAAATGCTCACAAGGGATTCACCTAGATTTATTTAGCGTATGGCATTTAGAGAACTTTACAAGAATATAACAAACTTATTGAATTTACAAACAAACATTAAGATTCTCTATATATATAGTCTATCGCTTCTGGAGTTGCAGTCAGGAAATCATCCCCAACCGAACATGCAAAGGCCGCCCTCCTTTGTATGTTCGGTGGGCACATTCCTCTGTTATGTGTTTGATCCTTTGGACCTCTCCGCAATCGCATCAGAGGATGATAATTTTTCCCATTTGTTTAGGAAGTATGCACATCTACCGTTTTGGGTCCTGATGCGATTTAGCGTGCACCAGGTTTTGCGTGGTAGGTTGAAACCGGGGGGTCTTTCTGTTATGCAGGGCATGGTGTTATTCGGCTGAGCTTCCGACCATTCGTGAATCCACCTATCTATGATGTAAAACTTAGTTTCTGTGACAATTCTTGCGGTCTTTGTTGGTGGTTTTCTAGAGCTTAGCCGTTTCTTGTTGCCGTATTGTATTGGAAGTTCCCTGTTGTTAAGTATCTTTTTGTATTCGTTTGTTAGCGAATTGGTTCGTCGATGGACTATCGCTTTGTACTGGTAGCCATTGGGTTGGGGTAGATTTTATTACGCCATCGCTCATCCTCATGGTGTTATTTAATTGTGCGTCAACCTTTTTCACGTGGGCGCTGTTGTACTCCGCTGCAGAAAAAAACAAGGCGTAGAGGCACTAGAGAGTGTGGAATCTGAAGCTCACTATGTCGAGCCACAGAGTTTGTGGATAATATTGTTTCTGATCTTTAACTTTTCCGCGGTTTTAGTTAGGTGCCCCTTAAAGCTTAATGTTCTGTCGAGGGTAACGCCTAGGTATTTTGGATTTTTATTGTGATTAAGCAGCAAAGTGTTATCAAGGTAGAAGTTTTCTTTTGGCGATTTTGTTCTTTAAATGAAAACAGGTTACTTCTGTTTTGGAAGCGTTAGGTTGGAGTCTCAATTTTCGAAAGAAACTTCCCATAACTTATAGGTCCGCAGATAGAATTTCTTCACCTAGAATCTAGACCCAGATCCCATCCCGTAGGACGGATCCCTGTCACTGTCTCATCCCATCACATTTTCGTCCCACTGTCCCATCCTACAAACCTAAAATTTTCGTTTTTCAGTAATTACTTTAGCTGACAGTGAGTAATCCTTTATCGTCGCAAACGGATGGTAAGGAGGAACTACACAGAAATCTCTTGGGCAATATTATGGAAAATGTGCGTATTGGCACGTTAAGCAATTAACTATGCTAACTAGATTTACTAGTTTATCAAAACTTGTCCCACTCCGTGCCCAAAAAATTTGTCGTCCCATTCCATCCGTTCATACCACTCAACCTCCGCAACGTTCATACCACTCAACCTGGATGGGATGAGTCGATGGGATCCCATGCTAATCTCTAGTCTAGACTAATTATACAACAGTAACCAAAGAGGAAAAGAGCAGAATCTATAGATCCCAAGACTATATAAAGATATATGCATTGAACAACTTAGATCACAAGACAATATATAGCCTATATATATATATATATATATATATATATATATATATATATATATATATATATATATATATATATATATATATATATATATGTTGTATTGTTTTCTCGGGGATTCCGCGTTGATGCTGAGGGTTGGCTCTGAAAAGAACCGGATTCTCGACGTTTCGGCGAACTAACATTCGCCATTCTCAAGAGATATATGCGTCCGTACGGGTCAACCGTTCGACGCATACTGTACAGTATGCGTCGAAACAATACAACACAGGTGTCTATCCGCGAAAACCTCAAATACAACATATATATATATATATATATATATATATATATATATATATATATATATATATATATATATATACATATATATATATATATATATATATATATATATATATATATATAGTCTTCTTGTTTTCAACTATTTTTTATAATTCACGGCCTCGCAGACCACCAGCGATGATTACGGAGACCCCAGGGGTCTGCCGACCCCAGTTTAAGAACCTGTGGTCTAAGTCATCCTAAGTTTCTTCTCCAAAAAAGTTATATACTATAATACAACGCTGAAGGATATCAAATGTACAACGAAAGTAACCTTAAAACCTTAACCTCAAAAAAGATACGTGTATATTAAAAGACGAGTTCAGTAAGCGTGATTTTTTAACACGCGTCCAAATTTAGTTTCTAATGGATGTAAGTGCTGAAAAACGCCTTACGAACGAATTTTTTATAGTATTTTTTTCTATTTTGCGCCCGTTTTCCATATGCCATTTTATGCCATTGTATGCCATATGGGAACTTAAAAAATGGAAGACTTTAGAAGAAGATATTCATAGATTTATATTATATTTATATTATAAGGGACGCAGATGATAAGTCTTACCTGGCTATGAAGGTGTTTAAATTTGTATGTATATCGTAACGGTCATTGCATTAATAGTCCAATAGGTATTAATATTATGGGGAGAATATCAAAAGACATTGCGACATTTCTCAAATTACCAAACTCTGATCTTTATACTGGACATTGTTTGTGAAGAAGTAGTGCGACACATTTGGCCAACCATGGTGGTGATTTGTTGACAATAAAAAATCATGGTGGATGGAAGTCTTCTGCTGTTGCGGAGGGGTATGTTGACGCTTCCTTATAAAAGAAAATTGAAGTATCGAAAATGTTTGGGTCCCAGCAAGCAAATATCAACTTACCTGGATGTTCTTCTAGTGTCCCACAGTTGTAATCTGATAACAACAGTATTAGTAGCACTATATATAATGTCCCTGGTGTGAGTGTTACTGCTCAAGGAACATCCAAAGTCACTATAAATGTTTTTAGTAATTGTACCATTGTGGGAACAAAATTCAAATTAAATATGTGTTATATGGTTTGTTCATCATCATCATCATATAGCAGCCTGTCTCGTCCATTGCTGGACATAAGCCTCTCTTAACCTAGACCATCTTGCTCGGTCTTAGGCATCCTGGATCCAGTTCTGGAAAATCCTTCTTAAATCGTCCGTCCATCGGGTCGGCGGTCGTCCTCGGATTCTATGTCCTTCGTCTCTGTGGCGCCATTCTAATATTCTCTTCGTTCATCTGTTGTCCGTCATTCTTGTCATCTCTTGTCCGACGTGACCAGCCCAGTTCCATTTTAGGTGTGTGACTCTTTCAATTACATCCATAACTTTATATATGGTTTATTACTATTGTATATGGTTCATTACTAGTATATGGTTTATTAGCATTCTTCTTCTTCTGATGCCGTCTTCTCATTTAAGGTTGGCGACCACCTTTCTGAATGCGTCTCTGTCTTGCCACATGGAACACTTCTTCAATATTTATTCCTGTCCACTCTATTATATTACGGAGCCAGGATTTTTTCTTTCTTCCTATTCCCTTCTTCCCCTCTATTCTTCGCAACATTATCTTTTATAGCAGTATATATTTGTCGTTGGGCAGAATATGACCTATATAATATATAGGTTGCCATATAATATATAGGTTGACATATTATGCTGTTTTACGTATCTTCATAATTTTTAATAGTTTACTTTTTTGTCCGATGCGCCTTATTACTTCTTCGTTTGTTATTTTATGTGACCAGGGTATCTCTAGCATGCGCCTATATATCCACATCTCGAATGCTTTTTGAAGCTTTTTGATACGTTCCATAGTATCCAGTAGTTCCATTTGATATTACCATTAGTTAATTACATTTGTGTATTCGCGATTTCCACACACCCCATAACCTTAAAATTATCTCGCCGAAAATTTGACAGTGACAGCTTGAATTTCAGTGCCAACCTTAAAAAAATTAACTCATAACAGCACTCGGCGAGTCATAACCGCACGCATATGAGTGCTGTTATAAGACCATTTCCGACACAAAATAGAAAAAGGTATTTATTAATGTAGAAGCATATGATATAGCCGAGTGTTTCGAACGACTACTATAATTTCGCCTGTTGTTTCATGATATAAAAACATGCCTGTTGTTTTTGTAAAAGGTTTTGTAAAGATAAAGATTCAAATGGAACCGTATGACATGGCTGAGTGTTTTGAAAAAAATAAAAGAAATACAGAAACAATTTGATTATCGCATAATTTCACTTATGTTTCTCTATGTGCTGCAAGCTTAGATAGTGAAATAAAGCTTTTTGATTTAATTTGATATAAAGTCCGTAAACAATTGAAAGCTTATGTGATTTGTTTCACTTGATCTTTTATTGATTACTAGTTTCACCAACACAGTGGCATCTTCAGATCTAATACAAACATTAAACAATTACATATATTTATATTATTTTAACATGGGCTTTGCCATATTTTCAAGAGTGGTGATTGGTGCAGAAATTCGGTCTGTTCGTTGAGACAGTTACTAGAACTGTTGTTGATGGTTTTTCCGATTTCTAAAGATTCTAGTAGGTCCATTTTGAATCCTTTTTCCATGCGATGTAATATGGTCGGCTGGTTGTTTGCCGAAATTTGGTGTCCTGTGATTATTAGGTAATTAGCGAAGGTAGATTTGTTATTTTTCAATCGTAGAGATAGTTTGTGTTCATTAAACCGGGTTTCGAAACTTCTTTCGGTTTGTCCTATGTAGGTGCCGCTGCATTCATCGCAATTAAGTTGATATATGCCTGATTTCTTTAACGGATTTATTTTTGATTTTTGGTTGCATAATACATTTTTTAGGGTATTGTTATTTCTGTAGGCTACAACGGTGTTATTTTCTTTAATTAGATTTCCTATCTTTGTCGAAATCTGTCCCAGATATGGGATGCATTTGAAAGCTTGTTTTTCTTTATTTTCTGAGCCACCACTAAAAACCGATTTTAAGGATTGCTGTCTTGATTTTTTCTTTAAAATTTGTGTGACGATGTCTTGTTTATAGTTGTTGTTTTTTGATATTTGTTTTATTGTATTTAATTCGGCGTTGAAGTTATCCTCATTCAGTGGGATAGTGAGTAGCCTATATATCATGGAATGGAACGCCGCGAGTTTGTGTTGTATGGGGTGTACTAAGATCGATTTTATAAGTGCGAGACATTGTTCAATCGATCTTAGTTAAAAACAATATTGACCCCCTTATTTCCACTGAAATTTTGGAATTATTCTCAATTTGTACAATACAAAATTACTGTATGTTTAATAACAACTTTTACAATCAAACAGAAGGTCTAGCTATGGCTTCCCCATTATCCCCATTACTCGCAGACATCTTTATGGACAATCTAGAAAAATCAATTCTAAACAGCAATTTTTCCCCCCAAATCAAATATTGGTACCAGTATATAGATGACATCCTAGTCTGTTGGTCAGGAACCAACAGACAACTTAGCAAACTATTCAACTTCATGAATACACTGCACACCTCAATTAAATTTACAATGGAATTAGAACAAAACAAATCAATAAATTTCTTAGATTTAAATATCAGCCGGGAAAATAATAAACATTCCTTTAAAATATACCGAAAACCTACATACACAGACACAATAATACATAACACTTCCTCACACCGCATACAACACAAACTCGCGGCGTTCCATTCCATGATATATAGGCTACTCACTATCCCACTGAATGAGGATAACTTCAACGCCGAATTAAAAACAATAAAACAAATAGCAAAAAACAACAACTATAAACAAGACATCGTCACACAAATTTTAAAGAAACAATCAAGACAGCAATCCTTAAAATCGGTTTTTAGTGGTGGCTCAGAAAATAAAGAAAAACAAGCTTTCAAATGCATCCCATATCTGGGACAGATTTCGACAAAGATAGGAAATCTAATTAAAGAAAATAACACCGTTGTAGCTTACAGAAATAACAATACCCCAATAAATGTATTATGCAACCATAAATCAAAAATAAATCCGTTAAAGAAATCAGGCATATATCAACTTAATTGCGATGAATGAAGCGGCACCTATATAGGACAAACCGAGAGAAGTTTCGAAACCCGGTTTAATGAACACAAACGATCTCTACGATTGAAAAATAACAAATCTACCTTCGCTAATCACCTAATAACCACAGGACACCAAATTTCGGCAAACAACCAGCCGACAATATTACATCGCATGGAAAAAGGATTAAAAATGGACCTACTAGAATCTTTAGAAATCGGAAAAACCATCAACAACAGTTCTAGTAACTGTCTCAACGAACAGACCGAATTTCTGCACCAATCACCACTCTTGAAAATATGGCAAAGCCCATGTTAAAATCATATAAATATATGTAATTGTTTAATGTTTATATTAGATCTGAAGATGCCACTGTGTTGGTGAAACTAGTAATCAATAAAAGATCAACTGAAATAAATCACATAAGTTGTTTAATTTTTAAAAAACCTATTTAAAATGTCGTTTCATATAGTTAAGGCTAAAACAATTAATGATTTAATTGAAAGCTAGTGTAACTTAGTACATACTTTGCGTGTGACAATATCTATCACCACAAGTTTTCTAGCAGCACACTTATTCAATTAGAGTTCTAATCTACCATTAAATATTATAGAGTCGGACGAGTCGGTTATTGAGTGGGCGGCAGAAGATGTTCCCGTTGGAACCATTTGCAGAGCCCCGTTCGAGCAATTCCACAAACTACCCCACGAATAACGGCGTGGCAATCTCAGCTTCTTCAAATCGAACGGAACGTATCAATGCTCCAGGGACTCGAGAACAACACAATTTCACATTCCAGTAAGTCCCCGCATTTGCATAAAATATTGCGTCACAATTTGCATTCGATAAGAAAAATCTATTAACACGAACGAATATTTTTCTTATCATATGTTACATATCGGAGCTACATAAGTATAAGGATACCTTTAAGCTATTCATATTATCTTGTGCTTATCAGATTAGACATACAAGACTAGCTAGATAAGACTAGACAGACAAGACTAGACAGACAAGACTAGACAGACAAGACTAGACAGACAAGACTAGACAGACAAGACTAGACAGACAAGACTAGACAGACAAGACTAGACAGACAAGACTAGACAGACAAGACTAGACAGACAAGACTAGACAGACAAGACTAGACAGACAAGACTAGACAGACAAGACTAGACAGACAAGACTAGACAGACAAGACTAGACAGACAAGACTAGACAGACAAGACTAGACAGACAAGACTAGACAGACAAGACTAGACAGACAAGACTAGACAGACAAGACTAGACAGACAAGACTCGACAGACAAGACTAGATAGACAAGACTAGACAGACAAGACTAGACAGACAAGACTAGACAGACAAGACTAGACAGAGAAGACTAGACAGACAAGACTAGACAGACAAGGCTAGACAGACAAGACTATTATTATAAATTTCCTTTTGTGTTTGCGGGACGAGAGAAAATTGTTGCGGGTTTTCCTTTATTTTTATGGAAACTGAAGGCGGTGAATGATAACTGTTTGCCTTTGTGCGGTATCGAGGCGGGACGGTAATCCTGTAATTTCGATGAAAGTAATTTCATTTCCTGACCGTTTGCTATCGACCCAGGCCCGCGGCGATAAATAAATTATGCGCCCATTTATCCGGGTCGATATATTCACGCAAACACTACGTTACTTAATTTATCCCTGAGGACGAGCGACGGATTGGACGGCTCCGACATTATTTATGTAACAGAATGTTGACATTCTATCGGAAAAGGAAACATTTTTTGTGGATCAATGGGAAAAGTTTGTCGATAAGTTGCTAGGAAATTATTAAAGGCACAGAAATTAATTAGGAAGTTATATTGAGAACTTGGAATAACCAGCTAGTTTTGATAAACTAAGGAAAATTTAAAAAAAGTTTATTAAATCGATTTAGTAATTAATAATAAGACAGTCTGTATTTGTCTGGTCTTGTCTGGCCTCGTCTGAGGCTGTCTGTTCTTGTCTGGTCTTGTTTGCTCATGTCTCATCTTGTCTAGTCTTGTCTCGTCTTATCTGGTCTTGTCAGTCCTTGTCTCGTCTTGTCTAGTCTTGTGTGATCAAGCTAAAAGATAAATTCAGTTCTGAACATTTTTCACCTTTATTTTATGATTGTGTAGTGGTTACGTAATAATTGCAGCATGTGTTATACAATCCAGGTGATGTGGTTTACGCGTTGGAGGTGTAAGAACGTGGATAGGAGTATCGATGACAAAGTCGCAGCTAAATATCATAAATCGTTTAAAACAGAGCCGTTTATTTTTTTACGTTCGATTGGTTGAAAGAGTTGCGCCAACTGTGCAGTGCGTTTGGCGGGTCGGCTGGTTCAGTTAGTTTGCATCGCGAGGCCTTGCAGGTCGACCAAGCGCCGCGACGCCAACCGGTAGTGAACTCACGTGGCTGAAGTGAAGTTTATAACGAGTTATAAAATTGCTTGAAATTTTACTTGCAAATAATCTTTGACGTGTTTATTGTTTTGAATGAGAATTTGTAAACAATTCGTTCAATAGATTTATACGTAAACTTTGTTGTTGTTGTGATCCGTGGGTTGTCAATGTTCTAGCAGACGAGGGAATTATTTTGTTGAAGAAATAAATTTTATTCAAGGTAAGTGGATATTAATTCAAACATTCAACATTTTTATGAAATCCTAAAAAGTGCGAATCTGGTAGTAATTCCAATTTATCAAATGCAATTTCTTGTAATATCGTTTTTATAAAGATTTTTTTCGAGATGTGAAAAAATCTCCAACGTTAAGTGCTCCCTATATTTATCACTAGACAGATAACAGAAATAGGATTGGGCTTGCGATTAATGAGAAGTCGGAAGAGACGAATGAGGAAAACGTAACAGATGCGATAAACGATTTAGATTCGCAGTCAATTAGATTACATCAAATATAATACGGGAATTTGTTTATATTTTCATTAACATGCAGATATATATTACTGGACATCATTTAATGAATGATTCTCGTAACATTGTAAAAGTTTTGTGAATAAAATTAATTAGGAGCTACTACAGAGTCAAAATGGCATTATTACCTATTTTAATTAGGTTTAATCAAACTAGAAAATATTATAGAAAATTAAATAGTCTGATTCATAAACAATAGCTTTGTCTGTCTAGTTTTGTCTATCAAGTTTTGTATGTCTAGTCATGTCTTACTAGTCATGTCTGTCTAGTCTTGTCTATCTAATCTTGTCCGTCTAGTCTTGTCTGTCTAGTCTTGTCCGTCTAGTCTTGTCCGTCTAGTCTTTTTCGTCTAATCTTGTCCGTCTAGTCTTGTCAGTCTAGTCGTGTCCACCTAGACTTGTCCGTCTAGTCTTGTGCGCTAGTCTTGTCCGTCTAGTCTTGTCCGTCTAGTCTTGTCCGTCTAGTCTTGTCCGTCTAGTCTTTCCCGTCTAGTCTTGTCCGTCTAGTCTTGCCCGTCTAGTCTTGTGCGTCTAGTCTTGTCTGTCTAGTTTTGTCTGTCTAGTTTTGTCTGTCTTAGGGCCAGTCTTGCTGTTTGCCAGATCGCAGGGAACGTTCCCTCGGCTAACAGTGTGTTCGTGACCCCAAGAACATATTTTGGGTTTTCTGCAGCGACCATTCTTATTACCTCTGAGGGGATCAGGTCCAGTCCCGGTGCCTTTCTAGTTTTCGTTTTACTAAGAGCTTCTTGTAGCTCTTTCTCTGAGAATTCTTTTGCTGCGGCATGTTTCGTCGTCGGATACCAGTCATCTTTCTCACATTGCGGAAAAAGTTCTTCAGCAAGTTTCTTCTGTTCTAGTAAGATCGGCTTCTGTAACACTTTAAGTCGTTTCATTATAATGCGATATGAACTCCCCATATATCGTCTTCTACGGCATCACATTGTCGGGTCCATTGCATTCTTTTACCTTGAGGGTTGCGTGTTTTAGCAACTTTTTCGCTTGTTTGTATTCTTCCCAGGCTTACTCGTACTCGTTCCTCGACAGGCTTTTGTTCGCTCTTGTCATGCCTCTTCTTGTTTTAAGACAGCTTCTACGTATGGTTGCAATATTCTCCGTCCTTCAGTATGCCGTCTATTGGTTCCTCAACCTCGTCATTTTGGGAGTGGCTATCTCGCCAGCTTTTGTAATGTTTTGAACAAATACTTCCGGTGGATCGGTTTCTTTTCCTTTGACCGTCTTTCCAAGTTGTTTGAGGAATTTATAACGCATAATCTCTTGAGCGACCAACTATGTTTTATCCTTTCTGTATGTATCTCGTTAGAAGTATCCTCGATTTCATAGTATATATACTATATATCGTCGCTCATGCTGTCCTCTTGAAGTACCATCCAGTTCCTTCCTTCCTCTTTCGAATAGGCCTACTTTGGACCACGGTTGTTCAACTGTTGGGCTTTGACCTTTGCCCGGTATTGTCGCATCTTCTGCAGGTGTAACTCCTTTCTCTTTTCTGTCCAGAGGGTATCTTTCCTTCGAGGTTTTTCCTGAAATCCACGGACTTCCTTCAGGGTGCGTCTCACAGACTGTCTGTTTTTGAAATCTGTTATTCCCAGTTCTTTAATATCCTTATCGGTCTCTGTCAACCAAGTGGTACGAAGCTTCTTGTTTTGCCAGAAGCTGAACAGACGGTTGGTTAGTCGGTTTGGAAGCAATCTTGCAACGTGAAAGAAAGCAACCATAGAAAGCTATCCTTCTTTTACTTGCACAGTCAGAGAGCATCTCAATATGTTCGTAGAGCTCAGAGTTATGCCGTCTTCGGAATTTCCCATCTTCCTTTACCGGGCCTAGGATCTTCCTGAGGATTCTCCTCTCTCTGATTTCCAATTTCTCTATTAGACCCCTTCGGTTCAAGGAAAGACACTCCAGGACTTCTGGTCGTAAGACTGATGTGTTGTGCTTAAGTTTCAGGTTGCGTGACAGGCATTTCTTATTGTAAGTGTTCTTAGTCAGCCGATAGGCTAGTTCTAACTTGCTGACTATCTTGGATAATGACGCTCTTTCTGATAAGTTGGGTTCAATCCATTCGCCGAGATACTTAAATTTCTCAGTCCTCTTGTTGTTTCCCTGTTCTAGTAACATATCTCTGTTTGTTTCTCTGATGTTGGTGTAGAATTCTGTTTTCTCCAGCGACACTTGAAGACCCACTTTCGCAGCCTGTTTTCTGATTGTTGCCATCTCAAGAGAATCAGCAAACAGTGCCATGTCATCTGCAAAGGCCAGGCAATCTACAACCAGTCCATCGTTCTTACGTCCCATGTAGATACAAATCTGAGCACCCAAATTGTTCATTTCCTTGCGCCATACTCTCATAACCTTTTTAAGGACACAGTTGAAGAGAAGTGGGGAAAGTCCATCTCCTTGTCTCACTCCAGTTTTTATTTCGAAGCTTTCTGAAATCTCGCCTCTAAGTTTAACCTTGGAATGGGTGTTGGTCTTATTGTCTAGGATTAGTCTGCGGGTTTTGTTGTGTAGTACTAGTTCCTGGAGTATTTGGTTAAGCGTTTCTCTATAAATGGAATCGTAGGCCTTCCTAAAATCAACAAAGGTGACGACCACTTTCCGGTTTCTCATCTTGGAGTATGCAAGTATAGTTTTAAGATTGAAGATCTGTTCAACACAGGATCGGGTGTTCCTGAAGCCCCCCTGGTATTCTCCCAGTTCACTATCCAACTGCTTTTCTGCTCTTGTTTGTAACGCCTTCGAGAAAATCTTGTATGTTACCGGGACGAGAGAAATTCCACGGTAGTTGTTTAGATCCGTAAAATCTCCCATTTTGTGAAGCGGATGGATCAGAGCAAATTTCCAATCGGGTGGTAATTTCTCTGTTTCCCAGATGTCATGGATGATCTCGGTTAGCTTGCGCACGGCATTGTCTCCGGCATTATCATCCAGTTCGTGATTTTTGTTTTAATTTGTTCCTTGGCTTTGGCGATATCAATGATCGAAGTGCTTACTCAGAATTCGAAGGTCGCTTTCTCCCCTACATTTTGCACGACAATGCGCAGTCCATTCTGCCCTTATGTTACCTCTGGTATCTATAGCTCGTGATTAGAGGATTCGATCCCGGTCGATTTTTCTAGTTTCGGGATTATCAACAGTTAATACCGGGATCCCGGGATAGTCCCGGGATTGTATTGGTAATAGAAAGTGGTAGCAAAAAGAAAGTAAAACATATCAAAATCAACCTTTTATTTTAAATCTTTACTTAAATCTTCAAAAACAAAACAAAATTATAATTTCTTCTAATAAAATTAACAAACTAGGCCCTTATAAAATAGTTTAATAAATTATTGCTTAGTTTGTTTATTTTATTTTACAAAAAACTTAAAAAAATCAACTTCTTAAAATTTGTCAAAAGAGATCAATGTTCATAGGACTCAAATTTTAAATCAAATAGACCAGAAACTATAATTTACTTTTATTTAAGCCACGAAAATAAAATCTAAGAAATAACAACGCATCCAACGTCTCATCTGAAAGCACTTCTTAATTTGTTGCACAAATATGAAGCAGCGGAAAACGCGAGTTCAGGCTCGATGGAAGTTGGAGGAATCGTCAATAAATTTTTATAAGCCTTCTCCAAATTATAACCTCGTGTGGAACTAGCCTCATAAAGATTCATTTCTTGTTTAATGATCTTAGAAAGATCAGTTTCTTTATATGCTTCAGGTTTTCATACTGTTTTCTATTTCGTTCTGAAGCTTTTCTTTTAATGTTAAATCAGTTTTACTAGTTGTCTGCGTGGGTTCAATGTTCTTGTCATTTTCTTCATTATCACTATTTTCAATTTTCCCAGTTAACAAAATAATCTTGCAATAGTCATCTTGCTTGGACTTGAAAATAACTCCTTTACATCACAATCAGTCTCCAACTCAGTCTTCTCAGTATGAGGATTTTGTAGATAGTTTAATACTCCACTTAACTCACTTCGTCGACGATCTTTCAAGCGGTTCAATAAATGTGTCTTCAATTTAGAAGCCAAAATTGAGTCATTGTCACGCAATTCTTGAAAAAGAAACTTGAGTGTCGCATCCGCCGTGCACAAATTGGCATCAGAACGACAAAGTGCTTGTACAGATAATTTAACTGGCGCAAATACCTTGATTATCTCACTAATGAGTTGAAAATCTTACTCTTCAAATGGTACAGGATTATTAAGATCAATAAGTGCCTTTTTTACGCTAGTTTTTAAAAGATCAAATCGCTCCAGCATTGTAAAGAGACTGTTCCAACGCGTTTTACAGTCGAGTAGTAAATTAATCTCTCTTCCATGTTCTTTTTTAACATATTTTTGAAGTATTGTATCATTTTTCAAGGATGCTCTTTTGAAAATAAGAACCACTTCACGAACTTTCTTTACTAATTCATTAATATTTCGATCATCATAAGTCAAATCCCGACCATTTCCAGTTTCAATGACTAATCCTGAGTCCTAGTTCTTCATTATAATCATCCGAGTCATCAATATCATCACTGGTACTCTCATTTACAGGTGTCTTTTTATACAATAAATCACAAACGGCTAAATGAATACCATGTGCAAAACAAACTTGGTGTTCTGCATTAACAAGTTTTCCAACCTTCAGCTTTACATTTGGACCATCAGTCACTATTGCCACAATATCTATATCTAATGAGATATGAAACTCCAAAAGCCGCTTTTTTAAAGTATGAACACAAGTTTCGGCGTTCAGCGATTTATCAATTCGAATAAGTCCCAAATTCCATTTTTTGTTTACTCTCTCTCTCCAATGGCGCTACAGCCCAAAGCGAGCCCTGGCCTCCACCAAACGTTGTCTCCAGCGTTCCCTTTCCTCTGCCGCCGCCCGCCAGTTCCGCACCCCCAGCATCTCTCTCGCATCCCTTTTCACACTTTCCTCCCATCTCGCCCTTGGCCTGCCCGCTTTCCTTCTACCTTCCGGCACTCTGAGTATTTGTCTCGGCACTGCTGTTGGAGCCATCCGGCACACATGTCCCGCCCATCTTAGCCTGCTTAGTTTTATGTGGGATACCACATCTCGGCTTTTGTATAACTGATATAGTTCGAAGTTCATCCTAATTCTCCAGCCCTCTTCGCTGTTAATTGCCCCATAAATTTTCCTCAGGATCTTTCGCTCAAAAATCTCCAGCATCTTTTCCGATTTCTGGGTCAGCGTCCATGCTTCGCTTCCATATGTGAGGATGGGTCGTATAATTGCTTTATATATATTACACTTCGTTTGTCTGCTAGCTAGCTTCGAGTTAAGGATGGATTTAAGAGTGAAGTATGCCCTGTTGGCTTGCATGATTCTATGTTGTACTTCCACCCCTTCGTCGTTCAGATCCGTGACGGTTGATCCCAGATATTTAAAGTTGTTGACGACTTCTACAGTGTACTCTCCCATATCCAGATTATTTACTGCGTGTACTGGCGCTCCCGGTCTTACCATCATTACTTTTGTTTTATCCTTGTTTATTGACAGACCTATCTCCTTGGCTCTCTTCTCCATTTTACCGTAAGTATCTTTCATTGCCGTTAGCGATCTACCGATGATGTTTAGGTCGTCAGCATAGCCCAAAAGTTGCGTGGATTTATTGTAGATGGTACCATTGCATTCTATCTGAGCTTTCCTTATAGCTTTTTCGAGCGCGATGTTAAATAATATGGGTGATAGACTGTCTCCTTGTCTCAGACCTGTAATGGTTTCAAACTTGTGCGATGTCGTTTTTTGGATACCGACTTGGTTCCAAGTCTTTTTTAACGTACAATTTACCAATTTAATGATCTTCTGTGGTATCTCGAATTCTTCCATTGTCTTCATGAGAGTTCTTCTATCGATAGTATCATACGCTTGTTTAAAGTCTACGAAGACCTGGTATGTGCTGATGTTCATTTCCCATGTCTTTTCTAGTATTTGTCTGAGTGTAAACATTTGGTCAGTCGTCGACTTTCCTTTCCGGAAACCTGTCTGATACTGTCCTATAATGCTCTCTGCGTACGGTTGGAGTCTTCGTCCGATTATCCATGACAGCACCTTGTAGGCCGTGTTAAGAAGAGTTATACCACGATAGTTCTTGCACTCCAGTTTGTTTCCTTTCTTATAGATAGGGCATACCTTCCCCTCCCGCCATT
This sequence comes from Phosphuga atrata, assembly GCA_944588485.1. Classification (NCBI taxonomy): domain Eukaryota; kingdom Metazoa; phylum Arthropoda; class Insecta; order Coleoptera; family Silphidae; genus Phosphuga; species Phosphuga atrata. The sequence continues at coordinate 60,035,576 of OX155900.1, forward strand.
CCTCGGGTATCTCTTCTGTCCTCCAGATTCTTCCTATCAGCTGGTGTAAAGCACAGTTCAGAGCGTCTCCTTCCATTTTGATCATTTCAGATGGTATCATGTCCGGTCCCGGTGCTTTGTGGTTCTTTAGTGCCTTTATCGCCTCGCTTATTTCTCTTTGTGATGGTTCGTTATCTTCCCTCAGATCTCTTACTTCTGGTGTGTGAATTGGGTCGTCTTCAGCTGTTTGTCCGGTTAATTCTACTCGTAGTGAGGTATTCAGGAGTTCGTTAAAATATTCCGCCCATCTACCTACCACTTTACTTTCTTCAGCCAGTAAGGTGCCCTCTTTACTGTTGATTATTGTTGCTCTGGGCTGAAATCCATTTCGCAGGTTGTTCACTATCTTGTAGCATTCTCTAATTTCGTGTTTCTCTTGGTGGTGTCCTATCTGTGTCACCTGGTCGTTAAAATGGGCCCGTTTCTTCTTCCGAAATAATTTGGATGCTTCCTTTCTTTGCTTGTTGTATTCAGCTTGCTTGGCTGTCGTGGGTCTCTGCAAATTCTCTGCCCTAGCTTTCTGTTGTTTCTCGCGTGCTTCTTCACACTCTGCATCGTACCATTGGTTTCGTTTTTTCCTATGGACTTTCCCGAGAGCCTCCTCTGCCGATTCCTTAATCCCCTTTGCAATTTCCGTCCATTGTTCTTCAATACTATGATTTTCCGTCAACACTCCTAGTTTTTCGGCGATCTTTTCTTCGTATCGTTTGCCTTACCCTGGTTAAGTTCAGTTTTTCCACATCCCATTTTTCTATTCCGCTGTTTGCTGGCTTTTTCGAGTTGGCTAGCCTTTGTTTTAATTTAATCCTCACCAGGTAATGGTCCGAGTTGCAGTCTGCCCCTTTGCAGCTTCTGACGTCCTGCATGCTGGACATAAATCTTGTGTTTATTAAGACATGGTCTATTTGATTGAGTGTCCTTCCGTCTGGTGATCTCCATGTCATCTTGTGGATGTCTTTATGTGGGAATAGCGTACTGCTGATTACAAGGTTTCTAGATGCTGCTAGGTCCACTAGTCTCTGTCCATTGTCGTTAGTATTTTCGTGTAGGCTGTGTTTTCCAATCGTGGGCCTGTATACGTCTTCTTTACCTATCTTAGCATTGAAATCCCCCAAGATCATCTTTACGTCGTTGTTGTGTGTCGAATCGAATAGCCTTTCTAGTTTTGCGTAGAAGATCTCTTTTTCGTCGTCTGTTTTCTCTTCGCTCGGTGCATGTACGTTAATTATTGTCAGATTGAAGAGCTTCATTCTTATTCGGATCATGCAGAGTCTGTCATCTACTGCTTGGAAGTCCATAATATCCTTCCCTACACTTTTCTTGAGTATGAAGCCTGTTCCTAACTTGTGCGCCTTCCCATTATTACTGCTTTTACATATCCTATATTTTCCATGATGCCGCTATCCCTCCAGTTGGTCTCCTGTAGTGCCACTATGTCGAGTTTGTATCTCTCCATTTCGTTTGTTAAGGCTTTTAGTGCACCTATCTGGTAGAATCTCCTTACATTCCATGTTCCCATCGTAATTTCTTTCGATTTCCTTGTGCATTGCTGTGGTCGTTGCCGAGTAGTCAGTCCAGTCCGAGGCACGTTTGGTGGTTTCGTAACGGTTTCTTTTTTTTCTATGGATGAGTTGTTGGCCCATCGCAAAACCCCCTTTTCGGAGGACCATTTCACCCGCTCTCGTTGGCCCTGACCGCGCTTTCCATACGGGTTGGTTACCGCATCTCCAGCTTGGTTGCTCAGGTTACCAGGGTTCACCACGTGGAGGTGAGAGTCGGACTTGGGTAGGAGAGGCTATGCTACAATCTCTTCCTGTGCGATTGTCGTGCGGTTGCGCATGCACTACCCTTTGAACCCTAGCTTTGTTTACTGAATGAATATTTAAATTCATATATCTCTTATTAGAGGTAGAAGTCCATTCGTCAAAACTTAGACTAAATCGTTGTCCTTCTTTTTTCAATGTAGATAGTTCAGCTGTTATTAGTTTTTTTATCTTTACACTATAGTCTAGTACTCTGTTGCGGATTCTTGAAGCAGATTTAGTTAAGTCTGAGTACCCTTTTGCTAACAGTAACGATCTTAAATCGTTTGATGTCACAAATACGCTAAAAGGTAAACCATCTAGCGCAGTCATACGGGCCAAAACATCGTCAAGAGTATCAGATTGCACAAAATAGTCGGCGACTGACGTCATTTTTCTTTTCGAAGGTGGTCCTACATTATTTTGGCTCGTTGAGGGAGATGTCTTAGCAGAATCTACTTTTACGGAATGTTTTGAAAATAGATGAGTATGTAGGCCTTTGGTTGATCCTCCTAAGGTTTTTAAAATAGCTAAACAACGCTTACATTGTGCTGAGCTACCCGTTTTGTCGACTAAAAAATGACTCCACACTGACGTAACGTCTTCATCTTTTTTATGTTTGACATAAAAACTTTCGTTGGAGAGTAACATTGTTTACTTCTTAAACCTAAACAAAAAAGAAAAGAACACTTAAATCTATGTAGAACATAAACATAACCTCTTAGATCAACAGAAAAAACATTCGCTGTTTTTCATCTATATTTACTCATACACATTAATGCATTGTTGTTTTTTTAATAAATTAATTGTTTATCACCAATTAACAATATAAATATAAATACTTACACGATCTGAAGCGTAATTTTTACACTATTTTACACACATACTTAATCTGACACCGGTCGTTAGCAGAAACAAACGCAATCAGCTGTGTAAACAAGATGGCCGGCAAATTTTAACGTTTAACGTCAAATGAAAGTAAGTGCGTTTCGTTTCACGCACATTTTTATTGACTTATATAAAAAATATATTAGTCCCGAAAATCCCGGGATTCATTGAATTTAATCCCGAAAGTTCCGGGACTAAAATATGACCGGGATCCCGAATCCTCTACTCGTGATCCCCCTTCAGGTGATTTAGCGTTAAAGTCGGCCATAATTACTATATTAGTATAGCGTTGTTGTCGCACACTTCTACTTAGTTTTCCCATATATTTTGCAAAAATATCCAGATCCACGTTTGGGGAGATGTAGCATCAATAGAAAGCAGAGTTACTTGTCTCGATCCAAACGAAGCCGTCCCCTGCTCCATGCTGTTTGACAGGATTTAGGGTTTTTAATATTTTGTATTGCTACGTCTGTTCTGTTGTCGGTGTACCATTTCCCCTTTTGTACCAGCTTATTGTTGGGCTCCATGATCGCTGCGATATCGATGTGTTTTTCGTGTATGGTTTGAGTCAGTAGCTCTAACGCACATTTACTTCTGTTTATGTTTATTTGAAGTATTTTGGTGTTAGGCATCTTCTCCTCCATATTTGTCATTTTTTCGTTCCTTGCGCCATTTTTGGCATCTGAAAGTGCCTTCTTGGAGATCATGCACTTTCCTCCAACGGTCTGATGTCCGTCTTTATTGCACAGAATGCAGTATTCCGCCTTGGTACAGGTTTTCCACTCGTGTCACTCTTGTCCGCATCTGCTGCAAAGGCTGGATTTGTCAGTGCCGGTACACTGCGCTGTTTTTTCCATCACTTTGTCAGTTTGATCCTATCACTCCACTATGCCCACTCGGAGGAACCTTCTTTTAGTTAGCTTTTCCGCGTCTTCTTTATTGATGGTTAGCCTTGCGGCTAACGTGTCATTTGCATTCGGCCTAAGTTCACTCAGTTTATATGTGCTTTCTTCCATGGGTCCGACCAGGGCTTCGACTGCGACTAGCACATCTTCTTTTACTGCGGTGGCTTCTAGCCCCCTAATTTGCAGGATTTCTTGTTTTTGTTTTTTTTTCCGGTGTTTTCAACATTAATTGGTACTGAGGATTTTTTAATGGCTTCTTGCAATTCTTGCTTTCTTCTTGTCCTTTTCAAAGTTATTAGTAGTTTACCTTCCTTAGCGCTTCCGACTTCCTAAACCAGGTCTTTCGCCTCGGTTTTAAATATTATTTGTTTAATGCTTGTCAATAACGATTTGTAATCGTTGTTTGAGTCCTCAACTATTAGGGCATATGTTTTCCATTCTTTCTCTATTCGTTGGGAAGAAGGAATTCTTTGTCATCATCAGGTTTCCTGCTGGTGTCGATCCTGATTTTTGTGTCTGACGTTTAAACGACAAACTCTAACAGCTTCCGAAGTCTTGGCGTTCAGTTCGTCTCGTGGTATCTCTTTTTGAGTTGGTTGAACTTGCTCCATATGTCTTCGTCCGCATTGTCGTGTATTATTTTGACAATCTTTTATCTTTTATTTAGCTGTCCCCTTGAGTTTGTCGGAGCGGATTATGTTGGTTTCATCTAGTATTTCAAATTCTTCCCTCGCTGCTTCTAGTTCGCGATATTGCTCTTTGTAGAGCCTGTGTATGCTCATGTCCATTTTTGCATCATCTGGCTCGATGATAACCATTTAATTAACCATTTCCTCTATCGGCTTACCCATCTGGACTTCAGTCTTCCTAAACAGTTTTTCATCCCAGGTTCTCTTTTGGAAGCTTTGCCACTTCCCAAGTGAGTCTATATCATGGGGCGTAGTAAGGACCTCCGATTTTCCTCTGACATTCCAAGGTGTTGTACGTTCCTCCGCGATGGTCTTTTTCACTGTTTCGTTCTCTGCCCGCCCATAGCTCTCTCACTAGCGTTTCAAGGACTACTATGGAATTGCGTAGGGGGTCGTGCCTCGCGACGATCTCGGTGTCAGCGCAGCATGTCCGCATTTGATTATTTTGCTCCATATCGGGGCTGTCTGGAGCGAAATCATTTCGATATCTTCAAGAATGTTATACGCAGTTAGGCACTCCCACTTTTTTAAGTGCGTCAGAGGCTCCAATAGAGGTGTCTGTACATTTCCCCTTTTCATGGTTGCGATGCCCGTCGAGTGGCAACGCTGTCTTTGGCCGCTGCTGCTGTTTAACCTGCCGTGTGGTAGTCTAGAGCTGTCCGTGTGGGCGTCCAGGATCTTCCCTTGTTAGGCGCTGTCTACAGCTTCTTTAACTGTTCCAGTCGTGGTATCATGCACACCGGCCTGGTTCCCTACCAGGAGTGCTGAGCGGCCGTTGGCTGGCAGTCGGGTGGAGCCCACTCGCACACTCCCTACACCGACCGGCACTGAGGTGTCCCTCCTCTGCGCCGTAAATGAATTTTCCATCTCCGAGCTCATTTCATTTTTTTAACGCTACCCGACCTCGGCCCGCGCCACTGGGCCTAAGGAACTTCTTTGTCAAAGAGGGTTTTCCGCTCTGTGCCAGCCTGTTGGTCCAAAGGAGCTTATTTTTTTGGTGCCTACCCCCCAACCCTGCTCGATGCAGAGCTGACGAGCTTTCATTATCCACCAGCTCAGTACCCGCTCGATCGGCGTTTCAGACATCCCCACCCCCCAAATCGGACGACGTGTCTAGTCTTGTCTGTTTTTTTTTGTATATCTAGTCTTGTCTGTCTAGTCTTGTCTGTATAGTCTTGCCTGTCTAGTCTTGTCCGTCTAGTCTTCTCTATCTAGTCTTGTCTGTCTAGTCTTATCTGTCTAGTCTTGTCGGTCTAGTCTTGTCTGTCTAGTCTTGTCTGTCTAGTCTTGTCTGTCTAGTCTTGTCTGTCTAGTCTTGTCTGTCTAGTCTTGTCTGTATAGTCTTGTCTGTCTAGTCTTTTCTGTCTAGTCTTGTCTGTCTAGTCTTGTCTGTCTAGTCTTGTCTGTCTAGTCTTGTCTGTCTAGTCTTGTCTGTCTAGTCTTGTCTGTCTAGTCTTGTCTGTCTAGTCTTGTCTGTCTAGTCTTGTCTGTCTAGTCTTGTCTGTCTAGTCTTGTCTGTCTAGTATTGTCTGTCTAGTCTTGTCTGTCTAGTCTTGTCTGTCTAGTCTTGTCTGTCTAGTCTTGTCTGTCTAGTCTTGTCTGTCTAGTCTTGTCTGTCTAGTCTTGTCTGTCTAGTCTTGTCTGTCTAGTCTTGTCTGTCTAGTCTTGTCTGTCTAGTCTTGTCTGTCTAGTCTTGTCTGTCTAGTCTTGTCTGTCTAGTCTTGTCTGTCTAGTCTTGTCTGTCTAGTCTTGTCTGTCTAGTCTTGTCTGTCTAGTCTTGTCTGTCTAGTCTTGTCTGTCTGTCTAGTCTTGTCTGTCTAGTCTTGTCTGTCTAGTCTTGTCTGTCTAGTCTTGTCTGTCTAGTCTTGTCTGTCTAGTCTTGTCTGTCTAGTCTTGTCTGTCTAGTCTTGTCTGTCTAGTCTTGTCTGTCTAGTCTTGTCTGTCTAGTCTTGTCTGTCTAGTCTTGTCTGTCTAGTCTTGTCTGTCTAGTCTTGTCTGTCTAGTCTTGTCTGTCTAGTCTTGTCTGTCTAGTCTTGTCTGTCTAGTCTTGTCTGTCTAGTCTTGTCTGTCTAGTCTTGTCTTGTCTGTCTAGTCTTGTCTGTCTAGTCTTGTCTGTCTAGTCTTGTCTGTCTAGTCTTGTCTGTCTAGTCTTGTCTGTCTAGTCTTGTCTGTCTAGTCTTGTCTGTCTAGTCTTGTCTGTCTAGTCTTGTCTGTCTAGTCTTGTCTGTCTAGTCTTGTCTGTCTAGTCTTGTCTGTCTAGTCTTGTCTGTCTAGTCTTGTCTGTCTAGTCTTGTCTGTCTAGTCTTGTCTGTCTAGTCTTGTCTGTCTAGTCTTGTCTGTCTAGTCTTGTCTGTCTAGTCTTGTCTGTCTAGTCTTGTCTGTCTAGTCTTGTCTGTCTAGTCTTGTCTGTCTAGTCTTGTCTGTCTAGTCTTGTCTGTCTAGTCTTGTCTGTCTAGTCTTGTCTGTCTTGTCTGTCTAGTCTTGTCTAGTCTTGTCTGTCTAGTCTTGTCTGTCTAGTCTTGTCTGTCTAGTCTTGTCTGTCTAGTCTTGTCTGTCTAGTCTTGTCTGTCTAGTCTTGTCTGTCTAGTCTTGTCTGTCTAGTCTTGTCTGTCTAGTCTTGTCTGTCTAGTCTTGTCTGTCTAGTCTTGTCTGTCTAGTCTTGTCTGTCTAGTCTTGTCTGTCTAGTCTTGTCTGTCTAGTCTTGTCTGTCTAGTCTTGTCTGTCTAGTCTTGTCTGTCTAGTCTTGTCTGTCTAGTCTTGTCTGTCTAGTCTTGTCTGTCTAGTCTTGTCTGTCTAGTCTTGTCTGTCTAGTCTTGTCTGTCTAGTCTTGTCTGTCTAGTCTTGTCTGTCTAGTCTTGTCTGTCTAGTCTTGTCTGTCTAGTCTTGTCTGTCTAGTCTTGTCTGTCTAGTCTTGTCTGTCTAGTCTTGTCTGTCTAGTCTTGTCTGTCTAGTCTTGTCTGTCTAGTCTTGTCTGTCTAGTCTTGTCTGTCTAGTCTTGTCTGTCTAGTCTTGTCTGTCTAGTCTTGTCTGTCTAGTCTTGTCTGTCTAGTCTTGTCTGTCTAGTCTTGTCTGTCTAGTCTTGTCTGTCTAGTCTTGTCTGTCTAGTCTTGTCTGTCTAGTCTTGTCTGTCTAGTCTTGTCTGTCTAGTCTTGTCTGTCTAGTCTTGTCTGTCTAGTCTTGTCTGTCTAGTCTTGTCTGTCTAGTCTTGTCTGTCTAGTCTTGTCTGTCTAGTCTTGTCTGTCTAGTCTTGTCTGTCTAGTCTTGTCTGTCTAGTCTTGTCTGTCTAGTCTTGTCTGTCTAGTCTTGTCTGTCTAGTCTTGTCTGTCTAGTCTTGTCTGTCTAGTCTTGTCTGTCTAGTCTTGTCTGTCTAGTCTTGTCTGTCTAGTCTTGTCTGTCTAGTCTTGTCTGTCTAGTCTTGTCTGTCTAGTCTTGTCTGTCTAGTCTTGTCTGTCTAGTCTTGTCTGTCTAGTCTTGTCTGTCTAGTCTTGTCTGTCTAGTCTTGTCTGTCTAGTCTTGTCTGTCTAGTCTTGTCTGTCTAGTCTTGTCTGTCTAGTCTTGTCTGTCTAGTCTTGTCTGTCTAGTCTTGTCTGTCTAGTCTTGTCTGTCTAGTCTTGTCTGTCTAGTCTTGTCTGTCTAGTCTTGTCTGTCTAGTCTTGTCTGTCTAGTCTTGTCTGTCTAGTCTTGTCTGTCTAGTCTTGTCTGTCTAGTCTTGTCTGTCTAGTCTTGTCTGTCTAGTCTTGTCTGTCTAGTCTTGTCTGTCTAGTCTTGTCTGTCTAGTCTTGTCTGTCTAGTCTTGTCTGTCTAGTCTTGTCTGTCTAGTCTTGTCTGTCTAGTCTTGTCTGTCTAGTCTTGTCTGTCTAGTCTTGTCTGTCTAGTCTTGTCTGTCTAGTCTTGTCTGTCTAGTCTTGTCTGTCTAGTCTTGTCTGTCTAGTCTTGTCTGTCTAGTCTTGTCTGTCTAGTCTTGTCTGTCTAGTCTTGTCTGTCTAGTCTTGTCTGTCTAGTCTTGTCTGTCTAGTCTTGTCTGTCTAGTCTTGTCTGTCTAGTCTTGTCTGTCTAGTCTTGTCTGTCTAGTCTTGTCTGTCTAGTCTTGTCTGTCTAGTCTTGTCTGTCTAGTCTTGTCTGTCTAGTCTTGTCTGTCTAGTCTTGTCTGTCTAGTCTTGTCTGTCTAGTCTTGTCTGTCTAGTCTTGTCTGTCTAGTCTTGTCTGTCTAGTCTTGTCTGTCTAGTCTTGTCTGTCTAGTCTTGTCTGTCTAGTCTTGTCTGTCTAGTCTTGTCTGTCTAGTCTTGTCTGTCTAGTCTTGTCTGTCTAGTCTTGTCTGTCTAGCTTGTCTGTCTAGTCTTGTCTGTCTAGTCTTGTCTGTCTAGTCTTGTCTGTCTAGTCTTGTCTGTCTAGTCTTGTCTGTCTAGTCTTGTCTGTCTAGTCTTGTCTGTCTAGTCTTGTCTGTCTAGTCTTGTCTGTCTAGTCTTGTCTGTCTAGTCTTGTCTGTCTAGTCTTGTCTGTCTAGTCTTGTCTGTCTAGTCTTGTCTGTCTAGTCTTGTCTGTCTAGTCTTGTCTGTCTAGTCTTGTCTGTCTAGTCTTGTCTGTCTAGTCTTGTCTGTCTAGTCTTGTCTGTCTAGTCTTGTCTGTCTAGTCTTGTCTGTCTAGTCTTGTCTGTCTAGTCTTGTCTGTCTAGTCTTGTCTGTCTAGTCTTGTCTGTCTAGTCTTGTCTGTCTAGTCTTGTCTGTCTAGTCTTGTCTGTCTAGTCTTGTCTGTCTAGTCTTGTCTGTCTAGTCTTGTCTGTCTAGTCTTGTCTGTCTAGTCTTGTCTGTCTAGTCTTGTCTGTCTAGTCTTGTCTGTCTAGTCTTGTCTGTCTAGTCTTGTCTGTCTAGTCTTGTCTGTCTAGTCTTGTCTGTCTAGTCTTGTCTGTCTAGTCTTGTCTGTCTAGTCTTGTCTGTCTAGTCTTGTCTGTCTAGTCTTGTCTGTCTAGTCTTGTCTGTCTAGCTCTTGTCTGTCTAGTCTTGTCTGTCTAGTCTTGTCTGTCTAGTCTTGTCTGTCTAGTCTTGTCTGTCTAGTCTTGTCTGTCTAGTCTTGTCTGTCTAGTCTTGTCTGTCTAGTCTTGTCTGTCTAGTCTTGTCTGTCTAGTCTTGTCTGTCTAGTCTTGTCTGTCTAGTCTTGTCTGTCTAGTCTTGTCTGTCTAGTCTTGTCTGTCTAGTCTTGTCTGTCTAGTCTTGTCTGTCTAGTCTTGTCTGTCTAGTCTTGTCTGTCTAGTCTTGTCTGTCTAGTCTTGTCTGTCTAGTCTTGTCTGTCTAGTCTTGTCTGTCTAGTCTTGTCTGTCTAGTCTTGTCTGTCTAGTCTTGTCTGTCTAGTCTTGTCTGTCTAGTCTTGTCTGTCTAGTCTTGTCTGTCTAGTCTTGTCTGTCTAGTCTTGTCTGTCTAGTCTTGTCTGTCTAGTCTTGTCTGTCTAGTCTTGTCTGTCTAGTCTTGTCTGTCTAGTCTTGTCTGTCTAGTCTTGTCTGTCTAGTCTTGTCTGTCTAGTCTTGTCTGTCTAGTCTTGTCTGTCTAGTCTTGTCTGTCTAGTCTTGTCTGTCTAGTCTTGTCTGTCTAGTCTTGTCTGTCTAGTCTTGTCTGTCTAGTCTTGTCTGTCTAGTCTTGTCTGTCTAGTCTTGTCTGTCTAGTCTTGTCTGTCTAGTCTTGTCTGTCTAGTCTTGTCTGTCTAGTCTTGTCTGTCTAGTCTTGTCTGTCTAGTCTTGTCTGTCTAGTCTTGTCTGTCTAGTCTTGTCTGTCTAGTCTTGTCTGTCTAGTCTTGTCTGTCTAGTCTTGTCTGTCTAGTCTTGTCTGTCTAGTCTTGTCTGTCTAGTCTTGTCTGTCTAGTCTTGTCTGTCTAGTCTTGTCTGTCTAGTCTTGTCTGTCTAGTCTTGTCTGTCTAGTCTTGTCTGTCTAGTCTTGTCTGTCTAGTCTTGTCTGTCTAGTCTTGTCTGTCTAGTCTTGTCTGTCTAGTCTTGTCTGTCTAGTCTTGTCTGTCTAGTCTTGTCTGTCTAGTCTTGTCTGTCTAGTCTTGTCTGTCTAGTCTTGTCTGTCTAGTCTTGTCTGTCTAGTCTTGTCTGTCTAGTCTTGTCTGTCTAGTCTTGTCTGTCTAGTCTTGTCTGTCTAGTCTTGTCTGTCTAGTCTTGTCTGTCTAGTCTTGTCTGTCTAGTCTTGTCTGTCTAGTCTTGTCTGTCTAGTCTTGTCTGTCTAGTCTTGTCTGTCTAGTCTTGTCTGTCTAGTCTTGTCTGTCTAGTCTTGTCTGTCTAGTCTTGTCTGTCTAGTCTTGTCTGTCTAGTCTTGTCTGTCTAGTCTTGTCTGTCTAGTCTTGTCTGTCTAGTCTTGTCTGTCTAGTCTTGTCTGTCTAGTCTTGTCTGTCTAGTCTTGTCTGTTTAGTCTTGTCTGTCTAGTCTTGTCTGTCTAGTCTTGTCTGTCTAGTCTTCTCTGTCTAGTTTTGTCTGTCTAGTCTTGTCTGTCTAGTCTTGTCTGTCTTGTCTTGTCTGTCTTGTCTTGTCTGTCTTGTCTTGTCTGTCTAGTCTTGTCTGTCTAGTCTTGTCTGTCTAGTCTTGTCTGTCTAGTCTTGTCTGTCTAGTCTTGTCTGTCTAGTCTTGTCTGTCTAGTCTTGTCTGTCTAGTCTTGTCTGTCTAGTCTTGTCTGTCTAGTCTTGTCTGTCTAGTCTTGTCTGTCTAGTCTTGTCTGTCTAGTCTTGTCTGTCTAGTCTTGTCTGTCTAGTCTTGTCTGTCTAGTCTTGTCTGTCTAGTCTTGTCTGTCTAGTCTTGTCTGTCTAGTCTTGTCTGTCTAGTCTTGTCTGTCTAGTCTTGTCTGTCTAGTCTTGTCTGTCTAGTCTTGTCTGTCTAGTCTTGTCTGTCTAGTCTTGTCTGTCTAGTCTTGTCTGTCTAGTCTTGTCTGTCTAGTCTTGTCTGTCTAGTCTTGTCTGTCTAGTCTTGTCTGTCTAGTCTTGTCTGTCTAGTCTTGTCTGTCTAGTCTTGTCTGTCTAGTCTTGTCTGTCTAGTCTTGTCTGTCTAGTCTTGTCTGTCTAGTCTTGTCTGTCTAGTCTTGTCTGTCTAGTCTTGTCTGTCTAGTCTTGTCTGTCTAGTCTTGTCTGTCTAGTCTTGTCTGTCTAGTCTTGTCTGTCTAGTCTTGTCTGTCTAGTCTTGTCTGTCTAGTCTTGTCTGTCTAGTCTTGTCTGTCTAGTCTTGTCTGTCTAGTCTTGTCTGTCTAGTCTTGTCTGTCTAGTCTTGTCTGTCTAGTCTTGTCTGTCTAGTCTTGTCTGTCTAGTCTTGTCTGTCTAGTCTTGTCTGTCTAGTCTTGTCTGTCTAGTCTTGTCTGTCTAGTCTTGTCTGTCTAGTCTTGTCTGTCTAGTCTTGTCTGTCTAGTCTTGTCTGTCTAGTCTTGTCTGTCTAGTCTTGTCTGTCTAGTCTTGTCTGTCTAGTCTTGTCTGTCTAGTCTTGTCTGTCTAGTCTTGTCTGTCTAGTCTTGTCTGTCTAGTCTTGTCTGTCTAGTCTTGTCTGTCTAGTCTTGTCTGTCTAGTCTTGTCTGTCTAGTCTTGTCTGTCTAGTCTTGTCTGTCTAGTCTTGTCTCTCTAGTCTTGTCTGTCTAGTCTTGTTTGCCTATTCTTGTTTGTGTAGAATGGTCTGCCTAGTCTGGGCCAGCTTTCTTTATCAAGTCTTGTAACTTAATATTTGGATTATATAATAGATTTAGTTTGATCTCTATACAGATAGAAATTGTTATAACAATAATATAATAAAACATTTTTATTGTTATAAATAAATACAAATATTACAATTGGCCATCGACCAGCGTTCTTTCATGCTAAACCTGATACATTATCTAGATTTTAATTATTGTTGAGAAATTTATTGAAGCGAATATTACATTTTCTATAAAAAACAGTATTTTTATATAATCTACAAAGCCATTATTGTTTCGTAATCTATAAAAGCATTATTATTAGATAATCTATACATACCATTCTCATTGAGGCAAATATCATGTAATCCAGAAAGTGCTTAATGTTATATGTTTCACCTACAGTAATAATATAGTTCACAAATGCTAGTTTGAGCTAGTTTGAATGAGAAATAAACTAATTTGTTGAGTTGTTTAGATGCTATTGTCACATAGAATGTTGCTTAGTGAAATAACAATAGCTATTGATGGTATTAAAGTTGCTTTGTGGAGCGGATTAAGGCATTAAATTCGTTGTAGAGTAGATGAAGGAGTGACAAGAAACGATACTTTTATAGCAGTCTTGAGATATGCAAAATCTACGACAGGGGATAGAACTCGCGGTATTAATGCCACAGCGCTATTAAAATTGCAAACCTTACAGTCTAAACGAGAATTGACGCGAGTTTAATTTCGAGTAAAGTTAAAAACTTGGCTTTAAGCAACTCTGCTTTCATTGCGGGTTATAAAGAGTTTTTGTCGATAACTTAATTAATTCATTCCTTCATTTCTAAATTTATTCTCTGTCAAGTAAGCCTAAACTCGTATTCAACTATTTCATAGTCATTTCGTAGTCAACGATTTTTCTAGTTAATTCATAGTCGAGCATGTAACGGTTTTTTAAAACTCTGCCTATGTCAATTTTTGATGTGTAAATATGCACGGTGGGATATTTGAAATTGAATTAAAAATTCCTTGCCTCAAAGGGTTAAACCTAAATCCGAACTGAGGAAGAGGATAGAATGAATATACAAATTTAAATGAATGGGATGGTTTCGACCGTTACTACGTGCTAATCCATACTTAAACTGAATTCATAAATTCACTATGTTTTAACCACACTATAACGTGATTCCCAAAAGTCTAGGAATCCACTCTTGACATGAATTTGAAGAAGTAGCTCATTTCTTGATTCAGACACATAAATTTAAATAAATTATCAAATGTCATTTTTAAGTATAGGTCTTGAGGTTATGTCGCATTGTTTTTAGTGTTAAGTTCAACAATTTCATTAGTTATAAATAAATCGCCTTCTCTTAAATTTAACACTGTTTTATTTTAGTTTTATTTTAGTATTGTGAATTATAAAATTAACAAAGAAGAACAAACATTACAACAGATGTTGAATGTGTTGTCCATTTTCATGAATACACAAATTAATTCGCTGTTTTATGTTATTTCTACCGGTCTTACTTAATTTATTTAATTTAAAAATGTTTACAAAAGAGCAGACAGCTTTTATTGTCGAAAGTTATATTCGTAATGGTAGACGCCTGGAAAATGTTTAATGGGAATACAGCACGGATCGATGTGCATTGAAGAATTTAGGCAACGTTTTCCTATGGCTGTATTTAATAGGAATTAGTTTAGAAGGCAGGTATTATGATCAGTTGTTTGCCTTCGAAGTACTGGTAATATTAACAACAAACAAAGAAGTGGAAGGCCTCGCATTAATAATGAGAATATTATAAACAACATCAGAAATGCAGTCAAAGACGAACCTACCACTTCAATTAAGAGACTAGCTCAACAGTTGATTTTAAGTCATACTACCACTTACAGCATTATTCGTCAAGGTCTTCACATGAAACCAAATAAGTTGCAAATGTACCAAGAACTTTTACCACTCGATTATAATTAAAGACTGGCCTACTGTCGGTGGTTCACTAAAAATATTAACGACGAAGTGTTAAATTTAACATTTTTCACTGATGAAGCCTGGTTTCATCTAAACGGATACATTAATTCCCAAAACATGCGCATGTGGAGTGTTGACAACCCACATTTTGTTAGAGAGACATCACTGAATCCAATCCAAGTTGCTGTGTGGTTAGCAATGTAAAGACGCAGAATTATCGGTCCAATATTTTTCTATGGTAATTTAACCGCTGCCACTTATAGAGCCATTATTTTTACTCCAAAATGGCTTCTTCCAACAAGATTCTGCTAGACCGCACATTTCCCGTGAAACATGAAATGATCTTCATGAATTCTTCGACTACAGGCTAATAAGCAAAGACCGATTTCCACCACGTTCTTGTGATCTAACTCCTCTGGACTCTTTTATTTTTCCATATTTAAGAAAATCAGTATTCAGCAGTCCTGTGTATACAATAAAAGATCTGCGAAATAATGTAATAAGAAAATGTGAAGATATAGACAACACAGTATTACAATATGTGTTCGATAACATAAAACGGCGAATTAATTTGTGAATTCGTGAAAATGGACAACACATTCAACATCTGTTGTAATGTTTGTTCTTCTTTGTTAATTTCATAATTCAGAACACTATAAAATAGATCAGTTTTAAATTTATGCGAAGGCGTTTTATTTATAACTAATGAAATTGTTGAACTTAACACTAAAAACAATGCGACATAACCTCACGACTACAGCTACTTAAAAATGACATTTGATAACTAGTTAAATTTTGTGTGTGGAATTAAGAAATGACCTACTTCTTCAAATTCATGGCATGAGTAGATTCCTAGACTTTTGGGACTCACGTTATAAGTGTGCTTAAAACATAGTGAATTTATCTGAATTCAGTGAAAATAGGTATTTGAGGCACGGTGGTATTAAAAGTGTCCCACCTTTGATGCGTAAAAATGCATGGTGGTATGTTTAAAATTATATTAAACTTTCTTGCCTCAAAGGGTTAAACAAGAGTCCGAAATGAGGAAGAGAAATGAATGAATTTTCTTAATTAAGGGTTGTCAAGGATGTTTGCTACCATTACTACGTAATAATCCATACTTATTTGAAGAGAAAATTTAATTAATGAGAATAATCTAGTCTTGTCAAATCTAAGTCTATTCCATCTAGTCTCGTCAATTCTAATTGTAAATCTATTTCATCTAGTTTTGTCGAAACTTAGTGTATTCCATTTAGATTAACTGTATCAATATAAATATTTAATTTGTCCTATTGACTATAAATATCCTTCCAAAGTTATCTGCGGTGAATCAAATTGATATTGAGCCGATGTCGTAAACGTTCTGCAATAAATACCGACGAGAATACCAGGAAATCAATCGATGGGACGTAATTATTTAATTTGTGTGATTAATCGATTGGTGGAATCGTGGACGAGAAACGAGCACGCAAATACTCCTGCGTAAGATTCTATTTCCAAACAATAATGTTAATAATAAAAATTAATAAAAAAATAATTAAAAAGTTAAACTTAATAAAGACGGAACAAAGCTTGAATATATAAATATACTCAACCCTTCCGGAACTCTATTTGTTCCTCGCTTTGTTCCGTCTTTATTAAGTTTATCTGATTATCTATAATGTTGTATGGTTTTACCAATTCAAAATTTATCATTTATATCAATAACCTGTTAAGTTCATGTCTCTCTCACAAAATGTCAAAATTAAAAACATCTAACCCAAGCACCACATGGGTTTTCAAGTGAGTGATTTACAAAATATTGTTCATGGAAGCATAGCTGTGCTGATGAGAGATAGATCTCGAAACGCGTCCACAGATGGCTATCCACTCAAGGTATCGGAAAGACATGATCTTAAAACTCAATGTTATTTTTATGGTTTTTGTTGAGTGCCACGAAGGTGGACTGAAAGCTATAGAATAACGGACAAATTTCATAAGAGATTTGTTTTTGGTAGTCCTAAAAAGACTCATTAGTATTATAGAGTTCCGGAAAGGTTGAGTATATTTATATATTCAAGCTTTGTTCCGTCTTTATTAACTTTATCTGATTATCTATAATGTTGTATGGTTTTACCAATTCATAATTAAAAAGTAATTAATAAACACATAATATGTTTGTGTGATAAAACTGGACACGATGAGATAACACCAGACAAGATCAGACAAAACGAGAGAAGACCTGACAAGACGGGACAAGACGGTACAAGACCGGACAAGATTGTTCAAGACCAGACAAAACCAACCAGATAAGACCAGACAAGACCAGGACCAGACAATACTAGACAAAACCACACAAGACCAGACAAGACCAGACAAGACTAAACAATACTTTACAAGACTAGACAAGTCTAGAAAAGACTTTGAAAAGACTCGTTTAATGTACATAAGAAAGCTAGGGAGGTAGCTGAAGTAGGAAGAAAACGCCAAATAGGAACTCTCAGAAATAATAATAATGAAATCATAACTGGTGTCGAAGAGAAACTAAAAAGATGGAAGAGCTACGTTGAGGAGCTTTTTGATGAAGACAGACATGAGATTCCCAGTTTGGTAATTGAACATGGAGAAGGTGGACCAGCTATTACAAAGAGTGAAGTCATCCACACGTTAAATACTCAGAAAAACAGAAAGGCTATGAAAGCAGATAAGGTACAATAAGAAACGAGGAAATGAGAGAGGAATTAGAAATTTTCAGCGTAAAGGACAAGATAGAAGAATATTCAGATATATAGAGAGAACACATTAATCGGATGGAAGAAGAAGAAGATGGAAGACGCAAAGACGTAGGTTGACCGAAGAAAAGATGGTCATAATCAAGATAACGTGAAGTTCGGTTCAATAAGATAAGGCAAGCGACTGGATCTTATGCTAGAACTATTCAATACCATATACAGAACGGGAAAGATCCCTCCCAGCTGGCTCAAGCCTACCGTTGTAACGATTCCGAAGAAAACAAACGCATCACAATGCGACGACTATCGCATGATTAGTCTAATGCCACATATCCTTAAAGTTTTTCTGAGAATAATCCACACTCGAATATACAAGAAATGCGAAAAACAAATAAGCGACACTCAATTTGGATTCCAGAACGGACTAGGCACTCGAGAAGCCCTCTTTTCCTTAAATGTTTTAGCACAGAGGTGCAGAGATATGAACATAGTTGTCTACGCTTGCTTTATTGACTATCGAAAGGCATTCGACCGTGTCAAGCATCAAAGGATGGTGGAAATATTATCAGTTACCTGGATTGACAAAAGAGATATTACACTGATAACGAATCTTTACTGGAACCAGATTGCGGAAGAAAGAATAGACGGAGGAACATCTGACACTGTGTCAATCCGAAGAGGCGTACGACAGGGCTGTATATAGTCACCACTCCTATTCAACATCTATTCGGAGGCCATTTTCTAAAAAGCTTTAGCGGAAGACATGGGAGGTATCAAAATAAATGGAGTAAGTATCACCAATATCAGATACGCAGACGACACCGTCGTCCTTATCATGGACTGTCCGTAGTGAGCATCATGGATTGGACATAAATATATCAAAGACCAAACTGCTAGTCTTCTCTAAGAGACCCACTGCTGAAACAATTTTGATTAACGGCAATCAGATTGAACAAGTCTCGTGTTTTAAATATCTGGGTACCATAGTCAACGCGTGGTGCGATCCGAAACGAGAGATCCGTTCCAGAATCGAACAAGCCAGGAAAACATTCATAAACATGAGAAGATTTTTTACTACTCCTGATCTGAGTTTGGAGCTCAGGGTTCGCATGATTAGATGTTATGTCTGAAGTGTGATGCTGTACGGATGTGAATGCTAGACCCTGGACCCTGCAAGTGAAAAGAAAATTGAGGCGTTTGAAATGTACTTATATCGCGGTATGCTCCGCATCTCATGGATGCAACGGATTACGAATGAAGAAGTGCTTAGACGAATGAAGAAGCCGAAAGAACTAATTAAACAAAGAAAAACTACATACATATGCCACATTATGAGAGGCAATAAGTATGAACTGCTGAGACTAATAATTGAAGGAAATATTCAAGGGAAAAGATCTGTTGGTAGACGTCAGAACTCATGGTTGAAAGACCTCAGAAGATGGTTTGGGTGCCCTTCCATTGAAATCTTTCGAGCTGCTGTGTCCAGAACAATATTAGCTATGTGGATCGCCAAACTTCGAAAGGAGAGGGGGTCATAAGAAGATGAAGAAAAGACTAGAAAGACTAATCAAGACTAGAGAGTACTAGACAAGATTAGACAAGACTAGACAGGGCTGAACAAGACTAGCCTAGAGTTAACAAAACCAGACAAATCAGAATAGACCAGACAAATCAGACTAGACCAGACAAATATACATATACAAAACTAGAGAGATAATGCTACATAGACAAGACTGGATAGACATAGTATATTAAAATGTTCTGTTGTTAGATAATTATTTAAACTATTTGTTGGAATTTTTTTAGATGATTAGCTAAATATAACATTTTGGATTGACATTATCTAGAATTGCGTCAGTGTTTATGAATAGCCTCGAATGTATTTAGAGTAAGTCTGTATTTAAATTACTATTAACGCTAATTATTTAAATGTCCTCCCGTGCGCGTCTTTGTTAATTAATTTAATTAACACGAGCGGGCAATCGCATTATTGCGTGCGAGCTAGTATTGCAAAATGGTACAAAATGATTGTTCGATTAGTTTTATTTGTGTTTTGCTTTATCGACGACACGGCAACATTGATATTACGATTTAATATCTTAGAAGAAATTAGACAATATAGCGGTTTTCGGTCGTTTATAAAAACATCTTCTGCTTCCTTTGGGCACTACAACCCTAAATGGGTTTTTGCTTCCTCTGCAATTTCGCCCCATCTCGTCCTGTTCACGGCGATTTCCTGCCAGTTATTCACCCTCATCCTTCTCAAATCCTCTTCCACCGATTGTAACCACTTTTTACGTGGTTTATCTCTTGAACGCGTTTCTTTTGGTCTCCTTTCCATAATCGTTCTTCTGTTTGTGTATTGATCCATTCTTGCGTACATGTCAACAGTTTTTTCTTCTTCTTCTTCTGCCTTCAAGAGTTAGGTATTACTGCCTATTCCGAACTTCACGTTATCTTGATTATGACCATATTTTCTTCGGTCGACCTACGTCTTTGCATCCGCTTGGATGGTATTTTAGGATAAATTCTTCTTCCATCCGATTAATGTTTCCCTCCATATATCTGTATATTCTTCTATCTTGTCGTTTACGTTGAAAATTTCTAATTCTTCTCTTATTTCCTCGTTTTCAGGGTTCGTACCGAAAACGGAACCCTTATAGGATCACTTTGTCTGTCTGTTTGTCTGTCTGTCTGTCTGTCTGTCTGTCTGTCTGTCTGCCTGTCTGTCTGTCTGTCTATCTGTATGTCTGTCTGTCTGTCTGTCTGTCTGTACTGTACAAGGGTATATATTATGTCTAAATTTTGCTTGTTTATAACCGACATGCGACATACTCATCTCCCGTAACATCCTTTATATATTATATTTCGTCTAATTTTTTTTTATAAACTACATATACTTAAATCACGTACGCCCTATATTTTTTGGTAGTCAATTGCCCAAAAGCAGTCAATTGAATAACTGAATGTTAACGAGTATCGAAATAGATCTAGAAATAGTTAATATATTAGTTTATATTAGATTTAGAAATAGTTAGATCTTAATATAAGTTAGTGAATAAGTGTAATACTAAAATAAAGTTTTCTTTTTATTAGTTTAAAAATATTCGCGTTATTTAAAAAAAATACCCTGTATACCTTTATACAGGGTATATAGGTATACAAGCAAAATTGAGCAGTAAAAACAAATAGTGAAGTTCCAAAACCCCTAAACACTCATAGTAAATGGGAGATGTATGATAATAAAATATAGGGTAGAATTCCATCGTACGACAGCGGCATCTTGAGGTTATGCTTGCAGCGGTACTAAGATGGTTGTGATTTCAGGAGGGCCACTTGTCAAGTTAACTGAATGTGCTTGCTACGTCCTCGACAAAAAAAAAGATACCTTACTTACAAGTTTGTACGGAACCCTCGGTGCGCGAGTCACTACACGCACTTGGCGGGCTTTTTTTTATTCTGTCGGTTCTATTGCATCTCTTAAAGCTTCTAAGGAATCTCATTTCGGCTGCCTGTATTTTGAATCTGTCCTTTGGATTCGTTATCCACGATTCACTTTCGTGACGGCCATGGTCTTGTAAAATTTTAGTCTTCTCTCCTGTCTCATTATATGTTTTAAATTTCTGTTGATTGTTCCGTAAATTGCCTGATATTTGTGAACTTTATTCTTTACATTTTTGTCGTTCTTATACGTGGTCTGTTAGAAAAGTATCCGACCTTTAGCCGGTAAAAAAGAACTGGCATATCTGGAACGTTGGAAACCTAATCACCCTCAAAATAGTCTCCTTGGGACTCACACTTCTCCCAGCTGTGCCGCCATTGTTGGAAGCATTCCGAAAAAGGAATGTCTTTAGGAATCTCATTCGGAAACGACTTTAGCTCGGCTGTCGTTGCAGCCACAATGTCCTCTCTTCTCTGAAATCGCGTTCCTTTCAATGGCCTCTTAACTTTGGGGAATAGCCAGAAGTCGCAGGGGGCCATATCAGGAGAGTAAGGAGCCTGTCGAACCAGAGGAGTCTGGCTTTTCGCCAAAAAATTGTGAAACAAGTGCGAAGAAGGTACTGGAGCATTATCGTGATGGAGTCGCCAATTTCCTGATACCCACAACTCCAGTCGCTTGCGCCGCACAGCATCACGTAGGCGACGTAGGACATCCCTATAGTACATGTTCATTTCGGCATGTTGATGGCCGACGAGAGTGTGACTCGCTTTCCACCGATGTGCGACCGTCTTTAAACCGGTTGTACCACTCCCTAATCTGTATGATGCCCATAGAATCGTCAGCAGTCTGAGTCTTCCGTATGTTTTTTACCTGGTTGTCGTCCAATTTCTGGCAAAATTTGATGCAGTAGCGCTGCTCCAGTGGTTCCGTCATTTTATTTGCCTTGAAAAACCAACGAGAGCACTACACATTACGTCACTCGAACACTGCTCGACAGCAACTGACGCCATTTACAGGCGGAAAAAAATTACGCATGCGCACGAAGGTTCAAGGTCGGCTCATTCAAGCGCGCTTGATTCAAATCCATCAGGTTTTCAAAATAAAAAATAAGGTCGGATACTTTTCTAACAGACCACGTATGTGGTATCACAGCTTAAATAATTGAAGTGAGGGACCTGTTATAATGTCGTATAGTCTATTATTATTTTGGAACGCACTATTTGTTTTCCTTAGAAAGCCATTATTTTTGTTATGTCTTTTGATATTTTCAGGTTGTGTTCCTCGTCGAGTATTTTGAGACGGTATATAGATCTTTGCAGATTATCTTGTTTTGTATTAATATTAAATTATCGGTATATAACAGTAAGTTTAGATATCAAAATCAAATCAAAATAAATGTATTTCTTTTAAATATACAAATACACAATAACAAATATTTACAGAAAATACTGGCAACAGAGGCAGTGTCCGTGCGTAGCCAGGAGTCTTTTAAAACAAATAAAATTTATCTTCTTTTATCTTAGAATGAAAATATAAACAAAATTTTACTCTGATATAAAATTAAAAATAAAATAATTGAAATAAAATAATTCTTCTCACTGTTATTAATTTTTGGAAAATGTATATAAAATATATATATATATATATATATATATATATATATATATATATATATATATACAGGGTGCTTCAAAAAAATGTATACACACTTTGAACTTCCATAGAAAATTTATTTACCGTTCTACAAAGTTAAATTTCAGGAAAATAGAAAGCTGAAAGTCCAATGTAAATGAAACATAAATAACAAATGTTAATACTGTTCAAATTGGTGACCTGCAGCATCAATACAATTCTGAGTACGAGTCACCACTGATTCTGTACATCGTATCAAAACGTCCAGTGAGATTTCTCTACACACTGTTTGAATCTCATTCCAAAGAATGTTTAGGTTACGTGGTTTACGTTTGTACACCTCATCTTTTACTGTGCCCCACAAGAAGAAATCCAGTGGTGTAAGGTCTGGAGAGCGTGCTGGAAACTCGATTGGCCCCCTGCGTCCTATCCACTGTCCCGACAAATTTTGATCCAGGTAAGCTCGTACGTCCCTGTGATAGTGCGGCGGAGCACCATCTTGTTGAAAATAAAAATCATCATTACCGTATAATGCACGAATGGCAGGAAATATGGAATCAGCAAGCATTGTTAGGTAATTAATACCAGTTCAGTGCCTTCAAATCGAAAAGGTCCAATGAGTCCCCTTGAAGACAAACCGCACCACACATTTACACCAGGCAAATTTACAGCTTTTTCAATTGTAATGTGAGGATTTTCTTCACCCCAGTAAACACAATTGTGCCTATTGACAGTTCCATTAAGTTTGAATTGGGCTTCATCCGACCAAATGATGCTACCCATAAATCCCGGTTCACGTATCACCATCTCCTGAATCCATTCACAAAATTGCAACCTTCGATCTGGATCGTCGTCATTTAGCTGTTGCACCAGCCTTGGAATGTAAACACGATACTTGCCTCTCTTCAGAATGCGTAGCACGCATCACTTTCACGTGCCCCTTGCCTTGAAGATTTGTTAGGAGAGCGTTGAAACAGTTCCAAGACTGCCGTTGATGACTCATCACTTGTAGCTGTTCGAGGCCGACCTGAATGACCTTTATGCACATCACACACTGTTCCATGAACTTCGAATTTGTCTCGTATGCGTGTAATTGTTAATCTTGAAGGTGGTTCTGTATCATACTCCCTTCTCCACTGTCTTTGAACTTCATTTACATTCTCAAACTTCCAGTACCACTTAATAACCTGCTTACGTTCTTCAAAACTCAAACGTACGTCCCCCATGTTGATATTACAAATTCCAACTGATAATATAACATAGAGGGACGATTATGCTGGCACCTGGCGAAGAAATATAACATTAGCCTTGTAGAGCGGGAAAACTACAATAGTTTAAAGTGTGTATACATTTTTTTGAAGCACCCTGTATATATATATATATACATACACACATATATACATATATATATATATATATATATATATATATATATATATACATACACACATATATACATATATATATATATATATATATATATATATATATATATATATATATATATATATATATACATATACACATACATATACATATACACACACACACACATACACATACACACACACACACATACATACATACACACATTAAGAAGTTCTGCTAAATGTATTCGCAACCAGTCGTTATATTGCACCGCAGTAACGGTTATACCCCATAGACAAGGAGACCTCCTCAGGTAGGCGATTGAAAAGTCTGGGACCCCAACGTGCAACGTGCCTCTCAGCCAAGGAGGTTAGGCTGCGAGGCTCGTACAGGGGCATGCATTGTTGTCTGCGAGTCGCGTGATTGTGGGGCGGGCTTACAGGGAAGTCAGACTGGTGCTCATGAATGTATTTTAGAGAATTTAATAGAAACAAATTTTGAATATTTAAAGTCCGAAATTCAGTAAAAAGAAAAGCTGAAGGATAGTCAAGTGGTTTTTTTAGACAAATTTTTATTATTCTTTTATACACCAAATTTAGCGGTTCTAGCACAGTCTGACCACAATTTCCCCAACCCACAATCCCATACTCAACAATAGACTTGATCAATGCCAGGAAAACCATTCTCACCTGCTCCCCAGATAGTACAGATCGCAGTTGGACAAACTTTTAAATTGTCTTCCTGAGTCTGCAGCACATGTACGAGATATGACAGTCACCCCGCAGATGTCGGTCCACCATAATGCCTAAATATTTAACGCTATCGAGCAAGCAGATTGAATCACAGGAGCAAAACTGTTCATAACAACATGTTCTGTGAATCAACAGGCGAAAAGTTTTTGCTGGTCGTCCAGCAGCTGTTAAGGAGAACGGAAGTGCCACAGTCTTACTTACATTAAGACTAAGTAGGTTTGAATCAAGCCATTTTTTTATACTTTTCATTACCGCTGATGCATTACCAAAAGCTGCATTCCAAGAGGAACCTCAAAAAATAGCTACTGTGTCATCAGCAAAGGAATATAACTTACAATTTGTAATATTTAAATTTAATAAGTTATTAATATATATTAAAAATAAAACAGGCCCAAGAACTGATCCTTGTGGCACACCCGTTTCCATTGTCAATGCATCACTGTTGGTTTCCCCAAGTTTAACTACCTGAGTCCGTCCATTCAAGAAGGATTCGAAAAATTTGTTTGTAATACCTCTTATCCCAATTCTCTCCATTTTCCGTAGTAGCAAGTCGTGGTCAACTGTGTCAAAGGCTTTTTCCAAATCTAAGAAGACCCCGAGACATTTAGTTCCATCATCTATACAATCGATAATTGATCGAGTTACATTAAAGATTGCATCTGTTGTATTTTTATCACTTCTAAATCCAAACTGATTCTCAGAAATAATTTTAAATCTATTAAAACAATCAACCAATCTAGCTTTGACGCACTTCTCCACAATCTTAGCCACACTTGAAATGAGAGAAATGGGACGATAATTACCTAGAATTGACTTGTCATTTGCTTTATAAAGTGGGATTACTGTTGCTTTTTTTAACTCTTGAGGAAAATATCCCTGTTGAAAACAGAGATTTATTATATGCGATAGGGGGACCGACAAAGCACCCGAATTTGAAATCAACAATTTATAGGACAACCCATCCATTCCAGGAGCTACATTTTTCTTCAATTTATTTATTATTTTTATAATTTCATTTTCACATACTGGCCTAAAGAAAAAAGAATTTGAGTAATTGTTCTGGTTACTACAATATTCAAAAGTATGAAGACTATTGCTGTTATTATTTGCTTGTGATAAATTAATTTAATCTGGTATACGATTCTCCACACCAACAAAATGTTTATTAAACTCAAAGGCCATTTCAAATGGCTGATTTGCATCAAAAGAGCGATTATCAGCAGTGATAATCTTTGAGATAGTGGGCCTAGCAGTTGTGGCACAATCAGTCACCTCATTGATTGTCTGCCACAATTGACGTAGATTATTGCTACATTCATTAATTTTATTGCGATAATAAATTTCTTTCGCTATACGGATTGACATTTTCAAAATGTTTCTGTATTTTTTAAATTTTACCTTTAAAGTTGTATTAAAAGGCTGCTTACGTACTTTATTAGGTAATTTTTCCCTAGCACGAATTGATCTGACAATGCCAGAAGTTATCCACGGTTTGATTTTAGTAAATTTATGCCCACACTTTGGTCTCTTTAGATCATAACTATTATTAAATATGTCTAATTGTTTAGTATAAAACAGATCAAAAGCTAACTCTGCATCCGTCTCCTCAAGAACCAATGCCCATGATTCACTTTCAATTCTCCTCTTGAAACATTGTTCATCAAATTTTTTAATTATGTTATTTTTATTCAAAATAGAATTATCAGCGACCCCATGGACATGGGATTGACTAGGACACAGAAAAACTTGTCCCATAGCTACGTCATGATCAGTCGTAGACCATGTCAAAATGGCAGTTTCTAGGGAAAAGTGTACACTTTTTAAAAACAAATGATCCAAACAAGATTGTCTGGTTGGAGTAAACCTGGTACACCCGTAGAGCCACTTAACAAAACCATTTTCATGCATTATATCTAAGTATCTATGCCCTATAGGAGGCAAGTTCTCCTCCAGAATATCAATATTAATATCCCCAAGTACTATATGATTATCGTACCTAACCCCCCTGAGAAAAGCTTCCATGTTATCAAGGAACCCAAACACATTCGTGTCATTCGGGGACCTATACACCGCAGTGCAATAGAACTCCGACTCACGATTACTTACAACAAAATTTAGAGAATTCATATTTTCCAAATCCAAATCAAAAATTTTATAAATAATACCAGATTTTATGTACAGTACAATTCCATCACATTTATTATATTTACCAGGTTTAATAATTTTCTCAACATTTGGAAGTTCAAAACCATCGTCATTATAGCATAACCAAGACTCTGTGAGAACAATAATGTCAAAATCAACCTCTAGCTTACATAAAAGTACACATAACTCATTACAATTTTTTCTAATACTTCGAATATTTAAATTTAGGATTTTTAAAGAATTAAAAATAAAAAAATTATGAACTTTCTCAAAATTTTGAAATACTAATGATTTGTTTGAAATTGGATTTAAATGTTCTAGTAATTCACCTATTTCCATTTAACTTGAAAATATACCTTTGTTTATACTATAAATTTGATTAATTCAAAGAAGAGTTTACAGTTTATCAAGATCACTAACACACTTAATTTGCATTGAACGGTGACCGTCAGTCTTTTTTACAAATATTTTGCCATTTCGGGCCCATATGTACTTGAATAGTAGTTGAACATCGGGAGCTAGGTGATCATTTGCAAAAACACGGCTTTCAGGTAGATTACCATTAATTAAGTGTGTTGAAATTCCAGGATTATTTTTATTAAGGCTAGAGACCTTTTTAAAGTCTGACAACCAAACGTCCTTATCTTGACGTCTACAGAATTTAGCAATAATTGGTTTGATTCCACCTTGTACTTTAGATGGTAGCCTATGAGCTGTACTTAGACTACTTGAGGTGAGCTTATTGTTTATGGCTGCCGAGATGCAGTTAAAGATTTCAAAAACTGACTCATTTGGGGTCTCAGGGATCCCTGTTATTATTACATTGTCAATACGAGTGTAGCTCTGGAGGTTAGATAATTAACATTTTAGGCTGGCGTTTTCTTTTTGAAGACTTAGGTTCTCTTTCTTCAAGCTTTGAATTTCCTGTTCATTATTGTCTAATTTCTTCTTAAAAAGATCAAATTCAGCCGATATGAACTCTACAGATTTTTTAAGTTCACCAAAATCTTTTTTGAAATCTGGAGAGATTTCATCACGAATCATGTCCCTGAGGACGGCCCCAATGGCCTTCAGATCACTTTTTGTTAAATTTGACTTATTATTCTGTCCACCTTCAGCCTCTTCTTCATCCTCATCAGAAAATAGATTCTTAGGAATGTTGGGATCAAAAGTAACTAAGCTTTTTCTCCGGTTTGAGATACACTTAGGACACTACCATTCATTTAACTTATTTGTTTTTTTAAGATACTCTAGATCCTCCTGCTTTGTATTTGAGCACTTAGATGCCGCATGTAAAATGTTTTCACATGCTGAACATCGAATTGATTCACTCCTAGAAACTTTTCCATCACACTTAGCACACTTAGCAACCATACTTTATGATAGTATATAAATTTTATTTAAACTATATGTATTTTTTATTAAGTTTTACATCTACTACGTAATTCCACCTAGATTTTTTTTCTTTTTTCC
Organism: Phosphuga atrata; assembly: GCA_944588485.1. Classification (NCBI taxonomy): domain Eukaryota; kingdom Metazoa; phylum Arthropoda; class Insecta; order Coleoptera; family Silphidae; genus Phosphuga; species Phosphuga atrata. Next base: position 60,063,010 of record OX155900.1, read on the forward strand.
TTTAACTCAAGTATTCAATATTTCTATCTTCGTAGGTTATAAACTCACTGCACGTAAATATTCGCGTGTAAGTCGAAGGTTTTAAATTAAAATTCACGATTAAAGAATACAGTGATAAGCCAGGTCGACTGTAGATAAAGACACCACGCGGCTTCACACCGACCGGTATACAAAAACTAATTTATGATAAGTTATTAAAGATTTTAATAAAACTACTCACAAATTTATAATGTATAAGTATATAATGTTTGTGATATGTAATATTTATAATGTATGTGATTAACACGTTTACGCCGGCGTGTACCACCGGTGGTATACGTTGCCCACTAAACTAAAACACAAAACCGAGCGCCGTCGTCAACGTGTTAATGTCTAAAAGGTTATATTTTAAATGTGGAATTTACTTGTTGACGATAGAACAAGAGCAGATCTTTGTCCGATCGGCACCAGTTAATTCCATATTTAAAATATACAGCGGGTTAAGAGAAGTCATTGGAGGCTTAATATTGGTATTTTAGGGAAAACTGAACCGATATCTTCTAAATCTATTATTGAAGAAAAGCGATATTAGTGTTAATAGCAATTGATTTTCTATGAATAATAATTATTTGATTATTATCCAAAGTTTACTTAACCTATGTACATTAGCCTCATTACCTCATATTGTATTATGTTCTGATTAAATTTATTATTAATATAAGTTATAACCTTTATAATGTAAAGGTTCTAACCAATATTCATCAACAAAGATGAAACGGGCTGATGTTAATATCCAAACGGATTTCATTAACTTTGGGTTAGTCTCTTTGATGAAAGGCAAACATCGCATTTTGAAACTGGAGATTTCTTAATGCATCTATCTTAAATTTAAAAATCCCATTTAATAATCTCGGGATTTAGTAATCTATGTGGTAAAGCATTCACAATCGCGATTGACTAATCTACTGCTATTTTCAAATACTGAGACAACCTATTTTTACTAGATTACATTAACTAGGCTAGTTTTTTATTGCGCTTATTGGTTTATTGGCTCTTAAATTATTCACGATTTCCTTTATAAAATTTATCTATATTTATTTGATAAATTTTGGAAAACTCAGGATAAATGAAGGTAATAATATTAAAATCACGCACTTCATCTAGAACACGATTTGAAAACTAATTTTTCCATCCGAAGCTTCCGAGTATTTGAAAACCCGAAATCAATAGGCGTATACACAGGATGTATTTTAAAACCTGTTTGTTAGTTTTCCACAAAGGATGTGAAACACAAACGGTTGGTGCAAATTTCAGGAGGTTAATTGTGTGCTGGAAACAATGGCGTCGGTTTCATTGTTGTTGCAGCGATATCGCAAGCATTGTGCAATTTTCGTCGACAAATTACCCGCTAAAAAGAATTTTATGTAATGAGCAAGGACGAAAGAAACATATTTTTGGACCAAGTGCCTATTCGTTACGGATTTTTTCCCTTGGGTTTAAGGCTAATAAAAATCTCCCGAAAGACATTTGAAACGAATAAAAGTGTTTTTACTGGTTCGGTTTGTGTCTAGTTTATGTGAAAAATAAGAGCCGAAACTTATTTCATTGTGAAATATTTAGTTATTTCACGCAAACAGTTTTTTTTTTGTGCCTCGCTGCAACGGCGAAATCAAAGCCAACTTTTCCGCATTTAGATTTTCTTTCCAAATTTTTAATTACATAATTTGTAACGCGGGCTGATCTAATTTTTTTGGAAATAGAATTCGCGTTTGCCAATCGACATTGAGAATAACTGATTACTTAACACGATATATTTCCTACAAAATACTAAACAGTCTACAAATATTGAATTTGCCCATTTATTTTTTTGCAGAAATTATGATCTTAGGGGTCGTTAATTAATCACGTGATGTTTTTTTAGCAGCTTTTTAACACCCCCTCCCCCCCGGTGATACGTGGTGAGGTTTTGGGTTACCATTAATCACGTGATGTTTTTTTTAATTACAAAGTTTTATGAACATAAGAACGTGCTAAGAAACAATCAAACTTCTAGATGCGTCCTCTCTAGCTGACCAACGTGTCAAATTTACTTTCTTTAGAGTTTTCTCTTTCCCATTTTCAGTCATTAACTTTTGCCTGCGCTGTGTCGAATTTATAAAAATCTTAGTCTTAGATATTCAACATGACTCACTAAAAAAGGATCGGATTCAGCTAACAGTTCCAAAATCATACAATAATTTCCGTTATTCGGATCACTGAACTTTTCATTTTTCCCTCTGTAGCACAAAACCGAAGAAAAATTAATACATATAGGATATTGCATGACTCAATGAACAGAGGTGGCTTTTCTTTTCGGTGGCTTTTTCGTTTGTATCGCTGCTGCATATCTGTCTTTCTCAGACTCAATGCCACTACGCGACGTATGCCTCTAACAGTTAGGCCTCGTCGATCCTGCTTCAGACAAACCACTTCTATGCAAATACGAAAAAATTAATTTAACTATATGTGGTGAAACATATTACATGTTGAATTGTTTGTGTGGACCTAATAACATTTACATTAAGGTAAATATTAATCTTTCAAATTTCTGTACGACAAAAAAATGTTTGCCCCAAATTTGCCGCCCCTAAAATCTGCCGCCCTAGGCTCCAGCCTACTCAGCCTGCTGGTAAATCCAGCACTGTCTCCTAGTTTAGACATTGTTTTGAGACAAAACAAACGTGGCAACGATTTACGCATGTATTCGTCGTCAAAATCACAGACATCTACTGGGACTGGCAGCGAGTCGCGCGCCGCTTTTCTGTTTAAAAATCGTGCCTTCCCCCCTCGTGATGTTTCGTGATTTTTCACAAACAACCCCCCCCCCCTCTCGTGCCTCACGTCATTAATGGACGATACCTTATTAGAAAAACTATACAGGGTGTTATGTAAACATGGGCCAAAAATCCAAGGGGTTATTCCTTGGCCTATTCTAAGAATATTTTGTCCTATGATGATTTCTGAAAAACCCAAGTTCGAGGAAGAACCAAGAACCAACCAACTACGCTACAAATAGCCAATACTTTGAATCTAAGACAGTTTGGAAAATTCTTAAGGATATTTTGTTGTATTCATACTACATTCAATATGTTCAGACACTACTGACTCTGATTATCGTTCGATGCTGAACGATGCTGATTATCGTTCACGTATTGCGTTATGTCAATGGATCTTGCAAACATTAGTTTTTATTTTGCCGTTGTCTATTCAAATTTCTTCTTCAATTTCTATTTCAACTTCTTTCAAATTTGACCATAGGCTTCGGTTTTGCACAACTCGATACCAGTTTAAGCTTGCGACCTTCTTTATCTCGTTGTACCATCTTTGCAGGGGTCTTCCAACACTCCTCCTCTCTTCCCAAGGTCTCCATCTGGTGATATACCCGCTCCAGTTTTCTGTATGTTTGGCCACGTGTCCTGCGCATTGCCATTTTAGAGAACCAATTCCGTTTATTATGTCTTTTTTCCGTTCTTCTATTCCGTTTATTAAGACTTTGGTTGCTTTCCTTTACCTTATGTATTTGTTTTGTGGTCTCTCAGGGAAGTTCCTAAAATTCGTCTTTCAATGGCTCTCTGATGTACTCCAATTTATGTTTGATCTTTCTGGTTATTACCCAGGTCTCGCAACCATACGTGACAGCAGCCAGTACACACTCGTTATAGACTTTTGTTTTTAGAGTCATTGGGATATTCCTGCTGAAGATACTTTAATTTGCCGTAGGCCGCCCATCCCAGTCTAATTCTCTTATCAATCACCATTTCTTAATTTTGTTTGCCCGGTGCTATAGCTTGGCCAAGGTATATGTATGTTTCTGTCTTTTTTATTGTGCTGTCATGAATCGGTTTGTTTCGTCTGCATCTGGTGTATTTGTAATAAACTGGGTCGTTCAAACATTAGTTCTAATCCCTCAATTCTTGACAAAGATTCTTTTCAGCGATGAAGCCAGTGTCTCGATTAGGAATTTTATAACAACCATGTGTGGGCTGATGAAAAGCAGCATGAGGTATATGAAGATCGATTTCAACATGAGTTCTCTTTAAATGTTTGGGTTGGAATTGCGGGTAACTAATTGGACCGATATTTCTACCAACAAAACTTACTGGCGAGCTGTATCACAACTTTTTGGAAGAAACACAGCCCGAGTTTCTGCAGGATGTACTATTAACGATAAGAATTTCAAAAATTTTCAGAAATCATAAGACAAAATATTCTTAGAATAGGCCAAGGAATAATCCATTGGAATTTTTCCATATGTTTATATAACACCCTGTATAATATTGAATTTGCGAATCTCATTTTTTTGCAGAATTCTTATAAGAAAAACTAATTTTAAATCGGTGCCAGTGCAATCAGATGTTGTTAAACTACAATTAGGTTAAACAATTCCTAAACAAATTACTAAAATCCAATTTAAAATATAGACGTAATGCAACTGATTACATAAATACAGGGTGCGTTCAGAACGTTTCAAGACTGATTTTTGCGTGAGTATAGGGAGGATGCGCAGAACGGTTCGACCGACAGGGTAAAGCAGTGTCAGCTAACTGACCGCAACAGCGCACAGTGGGCCATAATCAAAAAAACTTGATTATAAATAGAAGTTGTGCAATGTCCAATCTTCAAGAAATTTGGTATATGGGGGTTTTCGAAGACGCTAAAGGCCGGTCCAGACGCACCGTTTTGCACAACCTTTTGTCTGCGCAGTCTTAAGACGGAATGAAAACGTTGCAATTTGTAGAGCGACTACACGGTGCAGATATATCTGTATATTTCGCACAGTTTTAGTGACGAAGTTAAAGTGATCGTCATGGATGAGGTACTACTCTGGTCAATTTTGAACAAAATGAATCGGAAAACGGAGCTATCGTCTATATGCGCCGACTTGTCTGCACAGTTCATGGATATCTATGCTCTTTAGCTCAGTTACCGCTGCAACTGGACCGTTTATGCGCAGTTTTCAAAACTGCGCAGTTTTCCTATTTACACGCAACGATTTATCTGCAACGTGTCGAACTGCGCAGACAAAATGTTGTGCAAAACGGAGCGTCTGGACCGGCCTTAATGACATTCAAAAACAAAATGGCTCATCCAAAATGGCGAATGACTTCCCCAAAAAATGTGATTAAGTTTCTTCAAAGCGCTATATTGGGTGTTTTTTGGGGTTGCTATACACGAATATGATATTTAGTTTTTTTTCAAAAAAAAAGCTCATCCAAAATGATGGATGATTTCCCCAAAAATGTGATTGATTTTCTCCAAAGTAGTATAAGCGGTTTTTCGAGGTTGCCAGTCACGAATGTGAAATAAAACTTTTTGTAAAACAAAATTGTGAATAAAAGATGGTGAGTGTATTTAGTATGATTTCTTCTTCTTTCGAATATGCCTACTTTGGACCACGCTTGTTCAAATGTTGGGCTTTTAACTTTGCCCAGTATTGTCGCATCTTCTACCGGTGTAACTCCTTTCTCTCTTCTGTCCATGGGGTACATTTCCTTCGAAGTTTTTCCTGAAAACCACGGACTTCCTTCAGGGTGCGTCTCACAGACTGTCTGTTTTTGAGATCTGTTATTCCCAGTTCTTTAATATCCTTCTCGGTCTCTGTCAACCAAGTGGTACGAAGCTTCTTGTTTTGCGAGAAGGTAAACAGACGGTTGGTTAGTCGGTTTGGAGGCAACCTTGCAACGTGGCCATAGAAAGCTACCCTTCTTTTCCTTGTACAGTCAGAGAGCATCTCAATATGTTCGTAGAGTTCAGAGTTATGCTGCCTTCGGAAATCCCCATATTCCTTTACCGGGCCTAGGACCTTCCTGAGGATTCTCCTCTCTCTGATTTCCAATTTCTCTATTAGACCTCTTCGGTTCAAGGAAAGACACTCCATTGCATACAGGACTTCTGGTCGTAAGACTAATGTGTAGTGCTTAAGTATCAGGTTGCGTGACAGGCAATTCTTATTGTAAGTGTTCTTAGTCAGCCGATAGGCTAGTTCTAACTTGCTGACTCTCTTAAATCGCCGAGATACTTAAATTTCTCAGTCCTCTTGATGTTTCCCTGTTCTAGTAACATCTCTCTTGTTTGTTTCTCTGATGTTGGTGAAGAATTCTGTTTTCTCCAGCGATACTTGAAGACCCAATTTGGCAGCCTGGTTTCTGAGGCAATTTACCTGCATTGTTGCCATCTCAAGAGAATCAGCAAAGAGTGCTATGTCATCTGCAAAGGCCAGGAAATCTACAGCCAGTCCATCGTTCTTACGTCCCAGGTAGAAACCACTCTGAGCACCCAAATTGTTCAGTTCCTTGCGCCATTCTCTCATAACCTTTTCAAGCGCACAGTTGAAGGGAAGTGGGGAAAGTCCATCTCCTTGTCTCACTCCAGTTCTTATAAATTTAACCTTGGAATGGATGTTGGTCAAAGTTTCTAGGATGAGTCTGCGGTTTTTGTTGTCTAGTGCTAGTTCCTGGAGTACTTTGTTAAGCGTTTCTCTATCAATGGAATCGTACGCCTTCCTAAAATCAACAAAGGTGACCACCACCTTGCGGTTTTTCATCTTGGAGTATGCAAGTAAAGTTTTAAGATTGAGGATCTGTTCAACACAGGATCGAGTCTTCCTAAGGCCCCCCTGGTATTCTCCCAGTTGACTATCCAACTGATTTTCTGCCCTTGTTTGTAACGCCTTCGAGAGAATCTAGTATGTTACCGGGACGAGAGAGATTCCACGGTAGTTGTTTAGATCCGTAAAATCTCCCTTTTTGTGAAGCGAATGGATCAGAGCAGATTTCCAATTTGGTGGTAATTTGTCTGTTTCCTAAATGTCCTGGATGATCTCGGTTAGCTTTCGCACGGCATTGTTTCCAGCACCTTTCCACAGTTCAGCAACGATAGAGTCCTCTCCAGCTGCCTTATTATTCTTAAGAAATTGAATAGTCTGACCAACTTCTTCCAATGAAGTGGGAAGCGAGTCCGGATTTGGTGTGGTTTGTTTGGGTCACAGTTGAGTAGATTTTTAAAGTACTGAGCCAAAGGGTGGCAGTTGTCCTTGTCGTTATAAGCCAGTTTACCTTGTGAGTCTCTAAAGTGGAGGCTTGGCGGAGCGTATTTTCTGAGTGCCTCCTTAAAGGTTCCAAAGAAATCTATGGAATTATTCTTAGCAAACTCTATTCGATTTGGATTAGTTGCTTTTGTGTGAAGGTTCGTTTGGTTCCTCGAATTATGTTGGCTGTAAACCTTTCGTTGTTAAAAAAACGTATGCCAATTTTCCTTGGTCTATTTAGAATTCCACTTCATCCAGGCTATCTGTCTTTGGGCTATTACATTGTCACAGTCTTCAGTCCACCACGGATGCTTCCTTCTTCTAGCGAGAAGGGCGAGTTCATTGGCCGCCTTTAGTATGCTTTCGATTAATTTCCTTACTATTTATCAACCCTTGACGGCCTTTAAGGGGAATAGAGGCTAGGAGGGGAGAGTAAAAACTGTCTGGAACTTATGGAATTATGTATTTTCACAGACATTCTTATTCTGAGTTCGCATAATTGTCTTAAAATAATATTAGTACATGAAATATGACGAAAGTAATAAAGAGAGACGCGCGTTATACCACGCGCGAATACGTGTTCATTCGACGGGGCTCCAAGAAAACATTAGCAAACATTTGCAACCAATTCTTATTAATTTTGATTCATTGTTTCACTATCTTTATACTGCAGTGAAAGCCAGGGCAGGCAGTAGTGGGCGTGTTTTTATTTCCATGATTTTTTAAATGTTGATGCAAGGAAAATTAGTATTCACGGACAATGTTTTAAACACATGAAGATAATTTTTAAATACTATATTTTTACACTAAAATATTCTACATACCTTCCGCATCATCTGACATTTCACAAATTTGATCACAATCACTTTGAAAAAAAGTTATATGCAGTTCAAGCGGAGTGAATTTTCAATACGTGCTCTGCGTAGCGCGAGATACTCAAGAGTGGTAATTTCGACCGTACTTAAAACCTATAGGGTAAAGATAAAAGCGGGTTATTCTTATCAGGATAGACGTAGAAACACTTCCAATACAACATCCAATCATTGGAACCAACAAATTAGAACTTTGATTTTTTTATTTTTTATCACTTTTTTTCGATTCTGGCCCACTGTGCTGTCGCCGTTGGTTAGCTGACACTCGGTCCTAGTAGCGTGATTGCGTGTCAGTTCCACTACTGGAAAACACGGAAAGTTGAAAATAAAAGTATTATTCGATAAAATTCTGTGCGAGACTGAAAAAATCCACTATATAGTCTTTTGGTATGATTCAAGAGGCTATAAAACAGAAACCATGTTTCGTGCAATGATGTTCACGTGGCACAAGCGGTTCAAAGATGGCCGCGGTAACCTTAAAGACGATAACCGTGCTTGAAGACTTTCAACACTCAACTGGTGAAACTATGTGAACTTTTAAACACTGACCGTCGTCTTCCTGTTAGATTACTTGCCGATGAACTGGGATTGGGTGAGGCTAGGGTGTTCGAAGTAGTACCAGAAGATGTGTACCATGTGTACCAAACTTGTTCCCAAAGTTCCGACGGATGAACAGAAGGCACAGCGCCAATCGATTTACGAAGAAATGCTTTAACGTTTGCAAGTCGCTAGATACCAATGATTATCATTAATTTAACATTGATTACAGAGATAACATTAATAACACTGATTGCACTAATAACATTGATTACATTAGTAACATTGATAACACTGATAACATTGATAACTTTGATAGCTTTGATAATATTGATTATCATCATCACTGGTATAACAGCCCGTTGTGAGCCTTGGCCTCCCCCAGAAGACGTCGCCATCATGGCCACTACGTCTTAGTTGATTTCATCCTTCCACTGGAGTTTCGGTTTCCCTTGCGTTCTTAGCCCTTCCACTTTCACACTTAACAGTCGTCTCTGACCCCGCACCTTAATCCTCCAAGCTCACCTAATCCTCCTATTTTTATGTACTGTATTGATAATATTGTTGATATTGATGATATTGATAATAGAATTGAAAGTAGGAGATTATCATTACCATATCTTCAAATCTGTGGAATTACTTTAATATCTTATGTTACTCTTTGGCACACTTTGCTCAAGATGCGTTGTGTGAGCCGTTAGTAGCGAAAGATGATTCGTTCTGGACCCTCCTCATTCCCATCACCTGATTAAAAGTTAATCAGCTGATTAAACCTGTAGCGTGGGGCTACATAGACCTCACACTCTTGTAGTGTATTAAAGCTGATTAAAAGCTCGTTAACGTTGATTGAAAGCTGATTAAAAGCTGATTGAAGCTTATTGAAAGCTGTAAAGCTGAGCTTAATGAGTAGTGAGGAGGGTCCAGAACGAATCATCTTTCTCTACTGCCGTTCGCTACGTCGATGGTTTGGTTCAGACCATGACAACTCTTTTTTGATATTGATTATATTGATTTTTTGTCAGCCTGTATTAATCCACTCCTGCACATAGGCCTCTTCCATTTCCCTCCATGTTGACCTGTTTTGTGCTGGGAGCATCCAGTTCTTTCCCGCTCTTCTTTGTATGTCATCTTGCCATCTTAGCATGGGTCTACCGCTGCTTCTCTTTGTTTTCCGTGGTCACCACTGCATAATGATTTTTGTCCATTTCTCATCATTTCGCTCAACGTGTTCTGCCCAACGCCACTTGTTTTTTGCAGTTTGTTCTATGACGTCGCTTACATTAGTTCTTGCCCTGATATCCTCGTTTCTTTGTTTATTCCTTAAGCTAATTCCCAGCATCACACGTTCCATCGCACGCTGACAAACCTGTAGTTGTTGTGCACTTTTCTTTGTCATGGTGACTGTTACGAGTCCGTATAATATAACTGGCAGTACGCAGGCATCGTATACTTTCCCTTTCAGATTAATTGGTATCTTCGGTTCTTTGAGGATATATGCGAGTTTTCCAAATGCTGCCCATGCCAAACTGATCCTCCTCCTTACCTCGGTTGTCTGGTTGTCTTTGCCTAGCCTGATGCTGTGTCCCAGATAAATATATTCTTCCACTAGTTGAAGTGCGTGGTTATCGATATTGACATTGATGTTGGTGTTGTTTGAGCTCATGATCTTCGTTTTCTGGAGGTTCATTTCTAGTCCTACTTTCTGTGACTCCTTCTTTAGTTCGCATATCATGGTGTTAAGTTCGTCCTGGTCGGTGCTCATGATCACAATGTCGTCGGCGAATCGGAGATGACTCAAAAATCTCCGATCTATGTTGACTCCCTTTTGTTGCCATGTCAGGTTCTTACACACGTCTTCTAATGCCAAGGTAAATAATTTTGGAGAGATTGAATCTCCCTGTCTTACCCCTTTCCGTATAGGGATTTTTTCGGTTATTATATTTTCGTCTACTTTGACATGTATTGTAGCATCCTTGTAGATATATTTAATGAGGTTGGTATATCTTGAATCAATCCTCGCATTGCGCATTGCCTCCAGCACCGCCCAGGTTTCCAGCGAATCGAAAGCTTTTTTGTAGTCGACGAATGCGAGGTGTAATGGGATATTATATTCAGTTCACCTCTCAATAAGAGTACGTATCGTTTGAATGTGATCCTTCGTACTATAGCAGCTTCGGAAACCGGCTTGTTCCACTGGTTGGTAGAAATCGAACTTTTTGTTGAGTCGTTTGGTTATGATTTTGGTAAGGAGCTTATACAAAACCGACAAGAGACTGATCGGTCTATAGTTTTCGATGTTGGTTCGGTCTCCTTTTTTGAAGAGAATTATTACTTCGGCATTTCTCCAGGCGTCGGGAATTTTTCCCTTCTCCATACATTTATTAAGAAGGATTATCCTTGCTTTTTCCAGAGTTGTTCCCCCATTCTTTACCATTTCTGTTGTAAGGCGGCCTTGTCCTGGGGCCTTTCGGTTTTTCATTTGCATCAGTGCCATTCTCAGCTCTGCAGTATCAATCTCCGGGATGTCCTCGGAGCCCACATTTAGAACTGTCTGGTCTATACGGTTTGGCTTAGGTACCGATTGTCTGTAGAGTTCCTGATAGAAGTGTTGGATAGTGGATGTGATCTGTATACCCTTTATGTTACCTCTTGTCCTTGCTGGTTCTTAATTTTGTATATGGGCGACCTTCCCTTTGTTCTTTTTGATCGGAGGACTTTCATATTCATGTTGTCTTTGATGGCTTCTTGTATGATCTTGGTGTTATGAGATCTTAGGTCTTTTGTAATCGCTTTCTTTATTCGTTTGTCTAGTTTTCGGTATCCTATTGAGTCTCTGTCGATTTTTCTGCGTTCTGCTTGGAGTGCGTTTGTGCTCTGGCTGAGTTTCGTATTAGTATCTTCTGCCATGTAACATATTTTCTTTGCTGCTACTTGTATGCTGCTAGTGACTTTTCCCGATATCTCATTTAGACCCATATTTTTCAGATCTTTATTTGGTTCTAGTTTTTTTGTTGATTTGGGCATTGTATTCTTCCAATTTGTCTTTGATCTGAATATCTGTTGGACGAACAGCTTTATCGATCTGCTTTTTTCGTTCCAAGCGTGCGTTTATATTTATTGTGGCTCTTACGATTCTGTGGTCGCTTCCGCTATTAAAACGGCTAATAACTGATACATCGGTACAGGGCTGTCTATCCGTAGTGAGTGTATAGTCAATTTCGTTCTTAACTGCGCCATTCGGACTTATCCATGTCCATTTTCTCTGATGTTGTTTCTTGAAAAACGTGTTCATGCAGTTCATTTGTTCTTTGTTCATAAAATCAATCAACATTTCGCCTCTATTATTTCGCGTGCCTAGTCCAAAATTACCTATGTTCGGGCCGTCTGTCGCAGTTTTACGTCCTATCTTAGCATTTAAGTCCCCGATTATAACCTTGAACTTCGTTTTCTCTTGGTTTTTAGCCATCGTCAGATCTTCACAGAATTGCTCGATATCTTCGTCAATTGATGTTGGTGCATATGCCTATATTATCTGCATGCTCTATCTCTTGTTCAATTGGAGTATAATGTAAATAACGCGGGCTGATATAGCTTTGCTTTTCGTGACCAGGTGTTTTCTCTTGCTGTTTCCATGATCGCTACTCCTCCGATATGATGGTTTGTTTCGGAATTATTATATTGATGACATTGATAATATTGATAATATTGATAATATTGATAATATTGATAATATTGATAATATTGATAATATTGATAATATTGATAATATTGATAATATTGATAATATTGATAATATTGATAATATTGATAATATTGATAATATTGATAATATTGATAATATTGATAATATTGATAATATTGATAATATTGATAATATTGATAATATTGATAATATTGATAATATTGATAATATTGATAATATTGATAATATTGATAATATTGATAATGTTGATAATATTGATAATATTCATAATATTGATAATATTGATAGTATAATAATATTGATATCTTTTTGTTTGCTGTAAATAGTATCAACAGAACAACATTTACCTCTTTTATATATTGAACAAAATATAGTAGTTTATGATACAAGGACATGCCAATACAATTTGTGTCCAATCCTGTCTGTTCAGTGCTGTTAGTCAAATCGTGTCTGTCAAGTCCTGTCTCTTCAGTCCTGTCTATTCAGTCCTGTTAGTCAAATCTTGTCTGTCCAGTCCTGTATCTTCAGTCCTGTCTGTTCAGTCCTGTGTGTCCAGTCCTGTCTGTTCTGTGCCGTCTGTCCACTCTTGTATTGCTACATCACTCTTTGTAGTCTTGTCGGACTTGCATGTCCTATTGTCTATCTTGTCTTGTCCGTCCAGTCTTGTCAGACCAGTATCGCCACCTGACTTGTGCCTATGTTTCCAGTCTTGCCCAGTCAATTAATATAAGAATAATAAAGTATGAATTTAGTTTTCTAATAATGTTTTATTTCTTTTTTTCATACAAATCTAAAATAAATATTTTGTGACAATGAAAAAATTATGAAAATTAATCCTTAATCCTTAAATAATCGCTAAATAAAAATAATTTTTTTCATCAATTTTTCAATATTTTTTTGGATTGTCCACATTTTTTATTCCCTTTGTTTGTCCATGCACATTTTCAACAAAATACTTCATGAGATTTTAATCCAGCAATATTATTAAGGCAGATTGGTTTTTGATCTGTTTAGACAACAAGACAGACACGTGAAGGGGTTTTAGCCGGTTCCAGTTCGGCACTATCGTTAGGTATCAATGAGAATTTACCCTCCTCAGAAGATAAAAAGTCCGTCTGATCTCGTCTGTCTAGACAGACTGTCTAATCTTATTCGTCTACTCTGATTTGTCTAGTTTTGTGTGTCTGGTATTGTCTGTCTAATCTTGTGAGTCTAGAGAGACTGTCAAGTCTTGTCTGTCTACTCTGGTTTGTCTAGTCTGCTCTGTCTGCTCTGTCTGGTCTTGTGTGTCTGTCCATTGTTTTGACATTTCTGTGAATTATTTTGACATTTCTGACTATTATTTTACCACTTCTGTCAATCAGTTTAACAAATCCGTCAATTATTTACACATATCTATCAATTATTTTGACAAAATCTCACCATGCACGTTGAGCATGTTGGCGATGGCCTGCCAGGCGCCTCATTTGGCGTTGTTGTCCCGGTACTGCTTACAGGATTTGTCGTAGAGCAGCTAGAACCCTGACGTAGTTGATCTAACGTAGTCTTGTCTGCCTGGGGCTTCGGTCATCGGGCTGATACCGGAGCGTGTCCAGGTTTCAAGAAAGCTTTGGCGGAGGCAAAGCGTACGACATGGCTAAGAAAAAATTTCTAAAATCATTCAAGTCAACACAATGAGATGCCGTGCAGCTTATGACTTGCTCATTGCGAAGGCTCTAGAACTCCAGAGTCCAATTTGGGTGCACAGAAACCTTTTACACACGTGTGTCATACATTATTTTATCTACCATGTTTTGACAGTCAAAATATGCAAATCACTGACACAATAAAGTTAGAACGTTCAGCGAATCCGTGGCAAAATTGCTAACTAGTAAAAACGCACAGTGACGAGAACACTATTTGGTCGTTGTCGATGTAAACTGGGTTAACCTATATTTAATCTAGATTAGGTTATGGTTAGGGCAAGTTATATTAAAGCCATAGAACGCATATAGACTGAGAGGCCGAGACTGCTTGATTCAATATTAGAAAAATTAATTTAATTTCAATACACGTCAGAAAATTTATTTTCTACGTCTATGTTTTTTATTTAGTAACGCAAGTTGTTGCCATAGCAATAACAAACAGAACTCGTTTAATAATGAAACTCCATTCGATTTACATTCAACTTTTACGCACGATTTTGATACTTTTACACACGTTTATAATAATGACATCTTTCACATACAATAATGTATTTATTAACCTGTTCATTTTGGTGTGTGAGTAGATAAAATATATTTATATCAATCAACCATTTTCCGTCATTGATGTTTATTCCCGTGAATATAAACATTCGTCGCATTGAATGTCTTATTTGGGTCCAGCTGACTGAACAGTTGCTATTAGTTTATTGTCCCAGCGACAGGGTCCCTTAAGCCGGGGGAGGAAACTTTCCGTTTCCTTTCGTTTCCTTCCACAGGACGTGTGTAACTTATTTTTCACGATTGATCGAATTTTCTTCATTGTGCGAACCCGGGGTCTCAACTCACGAATACACAACGAATTTTAATAAATTGATGTAGCCTCAATCAAAACATTGAAAAAAACCTGATTAATAGCAAATTTCTGAATGGAGTTATTCTCATTGATCTACTAAACTAAGCGTGTCGCTATCTCGAAATTGGAAAAAACCAAATTAATATTAAAATATTGAACGGAGTAATTCTCATTGATCTAATAGAGTCTAGTAGATCGATGAGTATTAGATACAGTGATGGCGAACCTATGGCACGCGTGTTACAGCTGACACTTAGGAAAATTGAATCTCCCTCTATCTTTGTGTACATTGAAAGTTTTGCATATTCTTTGCCGTTAATAATACAATTTTCTTTGTACAATTGGTATAAAGTTGCCAAATGTAAACTATCGTCTAAATATTCTTTCTTAGTCCTGGCCCGACAATAATGAGATGGTATTCTTGCAAATGAATTAATGTGCTGTCTAATACCATCAATAATTTCAGGTTCTAGTCTTTTCTGATGTCCGTGCTTTCCTCTTGTATCTGACGTCAAAAAACCATGACTGTCTTTTTTCTTCGTTGTGGTGAAAATAGTTCTGTTATTAATAGCAAGTGTACTTAAAAAATAATTTGCACACTTGGATGTTTTTGTCACCAATTTGCAACGTGTATCTCCAATTCTTCGAACGATTAGTCTCGGGTTTGGTATTGCAATACTAAGAAGTAATTTGAGACAAGCGCGCGTTTATAAAATTTATTTGCAAGTCAATAGAACCTAACTTCCAATACGTTTCAAATTTTTTTTTTCTTTCTTCGTTTGTAAATTTTTTTGCACATAGTAGCCGACAGTTTTCCTTACAAGGAGGTCCCATTTCTTTCTTCTAGACTTGTTTTCCCGTCACAGTTACATATTCATTACCAAAGTTTCTATTCCTTTTCCTAATATTTTTACCCCAATTTTCATTATTTCTGGCTCTTTTTCTTGTCAATGGTTTAGATTTATTTTTTTCATGACTTATTGAATTACCTTTCCCAGATTCGTCACTGCTAGACGAATTCGGTTTATAATTTTTATCCGCAACACTGTCATCACTAGCATAGTCACTCTGAAGGTGAACAATATTGTTATCAGTGTTTTTGTCTTTAATGGATTCCAAAGGTATAGAGGAAGAATTGATCGAATCATTACTCAAGTAACGTTTTTGTAAGAAAGGCTGATGCTGATTTGATGTTGTTGCCTAAATTAAACAAAAATTATGTGTTAAGTCAAAAATGTTTAGGTAGTCTGTTTTACCGGAGAAATTTTGCTTTCATACGATTTTAAATCGTTAGATTCGCAAGAGATAGATCAAACTCATACAAATATTGCTATTATAACAATAGTTTGATTTTGTAAAGATCTTTATTAAAAATATATAGGTTCTGTTATTCAAAAGAAACTTACATGTGAATTTTCGTTGAATCCATTGTTGCTAGTAGCTAGTCTAATCAAAAATTGGGTTCGCGTCTCAGTCACTTCTTTGGACTGTGGTCTATTATCGTTTAATCGACTCATTGTTAACACAATAGTGCAAGTACCACAACAGAACTTGTAAACTTTTCATTTAAATCTCCACTTCTATAATGTAACAACTGAGTTGTTTCAGTATAGAAGTGAAACTTTATTTAATCTGTCAAGTTTATAGTGTAACTAGTGCCATTTACAAACAATCCTTAAATATTCCACTTGTTACTTTTTTGAATTAAATAAAATACACTTTTTGCTTTTGTATGGTGTGCTTAACACAAAAATGATTTTTTTTTACTTGTTACACTATAGAACTGGGGTATCGATATATCTATTAGAGACATGGCTGTTATAGCATGTTCAATTGACATCTGTTCTGTGAGGTAAACAAGTTTGGTAAACACTGGTCCAACAGAATAAATTCCCGCCGTCTAATAAAGCAGCAAGTCGCATGAATTGTTTGCGAGGAAATATCGCACACATTTCAAATTCAATCCGCGTATAACAACGATTTTCTTTTGCCTGTTTTCCATCTACAAATCAACATTTTCCCGACAAACTGCAACTTATTTATCAAAAGCAACGGAAGATTTTTGCGAGACCGATTTTATTAAAATTAGATTTTCTGTAATTTTTACTAATTAGAGTCTGCCTTAGCGGAAAGACCTCGTGGTCGGTAACGCTTTGTTTAACAAGATGCAATAAATATATTATCTCGTTTTAAGTCTGTCTAGTCGCGCCTATTAATCAAATGTTGTCTCTAACCTTATAATATATTATAACTAATATTTGTAATATTGACGATAATCATAATATTGCTTATATTGAATACTGTTGATAATATTGATGATATTGATAATATTGTTAATATTGCTGAAATTGATAATATTGATGATATTAATGATATTTATGATATTTATGATATTGATAATATTGATGATATTGATAATATTGATGATATTGATAATATTGATGATATTGATAATATTGATAATATTGATGATATTGATAATATTGATGATATTGATAATATTGATGATATTGATAATATTGATAATATTGATGATATTGTTAATATTAATGATATTGATGATATTGATGCTATTAATGATATTGATGAGTTTGATTATATTGATGATATTGATAAATTGATAATATTGCTATTATTGATATTAATAAAATTTTTGTTGAAATTTTTTTTGGAAATTTTGTTCGTGATATTTTTTTGGTTACCCGAAGGCAATCGATGTGTTGAAACCGGCTTTCCAGTTTATTTCGCTCTAAAGTTACAAATAAACAAATTTTATATTTTTTTCGCTGTACACAATCACACATTTCCTACTGATTTGACGCTGTCATAACTTTTGAACCGCTCACCACAGGGACTTCTAGTCTTCACTAATCGATTCAGCGTCCCAAAATTAGTCGGAGAACGTATAAAATATTGCCTGGGAAACTTTCAGTTTAGAAATACCATCGACTCGGAAGTCTAGACCGCGGAAACGACGAAATGCCAGAAAATCGATTTTTTCAAAATCTTTATTTTTTGTGTCACAGCAAAATTTAAAATCGTTTCTGAAAGCATTTTTGCTGCTGATAATAGATATGCAAATTATATTTCGCTAGCTCTTTCGGTTCACTTTCGCCTGCAAAAATTGAAGAATTTTTTATGAATTTTCGGGGCTCTAGTGGAGATCTCGGAAAGTCTTGAATATCCCGCGGACAATCTTAGTGTACCTATAGGAAAATGACCTTCTGAAATCGTTGCTGCAATCCGTTTTTAATTATCTGCAACCGTTTCCGAGATATATACTTAGCAAATCGAGAATCGGGTAAATTTCAGCTTGTAATTTATCGACGAATTATTGAATACTTCCGAACAATTTATACGTCGACTTGTTCGTCTTGTCGTGTAGATTCTGTGTGCCCAAAATGATTTCGCTGCTGTTTACCGTTTTCGAAAAAATCGAGTAAAAACGAAGAAGCATGTATTTTTCGAACGAAATGATGGAAATTTTTTGTCGAAATTTCTTTTGGAATTTTTTTTCCTGATTTTTTTTTGGTTACGCGAAGGAAATCGAAGTGCTGAAAACGGTTTTCCAGTTTATTTCGTTCTAAAGTTACAAATAAACAAATTTAATTTTTTTTTCGCTGTACACAATCACACATTTCCTACTGAATTGACTCTGTCATAACTTTTGAAGCGCTAACCACAGAGACTTCTAGTCTTCACCAATCGTTTCAGCGTCTCAAAATTAGTTGGGGAACGTATATAATATTCCCTGGGAAGCTTTCAGTTAAAAAATACCATCTACTCGGGAAGTCTAGACCGCGGAAACGACGAATTGCGAGAAAATCGATTTTTTCAAAATCGTTATTTTTTGAGTCACAGCAAAATTTAAAAACGCTTCTGAAAGAATTTTTGCTGCTGATTACAGATATGCAAATTATATTTCGCTAGCTCTTTCGGTTTACTTTCGCCTGAAAAAATTAAAGTAATTTTAATGAAATTTCGGCGCTCTTGTGGAGATCTCGGAAAGTCGTGAATTTCCGGCGGACAATCCGTTTCAATCGTTTTTTCCGGCGGAAAAATTCTTTCAGAAACGTTTTTAAATTTTGCTGTGACTCAAAAAATAACGATTTAAAAAAAAAACGATTTTCTCGCAATTCGTCGTTTCCGCGGTCTAGACTTCCCGAGTCGATGGTATTTCTTAACTGAAACCTTCCTAGGGAATATTATATACGTTCTCCAACTAATTTTGAGGCGCTGAAACGATTGAAAAATCGAATCGGAAATCGTTTTTTCAATCGTTTCAGCGTCTCAAAGTTAGTTGGAGAACGTATATAATATTCCCTGGGAAGCTTTCAGTTAAGAAATACTATCGACTCGGGAAGTCTAGACCGCGGAAACGACGAATTGCGAGAAAATCGTTTTTTTTCAAAATCGTTATTTTTTGAGTCACGGCAAAATTTAAAAACGTTTCTGAAAGAATTTTTGCTCCTATTACAGATATGCAAATTATATTTCGCTTACTCTTTCGGTTTACTTTCGCCTGAAAAAATTGAAGAAATTTTAATGAAATTTCGGCGCTCTAGTGGAGATCTCGGAAAGTCGGGAATTTCCGGCGGACGGTATTAGTGTATACACAGGCAAATGACCTTCTGAAAACGATGTCGTAATCCGTTTTTAATTATCTGCAACCGTTTCCGAGATATCTACTTAACAATTCGAGAATCGGGTAAATTTCAGTTTGAAATTTGTCGACGAATTATTGAATATTTGTGGACAATTTACACATCGACTTGTTCGTCTTGTCGTGTAGTTTCTGTGTGCCCAAAATGATTTTGCTGCTCTTTACCGTTTTAGAAAAAATCGAAAACAACCGGTGAAAAATTTTTTGGAAATTTTTTTCGTGATTTTTTTTTGGTTACAAGTAAGAAATCGAAGTGCTGAAAACGGTTTTCTAGTTTATTTCGCTCTAAAGTTACAAATAAACGAATTTTATATATTTTTTTTCGCTGTACACAATCACACATTTCCTACTGATTTAACGCTGTCATAATTTTTCAAAACCACAGAGACTTCTAGTCTTCACCAATCGATGCAGCGTCCCAAAATTTGTCGGAGAACGTATTATATTCCCTAGTCAGCTTTCAGTTAAGAAATACCATCGACACGGGGAGTCTAGACGACGAAATGCAAGAAAATCCATTTTGTCAAAATCGTTATTTTTTGAGTTACAGAAAAATTTAAAAACGTTTCTTTTGTCTTAACAGCTTTTGAAACAGTCGTAACATTGCTAATGGACAAGATTTTTTGTATATTTTTATCCAATTTTTCTGATATGGAATGAAGAACCTTCAACTGAAAGAATTTTTGAGGAAACTCGTTTGAAACCAAAGATATTTCATGAATAAAACAGGAAAATTCAAAGCAAAATTGCATTTTCTTCAAATTTATCCAAATATGAAATGATAAAAATTTTGGCTTTGTTCCAAATTAAATCAGACATTTCATATATACTAATTGTTGCTAAAATTTTGCAGAAACTAAACATATTCAGAATCAAAAAAAGTTTGCTTCTTCAAGTTGATGCAAAATTTGAAACGGTCGAAACATTGCTAATGAACAAGATTTTTTTGCGAATTCTGATCAATTTTTTCCGAAATAAAATAACGAATCATCAACTGAAAGAAAAAAAATTGCGGAAACTCTTTTGAAACTGAAGATATTTCATAAATAACAACAGGAAAATTCAAAGGAAAACAGCATTCTATTAAAATTGTTCCAAAAATGAAATTAACATAACTTTGTCACCCGAAAATTTTTTCTTGCAACATTCTCTTAAAATTTATCCAAATTTGAAATGGTCTTTGTCTTCTGCAATTTTGGCAAATTTGTTCCAAATTAAATTAGACATCTCCAGCTGTAATTTTTGCTAAAAGTTTCCAGAAACTAAAGATTTTCAAAATCAAAAAAAAGGTTATTTCTCCAAGTTGGTGCAGAATTTTAAACGGTCGTAACTTTGCTAATAGAGAAGATTTTTTTTGCAAATTGCGAACAAATTTTTCCGAAATGATAAAGAATCTTCAACTAAAAGAAATTTTGCCGAAACTCTTTTGAAACCGAAGATATTTCATAAATAACAATAGGAAAATTCAAACATTCAAAATTTGAAATAGTCATAACTTTGTTATCCGCAATTTGTTTCTTGCAAAATTTTGGCAAATTTGTTCCAAATTAAATCAGGCAATCTCCAACTGTTAGATTTTTTGCAAAAAGTTTGGATAAACTAATGATATTCAAACCAAATAAGTTTCGTTTCTTCAAGCTGTTGCAAAATTACAGTGAAAAGCATTTTGGCTACTGATTACAGATATGCAAATTGTATTTAGTTGGCTCTTTTCGTTCATTATCGCCTGCAAGAATTGAAGATTTTTCTTTAGAAATAGCTTCTCTCGAGTAGAGATCTCGGAAAGTTGTGAATTTCCCGCGGACAAGCTTAGTGTATTAATAGGAAAATGACCTTCTGAAAACGATGCCGTAATCCGTTTTTGATTATCTGTTTTCGAACAATTTACACATCAACTTGTTCGTCTTGTCGTGTAGTTTCTGTGTGCCAAAAATGATTTCGCTGCGTTTTACCGTTTTCGAGCAAATCGGAAAAAGCACATATTTTTCGAACAAAATGATGGAAAATTTTTATTGAAAATTTTTTTGTAAATTTGTTTTGTGAATTTTTGTTGGTTAGCCGAGGGAAATCGAAGTGCTGAAAACGGTTTTCCAGTTTTATTTATAATATAGTTAATATTGATTATAAGAAGTATTATTAAGATTATATCAAATTATGATTATTTATATAACACAAGAAGTTTAAAAATAAGGTAGAACGAGCATAATCGACAAGCAAATGAATAACATTTTCCCACGGAATGTGGTTGGTTCTACTAGATAGTATTTTGATACAATTAGCGAACTGTGTCCGACGTAACAGAAGCACGTAGCGTGAAAATAGTAGCTGGAAGAGTGTATTAAGAAAGTTTTCCCATAAGAAAAGTTATTTGGATTGTTGTCAGTTCCACGAAAAGACCCTTTTTCAGCGGCGAACCGCAATTTATGAAACCGCAATTTATGAAATTTGAGAAACAATAAATTAATAAATTAAAATTAAAATGTTTGTTCTCGATTATAAAAGATTTCACCTCTTAAGGTTAATACAATTCAGGGTGAGTTTTTCGTACAAGGGTGCGAAAAAAAAACGCGAATATCATATCTGGAGAGCATATAATAGTTGCAACCATATCGTGTCGGTTAAAATTTCTGTGCACGAGTATAAAAATTTCACCTCTTATGGCTCTCACCGTTCGGGGAGAATTTTTCATACAAGGGTGTGAGCACAAAAATCGCTTATATCATATCTGGAAAACGCATAATCATTGCAACAATATCGCGTTGGTTAAAACTTGTGTGCTCCATTATTATAGGTTTCACCTCTTATGGCTCATTCCGTTCAGCGTGAGTTTTTCGCACAAGGGTTTGAGAACAAAAATCGTAAATAGCATATCTGGAGAGCACATCATTATTGCAACAATTTGGCGTCATTTAAAATTTGTGTTTTCGATTATTAAATATTTCACCTCTTAAGGCTGATACAGTTCGGGGTGAATTTTTCGTATAAGGGTGATGGCAAAAAAATTGCGAATATCATATCTGGAGAACACATAATAATTGCAACAATATCGCGTTGGTTAAAACTTGTTTTCTCGATTATTAAAGATTTTACCTCTTAAGGCTAATACATTTCAGTGTGAGCTTTTCGTAGAAGGGTGCGAACACAAAAATCGTGAATATCATATCTGGAGAGCATATAATAGTTGCAACAATATCGTGTCGGTTTAAATTACTGTGCTCGAATATAAAAGATTTCACCTCTTATGGCTTATGGAATTTTTCGTACAAGGGCGCGTGCACAACAATCGCGAATAGCATATCTAGAGAGCACATGATTATTTGAACTATTTCGCAACCGTTTAAAATTTCTATTCTCGATTATTAAGGAATTCACCTCGAAATCTAGGTCGGAATAGACGGAGCCTGGAAGAAAGAAGTTTTTTCTGGAACCAATCCAGTGTTTTGAGCTGGCATGATGACAGACAATGGGGTGATGGCACCTGAACGAGCTGGGGCATGGACTTTGTTTTCTAATAGTTTGTCACGAACTTTTAGGAGGTCTCCACGGGTGAAGACGAAACCGACATTTCCATGGATGTGCTGGAGAAGTTTCTCAAGAGCACTATTTCTCTCCAAGCGACCCTTGATGTCCTTACGCATCAAGGGCCTCATTTGAATCCAGGGAGGGACATAAAGATTTGCTCGTTTTGCTTCGAACCGACATTGTCAGCGCCCACAAAAAACATTTCGGATAATCTTTAATGAGTTGAATGATCTTTAAAAAGTTGCCTTGTCCTCCCTACTCATCTTGGTGTCTGCAGGGACTCGTTAATGAATTTAAGAACAAGACAGCCTTGTCTGTCTAGTCTGGTATGTCTAATCTTGTATGTCTAGTCTTGTCAGTCTAGTCTTGTCTGTCTAGACAAGACAAGACAGATAAGACTAGACAGACAAGAATAGACAACCAAGACTAGACAGACAAGAATAGACAGACAAGACTGGACAGTTAAGACAAGACAGTCAAGACTAGACAGACAAGTGTCTGTCTAGTCTTGTCTGTCCAAGTTTGGAGACATTAGGAACACAGAGCGATACGTCTATAATCTGGTTACACGAGAACAATCGGATGGCAACACTAGTGCAGAAAAGATCTTTGACAGCCTCCAAAAGCTCAAAAACCTTACTTTAACCCCAGAACCAAACTAGCATTCGCAAAATCGCTGGTTCCGGAATGTCCAATCATAAAAAAACCAAATTGAATTTGCATTCGCCAATTCAGAAGTGGATATTCGAGTCTACTCACCACAAACACGGCCGAAAGATACCCAAAACGAAATTTCGAACGAACGGACTGAAGTGAGAAGTCATAAAAACAAAAAAGAAGAAGAAAGAAAGGTGGAAGTAAAGCGCACAGATGCAGTCCTTATAAAGGCGAACGGGAAGACATCAAAGGCGAGGTCGGCATACCTCCTAAGGATGGCCAAAACCCAGGTTTATCCAGAAAACTCACATGACAACATATCAGGAGTCGGAAAAACCAGAAATTGAGAATTACTTCTGGAAGTGAAGGAAAGAAGGCTGAAAACCTCAAGAAAACAATTAAACAGAAACTGCCCGATATTGAGATCCGTACAAAAAAACACAAACATAACTATACATATAGGGATATAACATAAGGGATCTAGACTCAGTAACCACCAAAGATGAAATACTCAGTGCACTATAAAACACAATTGAAATTAGCAAAGACCAAGTGATCATAAAAACCCTTAGACCAGCATATGGAGAGACCTAAGTAGCGACTGTTTCACTTCCACAAAAACAAACAAGAGAACTAATAGAGAAAGGCAGGTTAAAGATTGGCTGGTTACAATGCAGAGTAAGGGAAAGAATCCAACTGGAGAGATGCCATAGATGCTGAAAATCAGGGCATTACGGCAGCACATGTAACGGACAAGACAAAATCTATGCTTCAATTGTGGCCAAGAAGGCCACAAGGCAAACGACTGCAAGAATGAGCCTTATTGCCCAATATGCATTATGAAGGGTCACAGGTCGGATTCCGGAATGTGCTCAGAATTGAAGAAAGCTTTGGCGGAGGCGAAGCCTTATTAAAGAATGGATTAAACCTCTCGGAGAACCAGTTCGACTTCCGGGAAGGCAAATCAACTATAGACGCCATAAAACAGGTCATAGATATCGCCAAAAAGGCCAAAGTAGGCACCAAAAGAACTCGGAAAATATGTGCCCTAGTTACGATTGATATTCGCAACGCTTTCAACTCCGCTGTTTGGCAAGACATCTTGGAAGAACTAACAAGAAGAAATATATCTCCGTACCTACTGCGAATGGTACGCAGCTACTTCGAGTGCCGCAGTGTCATACTTCAAGCCGAACAAGATACGCTTTACGTACAAGGGTGCGAGCACAAAAATCGCGAATATCATATCTGGAAAACACATAATCATTGCAACAATATCGCGTTGGTTAAAACTTATGTGCTCTATTATTATAGATTTCACCTCTTATGGCTCATTGCGTTCGGGGTGAGTTTTTCGCACGAGGGTTTGAGTACAATAATCGTAAATAGCATATCTGGAGAGCACATAATTTTTGAAATAATTTTGCGTTATTTAAAATTTCTGTTCTCGATTATTAAAGATTTTACCTCTCAAGGCTATTAGAGTTCGGGTTAAATTTTTCGTACAAGGGTGCGAGCACAAAAATCGGGAATATCATATCGGGAGAACACATAATTATTGTAACAATATCGCGTTGGTTAAAACTTGTTTGCTCGTTATTATAGATTTCGCCTCCTATGGCTCATTCCGTTCGGGGTGAGTTTTTCGCACAAGGGGTTGAGTTAGCGAATTCGCTCCAGGGTATTTGAAAAGCACATAAATAGCACATAATTGTAGTGCTTATTTGGTATCGGTATCCCAATTTTTCGGATGGGTGGGTGCTAGCTTGTCTGTTAAGCTAGCTCCCCCACTAGTAAAGTTTGGTCCTTTCATTGAGGGCTTCGAGCACAAAAATCGCGATTGCTGCACATAATTAGCACATAAAGAGCACATAATTCTGGTGTTGTCAAATTTGAATTTTGAAGAGGTGGGGGTACCAGCTTTATAGACCTTATAACGGCCATGTCTTTAATACATCTATACCTATACAATTATAGACAAGACAATTTACACGACTTGCTGTTTTCTTAAAAGGCGGGATTTTATTCTGTTAGATCAGTGTTTGCCAAACTTGCCTCACAGTAGATGAGTCGATTGAACATGCTATAGCATCCATGTTTCTAGTACGTCTATAACTATACTATAATAGACAATTCTAGGTAAAATAATTCAAGAATATTTGGGACTTCAGATGGCTAAGAAAAATATAGACAGGCTTACTCTAATCTAATAGATCAATGAGAATAATTCCATTCAATAATTTAATATTAATCCTGTTTTTATAATATGGAGATTGAGACAGGTTTAGTTTAGTAGATCAATGAGAATAACTCCATTCAGTAATTTAATATAAATCAGGTTCTCCCAATGTCGTGATTGAGACAGGCTTAGTCTAGTACTTTTCGCACCTTTTTTCTGCCGCGTGCAATTTTTTTATAAGTTGTCACATCGTGAAATGCTGACGTGCCAGGTAACTTCTTCGCGCTAATTTGGCGCGTCCAGATTTTCAATTCATTTATTTGGATTAACTTCGGCTCCAATCGATAGACGGGGAAACAGGTGTATCGATCGGTGCCGAAGTAGCGCGATTTAGTGATCTTTTTCGCGAGTTGATTAAATTAATCAGTTAGGTGCGAGGAGTCGACTAAACACGCTCGGCGAGTGCGAACGAAAAACGTGAAATCCACGCAAACTGGCACATGTGCGTAATTTGAATTTCCCATCCAAATTAACCAGGGGTGATCACGAGCCCAAGAGCTGAAGCGGAGCCGGACGTCCCAAAGACGCCGATTTAAGGGAATTCCTTTACCCTATTATTCCCATTTCCTCCCTTAGACGAAGCGCCGGAAGGACGATTCCACGTGGCGGAGACGTTGGCAGCCCAATCAGGTAAGTGATCTAACCAGCCTGTGTTTTGTTTGGAAATTGTGACATTTGAAGAGACACGGTCCGAACATTGGTCCTTCGAGCCAGATCGGGGTCAGTTAGTTGAATACGTCCATGTGCTCGGGCGCTGTGGGATTCGCCATTTTGTTTCCGGTCCCGGCGGAAACCTACCGGGTGTACTCCATTTGTTGTAATAATTAACTGATTATATAGTTAATCAGTTAGTTTTTGATTATTAAGTTTGCGCGGATTCCGATTTGTTGTAATAATTAATTGATTATATAGGTAATCATCTCGTTGTTGATTATTAAGTTTGAAGGATCTCCCGAGTTTGTTGTAATAATTGATTGATTGTCTAGTTAGAAATCAATTTCGTTAATTATTAATTTCCAGCTGGTTATCCAGTTTTGTCGGGATAATTAATTGATTGTCTAGTTAATCATTTTCGTTAATTATTAATTTCATCTGGTTTGGCAATTTCCTTGGAATAATCTGCTGTTGTCTGATTATTCATTTGCCGTAGCTTATTCAATTTCGTTGATTATTGAACTTAGGCTGTTTTGCAGCTCTCGTTTTAATATTCGATTTTGGCTGGTTGCAGCCCTCGTTTGTGAATATTCGATTTGTGAATATTCGATTTTGGCTGTTTGCAGCTCTCGTTTGAACATTCGATTTGTGAATATTCGATTTTGGCTGGTTGCAGCTCTCGTTTGTGAATATTCGATTTTGTGAATATTCGATTTGTGAATATTCGATGTTGGCTATTTTCAGCTCTCGTTTGTGAATATTCGATTTTGGCTGTTGGCAGCTCTCGTTTGAATATTCGATTTGTGAATATTCGATTTTGGCTGGTTGCAGCTCTCGTTTGTGAATATTCGATTTTGTGAATATTCGATTTGTGAATATTCGATGTTGGCTATTTTCAGCTCTCGTTTGGGAATATTCGATTTTGTGAATGTTCGATTTGTGAATATTCATTCAGGCTATTTTCAGCTCTCGTTTGAATATTCGATTTGTGAATATCCGTTTCGGTTTGAGTCTACAGTTTTTTCTTTGAATGTTCCATTTTGGTTTGGTTATTCAGTTCACATTTGAATATTCGATTTTGGTTTGTTTATTCAATTATTGTCTGACTCAGCTTTTGGGATGTTCGATTTTGTTTGACTTATTTTGTCAATTTTCGTTTTTCATTCTTTCTTTGGTATTTTCATATTGCTCATCGCCTTGGGATCCTTTTCTCATCATCGCGTATCCACTCTAGATTCCAGCCGAGCTTCTGTGGGTGTCTTTCCGTAATAGTTCCCGTCAGAAGATTCCCGGTGCGTTTCTACCTTATTTATATCTGTTGTGGCAGTTCCAGGACTCTTTCCATCAGTCTTTCTATCTGATGGTACCGTCTCCAGCGCTCGCTAGTGCACCATCATCACCCTCGGTTCCATTGAGTATTGTCATGGAGTAAATAAGAACGGCCTTACTACCCGTTTTTATTGGGGGTAGGGTACCGCAATCGGCAGTTTCCCTGTAACTTTCCATTGGTTTGCAACAAGTAGGCTTCCGTCTGTTCTGTCCTTGCTTCTGTTTATTGTTTGCGTAATTGTTTGGCACCGGCAGATCCAATGTTACTGAAGATTTCCGTTTGTATTCGTGCCCTCCCAATCTGAATCGATTATTGTCGGAACACAGTCTTCGTCGTTGTTGATTTATTACATCACTGTGTATAGGAGCGGGGCGCAACCCTGCCCTAACCATGGCCAGCGCATCGCATAAGACGCTAGGAGTTAGGCGATAATAACACTTTTTACACCTCGTGTGTTTGTTTCAGAATTTTCATGCATAAGTGCCTTTCTCCGCTTGAGCTGGTCGATAGAATAGTTCCTCGAATATTTCCTTGGCTTAAGTGCCTTGTCGTTGATGAGTACCTCTTTGGCACCCGCGGTCCCCTAGATCTGAATCGGCATATGTTACGAGGTCTCATGTTGCAGGGTTATTGGTAGCGATAGGCTGTAACTGCATCTCCTTGTCATGTGTAACATATTTACCAAATGCCTCGTCTACGTTTGTTTCAGATCTGTTTAGGTCAGAGGTCAAGTATTATCAAGTATTATGTTCCAAGGTCTTGTGTTGCAGGGTTATTGTTAGCGGTAGGCTATAACTGCACCCCCCTTGCCACGTGTAGCGCTTGAGCTTTCCTCTGACCCCACGGTCCCTAGTCTGCTGCAATAAAAATAGGTTGTGTCGTGATATTTCGCCATAACTCACCGTCTTACAAACGGTGAAAAGTTAAGTAGGGGTCTCGATTTCGTCTTGCTATATTGTAGGGTTCGAGCTTGTTGACCTGTTTATTTGCTTTGTTTCGGATGTGGATGGATGATGCCGTTTTGAAAAGATTTAGCATTTACTAGCATTCGATTATTGTTCGTATGTTCGCTTTGGTCCTTTGACAAACACTGGTTGTGTTTGTTTTCTTTGGTCTTGTTGTGATCATCTTGTTCAAGGACAAACACTTTGTAGTTGAGTTTGCTTTTTTTTGGTCCTTGTCGTGATCATCTTGTCCAAGGTCAAACACTTGTCATTGTGTTTGTTTGTTCTTTGATCTTTGTTGCGATCACTTTGTCCAAGGACAAACACTTGTCGTTGTGTTGGCCTTTTTTTGTCCTTGTCGTGATCATCTGGTCCAAGGACAAACACTTTGGTATTCTGTTTGTTTTCTTTGGTCCTTGTTGTGATCATCTTGTTAAAGGACAAAGACTTGTCGTTGTTTCGCTTTTTGGTCCTTGTTGTGATCATCTTGTTAAAGGACAAACACTTTTTGTTGTGTTTGTTTGTTCTCTGATCTTTGTTGCGATCAATTTGTACAAGGTCAAACACTCCTCGTGTTTGCTTTCTTTGATCCTTGTCGCGATTCTCTTACTAAGGACAAACACTCTGTTTTTGTGTTTGTTTGCTTTTGTTTTTGTCGCGACCACTTGTACTCGTGACGTAAGCTCATTCGGGACGTAATTCATTGGTCTAGTGAGCGCAAAGTCTAATAAGATTTCCGTATCTCGGCGAGTGAGGTTGATTGTCCTTGTTTCGTTCACCTCTCTGCCCGCGATCATTATTCTGAATCCGAAAAATAAAAGATGTTGTCAGTGTAAACGCATCTCCGCTGTTATTGTTGTCAACGCAGCAGTCGAGATCAATAGCATAAGTGATTGGCTGATCTTGTTATTTATTGCACTTTAACATCCTTAGTGCTGTTTCAGAATTGAGCGGCTGTATGCCGGACATAGCTGAGCTGTCCTCGTGACTCTTCGGTCCAAATTATGTCTACTACAGCCCCATTCGTTGGTCGTTCGGAATTTCTTTTATTTGTTTTAACTTGTTGACTGTTTTGTTTGGAACACCCCGAGGGTGAAAATTGTCTCGGTGGTCTCATTTATTTTTATTTTGTCTAAAATTTGGGACTCTGTCGTTTGCTTCTATCTTGTAGAAGTTGATTTTATTTCACTTATTTCGATTTTGTCGAAGTTGACTTCATTTTCCTTTATTTTTCTTGGTAGAAGTTTGTTTATTTTTCTATCTGGATTTGATTTGGCCCCTCCTGGCCTATTATTGTTCAGTTTTGTGCTGAAGTGGGTTACTTCAGGGGCGGCGGGATGTTCGCGCCAATTTGGCGCGTCCAGATTTTCAATTCATTTATTTGGATTAACTTCGGCTCCAATCGATAGACGGGGAAACAGGTGTATCGATCGGTGTCGAAGTAGCGCGATTTAGTGATCTTTTTCGCGAGTTGATTAAATTAATCAGTTAGGTGCGTAGAGTCGACTAAACACGCTCGGCGAGTGCGAACGAAAAACGTGAAATCCACGCAAACTGGCACATGTGCGTAATTTGAATTTCCCATCCAAATTAACCAGGGGTGATCACGAGCCCAAGGGCTGAAGCGGAGCCGGACGTCCCAAAGACGCCGATTTAAGGGAATTCCTTTACCCTTTTATTCCCATTTCCTCCCTTAGACGAAGCGCCGGAAGGACGATTCCACGTGGCGGAGACGATGACAGCCCGATCAGGTAAGTGATCTAACCAGCCTGTGTTTTGTTTGGAAATTGTGAAATTTGGAGAGACACGGTTCGAACATAACTTTTACAATGAATGAACATTTCTGATAGTGAAAATCAGTTTCCGTATTAGCCTAAATATAACACGTCTTATATAGGGTGTATCAAAAGAAAGTTTATATTTGTTTAGCTTACTGCGTTAACGCAACGATTTGGAAGGGTGAGGGTGATATGTCAATCGGTAGCCTGGCTCTTAAGTCGCTATGGAGCGTTTCTCGGGAGCGGATCGCGCGTTGTGCGTACGCGAATTTTACAAAAGGTAATTCTGCAATTCTGCACCAATTGAATTTTATAGGGGTGTAGCTTTAGATCTTTGTGCAAAATGCGGTGTAGTGATGCACATTCAAAGCACTTGCACGATTTCGAATGAAATATATTGAATATCAAATATTGATAATGAAATATATTGAATACAGAAATCAATATAGCATTTCACAACCCAAAAAAAGACCAGTGCTCGTTGTGTGAGAATTTTAAAAACGCGAATGAAAAAAATGAAGATAAAGTCAGAGATAAATATGAAAACCATATTAAAGAGAAAGAACTGAGCAGAATCGAAAAGGCAAACGGTGTTGAAAATACAAAAGAAAATGTGCAAGTTTGTTGTTTTGATTTACAGGCGGTTTTTTCGACACCCTGTGGCGATGTAAATTCTTTTTATTATAAAAGACGGTTTTCCACTTACAACTTTACCATATTTGATGTTGACGTTGAACAAAAACTAGGCTTTTGTTTCCTATGGCACGAGGGTCTGTTAAAAAGAGGGGCTAATGAGATTCGAAGTTGTATCTATATTTTTTTGGAAAGTGGCGACTGTAAAAATGAAAACGTAATTTTTTATTCTGACAACTGCGTCCCCCAGAATAAAAATAAATTTATATTTGCTCTTTATCTGTTTTGCGTTTTAAATATCTTCTTCTCAGTCCTTCTACCTCTGTGTTTGAATTTTTTGTTTCCATACGTTTCTATCTTGTGCTAGATGTATTGCTTCGTGCATTGAGTGTCCCGTCATTTCTTTTAATCTGTCGGTCCATCTCATTGGAACCCGTCCTCTAGGTCTTTTTACCTCAACTTTTCCCTCCATCAAGAGGTTTTCCATCTCACCTGTTCCTCTAGCTATGTGGCTAAAGTAACTGAGATATGCTCTATTGATTTGTTTTAGTAGACGCTTTTTGATTTTTAGTTCTTCTAGAACAGAGGCGTTTGTTCTGTGTTCCACCCATGACACTCTTAGAATTCGTCTATACACCCATAATTCGAAGGCTTCAATTCTTTTTCGATCTGTTTTCTTTAGTGTCCATGTTTCAGCGAAGTAAACAGCAATTGGGAAGATCAAGGAATTGGCCAGCATTACTTTCACTGTTTTTGTAATGGTTTGATCTCTCCATACTTTTATGAGTTTAGTTGTTGCTGATCTGGCCATTGCCAATCTTCTCATTATTTCCTCTGAGCAGCCTCCATCTTTGGTTAACAATGATCCCAGGTATACAAACTTGTCCACCACATCATATCTCGCTACGATTTTGATATTGGATGTGTCATTGGATCGATCGATGATCATTACTTTGGTTTTTGTTTTGTTGATTTTTAAACCATATTCTCTACTATAGTTCTCTAATTTGTTCATTATGTTTAACAGTTGTTCTTCGTCTGCTGCAATAA
The DNA here is from genome assembly GCA_944588485.1 of Phosphuga atrata. Taxonomy (NCBI): domain Eukaryota; kingdom Metazoa; phylum Arthropoda; class Insecta; order Coleoptera; family Silphidae; genus Phosphuga; species Phosphuga atrata. Next base: position 60,095,175 of record OX155900.1, read on the forward strand.
TCAAGGTGTCGTCCGCATACCTCAGGTTACTTATTTTTCTTTCTCCGATTGATATTCCACCTTCCCAATCGTTAAGGACTTTTCTCATGATGTATTCGTTATATATGTTGTAAAGGAAGGGCGAGAGTTTGCATCCCTGTCTGATACCGGCCTCTATCTTAAAAGCTCGGGACACTGTTTGTCCTGTTCTGACCTTGGCGTTATTGTGTTGGTAGAGTCTCTTAATTAAAAATATCAGATGCGTTGGAACACCCATTTCACCCATCACTTTCCACAGAAGTGACCAGTTCACTGAGTCGAACGCTTTCGTATAGTCCACAAAACACAAATATAATTTTAAGTTGTGTTCCCTAGTTTTTTCAATAATCTGTCGGGCATTGAGTAGCTCTCGTGTACCTTTACCTGGTATGAACCCTCTCTGCTCGTCCGATATTTGTGGGAGTAGAAATGTTTTCAAGCGTTCATTAATGATGTGGAGTAATACTTTGCTTGCGTGTGAAATGAGAGTTACTGTTCTGTAGTTATTACATTCCGTCGGTGATCCTTTTTTATGGATGGGGATGAATATAGATTCGCACCATTCGATTGGCCATTTGCCCGTTTCCCATATTTTAGAGCATAACGCGTGCATTACATCTGTTCCGTAGTGTCCCATGGCTTTAAGTATTTCAGCTGTGATGCCGTCTGCCCCAGTTGCCTTCCTATTTTTGAGTGTTTTTATAGCCTTTTCTACTTCTGATTTTAAGATCCGAGGTTCTCTTTCTTGTGGTGTTACTTGTTCTTCGGATGTTGTCGGGCTAACTGACTTACATAAATCTTTGCATTATCGAGATCTGTCCTACCTACGTTAGCATTGATATCGCCCATCACTATCATATATATCATGTATATCTTTCTTTGGTGTTTTTGCTATTATATCCTCTATATTGCCGTATATCTCTTCAACTTCGTCTTCCGTAGCTTCGGTCGTTGGCATATATACTTGTATTATGTGACAGTTATTTGGTTTGGAGTGAATGGTCAATACTAGTATTCTGTCATTTACTGCTTCGTAAGATTTTACACACTTTACCCACGCTGATTTTTTTATTAACGATGAAGGCAACCCCATTGCGTCCCGTTTTTTCTGCTCCGGATATATATACGGTACTATTTGATGTTTCAAAATCTCCATTGTCCTTCCATTGAGTTTCCGATATTCCACAGATTTGCACGTTGAGTCTTGCTAGTTCTCTTTCTAGTATGTGTAGTTTTCCAGTTTGTAGTAAGCCTTGAACGTTCCATGTGCCTATATTGATGGGTTTCCCTAATTGAAGGATATCCTGTCTTCCAGTAGCACATTTCGCACGCGATGCCTGGTTGCTCACATCTCCGTGCCCAGTAGCTAATTTCACACTGGTTGGCCTGGAATCAACACAGCGCCGGTCGCTAGCCGGATCGCATGGCAATCTAACATTATCTTTGTCTCTGTCCATAATAGTATTCTCATGGGAAAATAATCAGGTGGTTTAACCTTGCCTGCCTGATCCTATGCCGTTGACCTATTAATTGTTGGTTCATCCGCCTTTAGTGACTATTTCTAGCCTCAAGGGCAAGAGGGTGCCCTGAACCTATCAGAAGACAGGCGGAGGGCTTATCCCGGCCTACACTCGGTCCCCATCTACGTTAGCCACCTAAGTGTTACCATCCTTCACCGCGTGGAGGTGTAGATTGGGAGTTTCCCTTCATTGGGTTTGAGACCATAGAGGCATTTCTCAAAACCCTCCAGTACTTTGAAGGACTGGAGGGTTTTAAATATACAGAAGTTAAAATGAATTACACACATGTTTTTGATAGTTGGGCATACACAAAATGAAAGGAATAGTATGCATGCCACCATTGAAAGAGAAAAGAAAAAAGTTCTCAAAAGTGGACCAATTTACGTCCCTGCACAATGGGCCACAGTGGTGAAAGGAGCCAAGAAGAGAGGAGCCCCATGCAAGGTCAACGAAACATGCACCAAAGATATTTTTGACCTAAAGAGATTGTCACAGCAGTTGGGTAATAATTATACCAAAAACCAAGACAATGATAAGGTGATTTGGAATGATATAAAAATGGTAAAAGTTGAAAAAGGGAAACCCTTTATTATAGCATATAAGACATCCTACGAACAACAACATTTCAAATTAATCGATGTTCGAGGTAATTTAAGAAAAAGGCATTGGAAGCAAACTTAGAATTACAGCCTGCTTACAAAAGTCCTCCCTCTATATCCGCTGCCAAGAAGAAGAATTTGCTGGAGCTGTGTAAGGAAAATGCCATTAAACCAGTATATTGGTCGTTTTACGAAAACCTACGCACTGACCAAAATAATGACGTTTCAAGCACAGAAAGTGATTATTGCGACTCTGAATAAGAAAACTTAATGTTTTTTTATAAATCTCATGTAAATTCATTCTGAATAAACTTTTGTAATTTTGTTTGTTTTTAGTTTTTATAACAAACTGAATATAAAAACAAATAATAAAAATGATGATAGTGAAGTGGTGAACATAAAATTATTATACATAAGTTTGCACAAAGTTTTAAGTTCAATAGTGTAACAACTCAATTTTTTTTGGAAATTTTGAAAAGTGTAAACCAATACTTTCTATTGATAAGTCAATCATAAATTAATAACTAAGTTTGCCAATTATTATCCGTAGATTCCTTAGCACAAAAATTTTATAATAAAGTCAAGGAACCGATTTTCTTTAAATGCGATTATCTCAATACTTCAATTTTTGACTTGTTACTCTATAGAACTGAGGTATCGATATATCTATTAGAGACATGGCTGTTATAGCATGTATAATTGACATCTGATCTGTGAGGTAAACAAGTTTGGTAAACACTGGTCCAACGGAATAAAGTCCCGCCGTCTAATAAAGCAGCAAGTCGCGTGAATTGTTTGCGAGGAAATATCGCACACATTTCAAATTCAATCCGCGTATAACAACGATTTTCTTTTGCCTGTTTTCCATCTACAAATCAACATTTTCCCGACAAACTGCAACTTATTTATCAAAAGCAACGGAAGATTTTTGCGAGACCGATTTTATTAAAATTAGACTTTCTGTAATTTTTACTAATTAGAGTCTGTTAAGGCAAAGACCTCGTGGTCGGTAACGCTTTGTTTAACAAGATGCAATAAATATATTATCTCGTTTTAAGTCTGTCTAGTCGCGCCTATTAATCAAATGTTGTCTCTAACCTTATAATATATTATAACTAATATTGGTAATATTGACGATAATCATAATATTGATTATATTGAATACTGTTGATAATATTGGTGATATTGATAATATTGTTAATATTGCTGAAATTCATAATATTGATGATATTAATGATATTTATGATATTGATGATATTGATGATATTGATAATATTGATGATATTGATAATATTGATGATATTGATAATATTGATGATATTGATGATATTGATAATATTGATGATATTGATAATATTGATGATATTGTTAATATTAATGATATTGATGATATTGATGATATTGATGCTATTAATGATATTGATGAGTTTGATTATATTGATGATATTGATAAATTGATAATATTGCAATTATTGATATTAATAAAATTTTTGTTGTAATTTTTTTTGGAATTTTTTTTCGTGATATTTTTTTTGGTTACCCGAAGGCAATCGATGTGTTGAAACCGGCTTTCCAGTTTATTTCGCTCTAAAGTTACAAATAAACAAATTTTATATTTTTTTCGCTGTAAACAATCACACATTTCCTACTGATTTGACGCTGTCATAACTTTTGAACCGCTTACCACAGAGACTTCTAGTCTTCACAAATCATTCAGCGTCCTAAAATTAGTCGGAGAACGTATATAATATTGCCTGGGAAACTTTCAGTTAAGAAATACCATCGACTCGGAAGTCTAGACCGCGGAAACGACGAAATGCGAGAAAATCGATTTTTTCAAAATCTTTATTTTTTTAGTCACAGCAAAATTTAAAAACGTTTCTGAAAGCATTTTAGCTGCTGATTATAGATATGCAAATTATATTTCGCTAGCTCTTTCGGTTCACTTTCGCCTGCAAAAATTGAAGAAATTTTTATGAATTTTCGGGGCTCTAGTGGAGATCTCAGAAAGTCTTGAATATCCCGCGGACAATCTTAGTGTATCTATAGGAAAATGACCTTCTGAAAACGATCCTGCAATCCGTTTTTAATTATCAGCAACCGTTTCCGAGATATATACTTAGCAAATCGAGAATCAGGCAAATTTCAGTTTGTAATTTATCGACGAATAATTTAATACTTCCGGACAATTTATACATCGACTTGTTCGTCTTGTCGTGTAGATTCTGTGTGCCCAAAATGATTTCGCTGCTCTTTACCGTTTTCGCAAAAATCCAAAAAATCCGAAAAAGCATGTATTTTTCGAACGAAATGATGGAAATTTTTTGTCTAAAATTTTTTTTGCAAATTTTTTTCGTGATTTTTTTTTTATTAAACAAAGGAAATCGAAGTGCTGAAAACGGCCTTCAGTTTATTTCGCTCTAAAGTTACAAATAAACAAATTTGATATTTTTTTTCGCTGTACACAATCACACATTTCCTACTGATTTGACGCTGTCGTAACTTTTGAACGGCTCACCAAAGACACTTCTAGTCTTCGCCAACCGATTCAGCGTCCCAAAATTAGTCGGAGAACGTATATAATATTCTCTGGGTAGCTTTCAGTTAAGAAATACCATCGACTCGAGAAGTCTAGACCGCGGAAACGACGAAATGCGAGAAAATCGATTTTTTCAAAATCGTTATTTTTTGAGTCACAGCAATATTAAAAACGTTTCTGAAAGCATTTTTGCTGCTGATTACGGATATGCATATTATATTTCACTCGCTCTTTCGGTTCACTTTCGCCTGCAAAAATTTAAGAAATTTTTATGAAATTTCGGCGCTCTAGTGGAGATCTCGGAAAGTCGTGAATCTATCGCGGACAATCTTGATGTATCCATATGGGAATGATTTTCTGAAAACGATGCCGCAATCCGTTTTTAATTATCTGCAACCGTTTCCGAGATATCTATTTAGCAAATTTAGAATCGGGTAAATTCCAGTTTAAAATTTATCGACGAATTATTGAATATTTCTGGAGAATTTACACATCTACTTGTTCGTCTTGTCGTGTAGTTTCTGTGTGCCTAAAATGATTTCGCTGCTCTTTACCGTTTTCGAAAAAATCGAGAAAAAACGAAAAAACATGTATTTTTCGAACGAAATGATGGAAAATTTTTGTCGAAAATTTTGTTGGAATTTTTTTTCCTGATTTTTCTTGGTTACGCGAAGAAAATCGAAGTGCTGAAAACGGTTTTCCAGTTTATTTCGCTTTAAAGTTACAAATAAACAAATTTTTTTTTTTTTTCGCTGTACACAATCACACATTTCCTACTGAATTGGCGCTGTCATAACTTTTGAAGCGCTCACCACAGAGACTTCTAGTCTTTACCAATCGATTCAGCGTCTCAAAATTGGTTGGAAAACGTATATAATATTCCCTGGGAAGCTTTCAGTTAAGAAATACCATCGACTCGGGAAGTCTAGACCGCGGAAACGACGAATTGCGAGAAAATTGATTTTTTCAAAAACGTTATTTTTTGTGTCACAGCAAAATTTAAAATCGTTTCTAAGAGCATTTTTGCTGCTGATTACAGATGTGCAAATTATATTTCGCTAGCTCTTACGGTTCACTTTCGCCTGCAAAAATTGAAGAAATTCTTATGAAATTTCGGCGCTCTAGTGGAGATCTCGGAAAGTCGTGAAGCTCCCGCGGACAATCTTAGTGTAAACATAGGAAAGTGACCTTCTGAAAACGATGCCGCAATCCCTTTTTAATTATCTGCAAAGGTTTCCGATATATCTACTTAGCAAATCTAGAATCGGTTAAATTTCAGTTTGAAATTTATCAACGAATTATTGAATCTTTCGGAACAATTTACACGTTAGCTTGTTCGTCTTGTCGTGTAGTTTCTGTGTGCCAAAAATGATCTCGCTGCATTTTACTGTTCTCGAGCAAATCGGAAAAATCTGAAAAAGCACATATTTTTCGAACGAAATGATGGAAAGTTTTTATTGAAAAATGTTTTGAAATTTTTTTAGTGAATTATTTTTGGTTACCCGAAGGAAATGGAAGTGCTGAAAACGGGTTTCCAGTGTATTTCGCTCTTAAGTTACAAATAAACAAGTTATATTATATATTTTTTCGCTATACACCATCTCGTATTTCCGACTGATTTCATACTGTCATAACTCTTGAGCGGCTCACCACAGAGACTTCTAGTCTTCACTAATCGATTCAGCGACCCAAAATTAGTCGGGCAATGCATAAAATATTCCCTAGGAAGCTTTCAGTAAAGAAATACCATCGACACGGGGAGTCTAGACCTCTAGTCTAGTTGGGATTGTAAAGTTTATAAAATTCCATTCAATTTAATCCAAGCCTATTAATCAATTCTTCTCTAGTTTATGTTACTTTATACATAAACTAGAGAAGAATTGATTAATAGGCTTGGATTAAATTGAATGGAATTTTATAAAGTTTACAGTCCCAACATATCAATTAAAGGTTGATGTTGGTAAGCTTATTAAGACTGCGTCTGTTCGTGAAAGTTTTATATAATCTAATGCATCCTATTGTTTATGTAAAGCGGACAAAGCTTAACAGTTTAATTTGTCGAGGGTAAATAATATCAAGCTTATCACCTTAGCTTTTTCTTCCTCGCGTCTTTGACGACAAAGCGAACTTGCTGAATTAATAAAGCTTGATTTAACTAAACCCACGTTTACTCCAAAAACTCCTACAGACAAATAAATACGCCGAGCGTATTCTCCCTCCTACAATCCCGGCACGAACATGCCTAAACCAGAACGGTTAAATAAATAATAAGTTCTGGTTAGCTCGAGATTAGTTACATCACATCCCGGATATCTCTTCTTGGAAGGAAATAACTTCGGCCAAGATTACAATATTTATCTAATTTGTAAGCTATGGGATGTTACGTCCTATCCAATAGTTTCCGGCTATAGCCAAAGCCCGGTTATCTTAAAAGGTCGAACAACCCTCTTGAATAACTCACATCACTTACAAAAAAACTATCACAATAAATCAACCAAGGAGAAGAAACGTTCTGGGGAATTTTTGTTATAATAGAATTCTTATTAGATATGTGAGCAAAGTCAAGTAAATCAAGTCTGTAAGATGAAGCTATAGTCCGCGACTGAGCTCGCGTGGATTAATTCAGGTCAGCTATGTTTATCAAATGTTGATTATCTTGTGAGTAATATGAAGACTAATATTAAGATAGGCAGACCTAAGTAAGATTTGAAAATTCTTGCGAAGGCTGGATAAATACAAGTTGAAATAAAATGAATATTTGCATAACTCATTTTCTCCATTTTCGTAGGGATTATTCAAGCTTTGCAGACTTTATTTAAAATATGTGTGAATGCAATCGAGTCGTTGGTTTCAAGTTTATTGCTTGTTGCAGACAAATTTTCTAAATTCCGACGTCGCTTTTAAGCAGTCTACCTAGTCTTATTGTTTGCAACAGTATTAATAAATTACACATCAAAGTTTTAGGGCTTTTATAAGTTTTCAGAAAATCTAAAACTCAATCCGCTACTACTTTTCAAGTTATCGCTGTAAATATAACAAGAGGATTTTCGGTGGTTGAAAATTGTTTAGTTTTTTTTTATTTTCCTTGAGTTATTGTAAACTAAATTGCGTATTGATTTACATTAGCGTAATCTGTGTAAAATTCTGCGTGTTTTGATGAATAACATGCAAAAATCGAAGAGGTGTCGCAAATTGCGATTTTTAAATATGTTAAATAAATATACCTTCGTCGAAATCGCGAATTTTGACATTGCACGGACATTGACATGTAATACATTAAAAGATGCGAAATTTCGCACAGAACAAATAACTAATAATCTTTTTCTGGTTTGGTGAAATGTAAGCCTGCAATTAGAAATTATAAAAAACGCACAAAATAGCGTACTTTCAGATTTTTTGTGTTTTGCTTTGTTAATACTTAATTTACTTTTAGTAAAGGAAATTAAGTATTCACAAAGCAAATCACAAATATTAACCCTCAAATTAGTCAAATCCACAAATAGTTTCGGATTTTTACACGAAACTTCTCTCAAAATATTCTAAATTGCCGGAATCTTTTCCACATAAATTCTTTTCACATTCCACAACTTTTCTTGGAAGAAAATTAAGGTCGAGTATGAAGCGCCACTTGAAATTCGGAAGTTTTTATCCAACCCATGCTTCATCTAAATCTTTTCATTCACTGTATCCCTCGTCCATCTTCATTCAATATTTCTTCTCTTTACCTTCCTTCTCTTTCGTTCATCTCTACACATTAGTTCCACATATGCTCCACTGTATCTCTCTCCTCGTAGCATTTCTTTCTTCGCATCAATTTCTTCGGTAATATTCCTCTCTTCCATTCATTTCATTCTACACATTCTTTTATCTCCTTCCCTCCAATATCTACTTCCTCTTCTCATTTCACACCATTACCTTGTTTGCTTTCCTGGCTAACTCTTTCACATGCGATTTATCCGAGGCCCTCCCTCTCTTTCTGAACCTCGCAACCAGCTTCCTTTCTTTCGCACTTTCTCTTCCCAGGTACTTCGGAATCCCTTCTATCATACAACTCTTATACTTCATATTTCATCTGGATTCCCTTATTTCTTCTCTACTTTTCTGCGTGTCTACGTCCTTGTCTCTTTCGCTGATCTCCCCATTCATCCACTTGGCTTCCGCTCTTAGCCTCTCTATTTCCTTACTCGCGCATCAATTTCTTCGGTAATATTCCTCTCTTCCATTCATTTCTCTATCCTTTTTTTTCTTCCCAGCATTCAGTCAGTAACCTGCAGTCTTCCCTTCTGTTCATACTATCTCCAAACTCAGTTGCTTTCTTCTCAGTTGCTTTTAGTTTGCCCCTATTACATTCCTCTCTCACTGTGTATCCCGGAGATTCTCTGCCTACTCCTAACACCCATCTTACCTATTTCTCTTGCGCTCTCTCAACATCTTGCTGTTCTTTCCATCCCCAGATATCTACTCCATATTTAATATACTCTGTATCAAAAGCCGTTTCACCGTGTCCTCTCTCCTATCCCCCAAATACACCCCATTACCTTGTTTGATTTCCTGGATAACTCTTTCACATACCATTTATCCGAGGAAACTACACAATGAACGAGAGGGTTGATTGTGTAGTTTAGGTACTTAAACTCTTTTACTCGTTCCCCCTTTTCATTCTCGTTCTCCTCGTTCTTCCTCTTTCTCTTACTATACACCATAATTTTCGTTTTCTCACATTGATTTATATGTTTTTCTTCCTTACGTACCTCCCTAGACAAAGGTACTCATAGTTTTGAATGAAAAATGAAAATTGAGCAACAGTTCTGTTCGTACTTGCAATACCAGATACAATATGAAATTGGACATTTAACCGAACACGATAAGAAGAGGCTTGAATGCAATTCGTTTACTATAAATGTTCCTGGAACACATTCCACAACTCTTCTTGGAAGGAGATTAGGTCGAGTACCAAGCGCCACTTGAAATTCCGAGGATTTTATCGCTTTTCCCAGAATCTTTTCTTTCCTCTTTGAGCCAATTATTTATTTCCGAGAATTTGGACGAATTTAATGCCGTTACGATTATAAAAGCTTATAAAAAAACTTTAAACGAGTAATAGATGAAAATAGTTTTCATTCGTATTATTTTGGGCAAAAATTACGGTAATGCGTTTATAATTCCACAGATGTTTATTTTCTTTTCCAAGAATCGTTCGGTTTAGTAACCTACATTTACTTATTTTTTTCTCGGAATTTACGATGAATTAATATAAATATGGGCCCTAGGATGGACTAAAGTAGATTAGTCAGTGTAGACTAAACTAATCTATGAGTTCCATTACATCTACAAAGTAGCGTAGCTTGAGGGCAGCGGGGTGCTTTAGCCCCTGGCGGCACATGAATATGGGGCGGAAATACAAAATTAGAAAATCGTTGTTCAAATCGCGTCGGCGCTGAAAATGTTTGATATAATGCAATTTCTGTCAAAACAAAATTTCGCGTTACGTGGCCACAGGGAAGATGACACTAGTGCCAACAGAGGCAACTTCTTAAAATTTGTTGCATCTGCTTGCAAAATACGATCCCTCGTTTTTGACATATATATTTCTGCGCCTCGACCACAGTTCTGCAGTTCTTCCTCATCCAATGTTCTCCAAAAAAGTGAGATTTCCGCAAAATAATCGAATTTTGAAAATTGCAAAAACTGTTCTATTCACGGATCAGAATAGCATCCTAAGAATTCTATCGAAGGTCTCTTTGACAGTTTTTGGTCCAAAATCTCAATGAACATGAAATAAAATAGACAACATCTGGAATAGGCATAATCCATCGCCTTCAATAGCTACATATGGAGTCATCAACAATTTAAGCCCCCCATACATGTGCGAGCATTTTGCGCAATTTCGGTGTTTGTACAAACGCCTGTTTGTACATACGCTAGCACATACACGTAGCAACCTATTGCACAAACATCATTTCGATGTGTTGTTGAACGACGTGTTGTTCGTTGAACATGTCAGATATGGACGATTGCTGTGCCGCCAATATTCTGGCCCTAGTGGCTGAGAAACGAATAGTTAAAAGAAAAAGAAAGCGAAGAGTTTCCTGATCCCTCAAGAAGTCAAGCTCGTCGAAGTACCACAAACCTGGCACGTACACGTCGTCTGTTCCTCCACCTGATTTTATGCTCTCCTTCACTTTCTTCATTTCTCTTCTGTAGGCAGTGCGGAATGAATTGATTTTGGCGCGTACACTTGCCCTATCTGCACTGGGTTCAATTTCCTTCATTTTATCGACGAGTATTTTATACGCCGCGTCCTTCTTATTTCTATCTTTATAACCTAACACGTCATGTAAATCACGATACACTGCAATAAACTCTCTCCAAAGTTCCCGCTGTTCATCATCTGTTGTCTTATTCGCCATATTGGAAAGGTAAATACCAACAAACTAAAAAAAAAATTACCGAAACTACGTTTTCAACCACGGAATAGAAAGGAAACTACCTGAGAGTGTCTAGGAGCAGGAGTTGACTAACCCAAAGTTTGCACAAACCGTACCATACATGTCAAACAAGTACTCAAACAAGGAGTATTTGTACAAATTATTTCGATGCTGACCGATTTTACTCAAACAGTTTGCGCAACCATTCAAACAGCCCCATAGACGGTCAAACTGTTTGCACAAACACCGAATTTGCACAAATTGTTCGCACGTGTATGGGGGGCTTTACATTTCTCGCTTCAATTTGCCATTAAATTGTAATTATAAACTGTTACTCAAACGTCAGCTATCAACTGACAAATCTGCAAATGAGCATTATCTTTCTAAATAATAAACCCATTCCTTAATTTTTAATGAAGAATTTAAACATTTTTAACATCTCCACTTCCTGAGATATCCCGCATTGGCAACCCTTTGTTAGTTAGGTTTTCGGAAAATGTTACAACTCTTTTTTCTTTATTTTGTAAGAAGAGTCTAACTGCTAATTTGTACTATCGTGGCATATTAGGTTTCAGAGATGTGGGTTATAAAATTATTCAACCCCCAGGTTTCAGCCCTCTGTATCGTATTTTCCAAAAATAGTTAAATACGTGTCTCTTAATTTTTAGAAAGGATTCTTAAGACCAAGTTTCATATCTGTAACATTTTCATTTTTTTAGATATAGTCATCCTAGTAAAAGCTATGGCTCCGCTTTTTCTCCACCCCCTTTCCAAAAATCCACCCGTAGTGAATGTTTACGTTCTGAATTAATATTCTTTTCAAATTTAACGTTCGTATGTTAAACGGCGTTGATGAGTCAGTCAGTCACTGAGTTAGTCATTCAGTCAGACAGTTAGATAGTGATAATGTCAGTTAGTCTCGACCCACATGTGACATGTAATTCATCAACATAAAGTGGGAGGTATTACTTACGGAAATTGAAAATTTTAACAAACATAACCAAGAACCAACATTGTTACATGAAATGAATAAAATTCGTGTTGCACACACTGGTATTAAATTTATCGACAGTTCTACACCATAAAGGCATGCATACGCCTTTGATACATTGACACATCGTACATACTGGTGTTCAAACAATCCAAATAATAAAATCCCTAGATCCTTCAATCCCTCCCAGCAATCCCAATAATAAAATACCTAAATCCATTTAGAATGAACCGAGACTCATCGCAGCTGATCAATCAAGGATCACTCTGCACTCATCTAATTGCGTTGAGCTTGATATTCTGTCAAAGGGTCTCTCTCCAACATATTATTCTCATTTAAATTCAATAAATAAATATACGTGGTTTGTTAGGAAAGTATCCGATCTTTAGCCGGTAAAAAAAAACGGACATACCTGGAGCGTTGGATACCTAATCACCCTCAAAGTAGTCTCCCTGGGACTCCACACACTTCTCCCAGCGGTGCCGCCATTGTTGGAAGCATACCGAAAAAGTCTCTTTCGGAATCGACTTTAGCTCGTCTGTCGTTGCAGCCATAACGTCCTCTCTTGCCTGAAAGCGCGTTCCTTTCAATGGCCTCTTGACTTTGGCGAATAGCCAGATATTCTCCAGGGGGGCCAGGGGGGCGCAGGGGGCCATATCAGCAGAGTAATGAGCCTGTCGAACCAGAGGAGTCTGTTTTTTCGCCAAAAAAATGTGAACCAAGTGCGAAGAATGTGCTGGAGCATTGTGATGGAGTCGCCAATTTCCTGATGACCACAACTCCAGTCGCTTGCGCCGCACGGTATCATGTAGGCGACGTAGGACATCCCCCATTTCACTTGTAGTAATTTTACTTGCATTGAAAAACCGACAAGAGCACTACACACTTCGTCACTCGAACACTGCTCGACAGCAGCTGACGCTATCTACAGGCGAGAAAAAAATCACACTTGCGCACGAAGGTTCAAGGTCGGCTGATGCATGCGTGCTTGATTCAAATGCACCAGGTTGTCAAAATAAAAAGGTCGGATACTTTTCTAACAGCCCACGTAGCTGAAGTCGAATCAGTCCCACAATATCAGGCTTAGTGTTAACCATCTCTTCCTGTTTTTTTAAATATGGGTCATTTCCACTAACAGTGTTTGCTGTGGATTGGTTTCCAGTGCTATTTGGACCTTTTCATAATCAACTTTGTTATCAAATTCTAGCGCATGTTTGGCTGACGTGCAGTTCTGTTTTAGATTGCGTGTGTCTGAGTTGTGCGACGCAATTCTTTGAGTCTCCTTCTAGTTTGCCTAATATATATATATATATATATATATATATATATATATATATAACCCCGATGCACCCTGATTGCACCCTGAATATGGGATGGTATAAACCATATTAGATTCGACAAGTGTCTCATCCTTATTCTTGAGTTTGATAAAGATCAACTTGACGGCCGAATTTGTCGTAAATCTTGCTCCTCCATGCCTGATCCTTAGATTCTTATTGTTCTCTAGTACCTGGTCCTCCCATCTGTTTTTCGGTCTCCCTCTTCCTCTGCTAGTCTCTTGTCTCCACCTTGTTATGATCTTTAACCCTCTGCTGTTATCCATTCGGTGTAAGATACCAAATAGACATAATTAGAAGAAAGCCAAGACTACAATAAACTCGCTCGGCTCTAAAAATATTGTGTTGGTGCCCACAAACGGGACGTACTCAGCACAGTTAAGAAAAATGATAGAGTACATATTTCAGAACAGTGAGTACAAACTGAGATACAGGTATGCAAGAAAGTGTACTTGCGACTCGATAGAGCACACAATCAGACAAACACTGAAGGTAATGGTAGCTGGACCCAGCAGATAACTACGAAGACTAGAAGACAACATCAACGGCCGCTCTCACCTTCAAACCAGACGAATGATCAGGCCGAACCTTTGCTGATGTGGTTTCAAGGATGATGAGCACCATCGACACAGAACTGCTAAGGGTTAACTATGTACGAAGAACAACGAATGGCAACGTAAAACTTGCTGTGATAGAAAATAAAGAGGGTTCCATAGGCGACTTTAGGATGCAAGCCCTGAAAAGCTTACATGGCACGGCATCAGAGGTTGACCTTTCTAAGAAGGAAGACAATAATAATCAGAGACATTGAAGAGACAACCACCAGGCAAGAAGTAGAAAGTGATCTTACGGAGTCTTTGTACTTTTATCGAATTAACAATATTTTCTCCGTTTATGATGATTGCTGTTTTGTACAATTTCATTTTTGCATTTGTGCTTATGCTCTTGCTTTTCATGATGGTTTTGTATTTGTAGTACGCTCTATATCCCGCTAGCTCTCTCTCTCTCTCCTTCACAGCCTTTTTATGCCCCACTGCTGGGCACCAGCTCTCTTCTCTGCCACATATCCAACCTCAGCACTAATTTCACGATTTGAATATAGTGGTTTATCGTCGAATCCGAACGACAAATTTCCAGAGAAGGCATTAGGCAGTTGAGACCCCACGGTTGCCTAAGCCGGAATGGGGCATTGAGTGTGATGGGTTGCAGCCATTAGTTTTTAATGTTTGCTGCTTTAGTTATATGTGGGATTCGAACCCACGCTGTCTGACTCAAGAGCCAAGTGCTTAGCTATCTGAGCCATCACTAATCCCGCCAGCACGTTGTGGTATATCTCTATCCTTCGGTCAATCTATGTTGTTTATTATTATACCTAGGTATTTGAAGTCGTCTACTATTTTAAACTCAAAATTTCCTATATGCACTAGTTTGTTAGATGTGATCTTGTTATCTCTGCTTACTTACATGATGTTGCTTTCCCTGGTTTATTTTTAGACCTCTTTCTTTGTTTCTTAGTTTTCTAATTGCTTCGTCCATACATCTCCTGTCTCTACCTAGCATTGTGATGTCATCTGCGTGGGCCACAACTTGTATCGTTTTATTAATTAGGGTTCCTTTGAAACTACACTCTCTAATTGCAGCGTTCAGTATCAAAATGAATAATGTCGCTGATAACCCGTCGCCCTGTCTTACGCCAAGAACATTTCGGTTGTGCCCTCCTGGGTCCTTACCTCTGCATTCGAGTTCTTCATATTCATTTATGTTAGCCCTACTAGTTTCCCCAGTATACTTGTGTCTTTCATGGCTTTTATTACTTGATCACGCTTCAGATTGTCAAATGCATGTTTAAAGTCAATTAACATTATTTTTAATTATGTACCATGATGGTAGCTCTTTTTCGTTAACTGTCTCACTATGTGTACATCGTTGATGGTTGATCTTCTCCTTCTGAAGAAAGGTATTGTATTTATTGCAACTTAAGCTATAGATATTGTTGCATCTCCAAAGGTAATTATAGAATATTCTAAAGCCGTGTTGGTAGTCTCTTATTTGTGTCTCTGTACATTTATTAGTTTTTTATTTACTAGCGTTATTTACCATTGTCCTTTTTTCCCAGTCCTAAGGGCAATTGTACATTGAGATATTTTCTGAATACTTAACACCATAACAAAATAATCGATAACACAGTAATGAAAGACAAGAACTCAAGAGACACGTAACAGTCTCGAGGTGCAGCCTAATCCAACACAACGTGCACCAAGTCTCTGCCGTTACTCTCTTTATTTATTTCATTTGACTGATTTTGTTATTGGCTACCCTTGTTTATTTTTTCAACAGCTTGCCACGATTCTGCTTAGCACACATTATTCTTAATATGTGTGCTACGTGGTCCTTATGTTTATCAACAATACTAGTGGCGCTCATATATCATGCGGTCTTTTTTTTCAGGAAGGCCCTAAATTGGTTCCAAATAAATAAATAAAAATTCCAGCCAAGTTATAGCTCTTAATATTAATATTAACCCGCCCCCATCCGCGAAGTTGCCTATAACTTTGACTTAGACCTCGAATAACTTTTAAGCCAGTAGAGTTCGCGAATAATCATTAGAGACATTTTCTGTAGAGCGTTAAATTTCCTACAAGAGTATCTTTGGTTTATTATGATAGTATTATTTGTCAACGCTCTATAAAATTCCAAAGAAGGAAAATAATTTTCTTCATGTTATTTTCATTTAAAACTTTGACTGCCGGGAGGGGCCGGGTTAATATTGATATTAAGGGCTATAACTTGGCAGGATTTTAATTGGACCCGATTAAGGGCCTTCCTGAAAAAAAATCGAAAATTCCCAGAATAAGGAATATATGTGTATATATATATATATATACATATAAATATATTTATATACAATATATATATATATATATATATATATATATATATATATATATATATATATATATATATATATATATATGTTGTATTTGAGGTTTTCGCGGATAGATACCTGTGTTGTATTGTTTTCTCGGGGATTCCGCGTTGATGCTGAGACGCGTTGATGCTATACTTTTACGTTATGCGGTTAGACGCATATAGTATGCGTCTAACCGTTGACCCGCACGGACGCATATATCTCTTGAGAATGGCGAATGTTAGTTCGCCGAAACGTCGAGAATCCGGTTCTTTTCAGAACCAACCCTCAACATCAACGCGGAATCCCCGAGAAAACAATACAACACAGGTATCTATCCGCGAAAACCTCAAATACAACATATATGTATATATATATATATATATATATATATATATATATATATATATATATATATATATATAAACTAGATACATAAAACTGTAATAGAGTTATCGACATAAAATATTTAACAAAATTCGATAAATAATGAAAGTTTCTGATTTAGTTTGAAAGTTTAAAACTGTCGAGCGTGTAATAAATTCGTAAGCAGTACAAACATGGGGTGAAATGGATGGCCCTTATCCAAACAGACGATATAATTCAAAACGGGGTGGAAGTTTTATCTGCGCGCCCATTCATAAGTCTCTAAATTGGGTTCAATGCCAAAACGGATATGAACCGATTCAAACATATACATCCGCACGTCGACGCGTCGGATGTGAATAATTAGCAAAATTCAAATGAAAAATCAACAAATCAGCAAATACAATTACTAAATTTACTTGTGTTTGCATAGTTTTCTCTCCTTTAATCTAAACTTGTAAATAGACACTTTAGTCGTATCTGAGACGCAGAGTTTGGTCCAACTCGCGCCCTGCAAGTCCTACACAAGTTTCAAAGCGGCGCAGTTTTGGCACCTTAGTCTTGTCTGATTATCAAAGTTTTGTCTAACTCGCGGCCCGCAAGCCCAACATAAGTTCCATTAGCAAAGTTTAGTCGAGGGGTGTCCAATTGGCGACCCGCACGCAGCCAGAACTATTTACACTGGTTCCAATGCGATTGAAAACTTTTTTTAAATTTATATCAACGGCATGAACAAATACAAAAGTCTCACAAGCTCGTAAACCTTACATATTTTATTTTTGAATGGAAAGGAAATATTTTCAAATACATTGGTGAATGAGAAGGAATACTAAATAACGCTTTTTCTTAAGCTATGTGAATATACCCATAGACAGGGTGTTTCATAAATGTCCGGCAGAAATTCTAGGGCGTGTTCTAGAGCCCAAAAATAAGAAAAAAAAGTCACTATAAAGATGTGTCCGAAAACGCTTCCGAAATACAAAGTTGCTGCCACTGGCACCTTTGGTTGGCTATGAAGGCGAAACTAAGCACAAACGGTAGTTCGGCACAAGTAGTTCGAAACAATTAACAAAATTTGAATCAATTATCATTAGTTGCGTCTGAGATGTTAGCAGAAATGTTGTGTAAGTCCACCCCCTTTTAAGGGCTGTACCTGGTGGGAAGCGTTTTTGAACACATTTTTATAGGGAGTTTCTTCTTATTTTAGCCTCTAGAACACGCCATATAATTTCTGCCGGACATTTATGAAACATTCAATCTGGCCCAGAGAAACAAAAAGTTTGGTCACCCGTGATTTAGTCTCTGTGTCTCTGTGTAGTTGTCAATTCATGTCTGCCCAGTTGCAAATTGAGTTTGTTTAGTTAAAATCAGTAATCTAGTTTTGATATAGTAATGTATTATTGAATTATAACAAAGTTATTATACTCGATGTACATTAAAATAGATATATGGTAATGTTAAAAGGAAAAAAAAACACAACACGATCAGAAAATCAGTAAAAATTTTTGAAGACAATATATTGTTTCTTTTCTACTTCTTCTTCTTCTTTCGAATAGGCCTACTTTGGACCACGCTTGTTCAACTGTTGGGCTTTGACCTTTGCCCAGTATTGTCGCATCATCTGTCGGTGTAACTGCTTTCTCTTTTATGTCTAGGGGGTACCTTTCCTTCGAAGTTTTTCCTGAAATCCACGAAGTTCCTTCAGGGTGCGTCTCACAGACTGTCTGTTTTTGAGATCTGTTATTCCCACTTCTCTAATATCCTTCTCGGTCTCTGTCAACCATGTGGTATGAAGCTTCTTGTTTTGCCAGAAGGTGAACAGACGGATGGTTAGTTGGTTTGGAGGTAATCTTGCAACGTGGCCATAGAAAGCTACCCTTCTTTTCCTTGCACAGTCAGAGAGCATCTCAATATGTTCGTAGAGCTCAGAGTTATGCCGTCTTCGGAATTCCCCATCTTCCTTTACCGGGCCTAGTATCTTCCTGAGGATTCTCCTCTCTCTGTTTTCCAATTTCTCTATTAGACCCCTTCGGTTCAAGGAAAGACACTCCATGGAATACAGGGCTTCTGGTCGTAAGACTGATGTGTTGTGCTTAAGTTTCAGGTTGCGTGACAGGCATTTCTTATTGTAAGTGTTCTTAATCAGCCGATAGGCTAGTTCTAACTTTCTGACTCTCTTGGATAATGATGCTCTTTCTGATAAGTTGGGTTCAATCCATTCGCCGAGTTATTTAAATCTCTCAGTCCTCTTGATTAGTAACATCTTTCTGTTTGCTTCTCTGATATTGGTGAAGAATTCTGTTCTCTCCAGCGACACTTGAAGACCCACTTTGGCAGCCTGTTTTCTGAGGCATATTGTTTCTTGTAATAAAAGTGATTTCAGCTTCTTCTTGAAACATTTCCCTGACACTTCATCCCTTATGTTATTGGGCAGTTTCTCATACAGTGTGTTTGAAAAAAGAACTGCCTAGTTTTAAGTATAAAATTAACGTTGAAATTAATGAAAAACTAGACCAACAAAGTTCTGTTTAAGTTCAAAGGTTTGTTTAAATATTAATGGACTTCAACGTGGGATCCGTTTGTTGCCCTACACGTCAAGACGATATTCCATTTCTTGCTACATATTCACCAACATATCAGGTGAAACTGGCCCACACGCCGCGATGATTCTTCCGCGTAATTCGTGTTATATGGAAGCTACAAGGTATTTGGGGATTGCATTTAGGGGTATATTTTTCCATTCGTCCCTTTGTGTAACGATGGTGTACATCTATGTTTCTATTCAGACTTAATTTCATTTTATGGATGAAACAATCAATCTCCAAGATATATACACCAGTGTCAGTATATTGAGTCTTTTAAAGTGAGGTGCCTAAAGGAGAAATACCCACCAAAGAGTGAATTTTTTGTGCGTTAAGAAAATTCGATTTTAGAAGAGGTACCCCCAGCCACATACCGTACATTACGATCGACTGAATCTCTGCATAGTAACAAAGAACTTGCGTGTTGACTACTTTCCGTAACGCTCGAATTAAATAAGCTTCTACAAACCTAAACGTTAAGGGTTTGGACCGTGTCTCACGAAAATCAAAATTTTCCAGTTTTAAAGCTGGGCTGCTCTAATCACTTACCTGTAAGGGCTGCTAGCGTCTCCGCCACTTGTGATCGTCCTTCCGGCGCCTTTTTAAGGGAGGAAATGGGGATAGTAAGTGTAAAATTGTTGTCTTCCAGACATTGGATGCAGCTTCAGCCCTTTGGGCTCGTGATTACACCCCTGGTTAACTTGAAACTATTAACTACGTGCACGTGTCGGTCGAACTTGTCTTCACGCCTCTCACACTCGAAGCGTGCTACCCGAGATATATAAGTTCGCCACATATATTGATAAATCGCGCGATTTCGGCCCAGGTCGATACACCTTTCCCTTCTGTTAATCGGTGCCGAAATCGATTCAAATGTTGAATTAAAAATACAGATTTATTAAAATTGGCGCGAACATTAAGCCTAACTTTAATTTTCTTTGAAATTGTTTCCACGGCCTTGCTCCAGGTCAGGAATTCACATAGAGACCCAGGAACTTTGTTGTCTTCATTCTCTGCAGATTGAAACCATTGATCTTCAAATCCCCGTTCCCTGCATTTTGGCTTCTATGACTTCAAATCTGAGATTTTCAGTTTATTTTTTTGTTTTGTTCAAGAACAGGTTATTCACGGAGAACCAATCCATCAGTTTTAGCAAAACATTGCTGGATTGTATTTCAATATCAACACTAGAGTCTCTGAATATAATATATGTTAATTCATCAGCGTATAAAATGCATCGCGTGTTATAAATCAGTGCTCCGCAACCTTTTATCTTCCACGGCACACTAACGTATTTTCAAAAATTCCGCGGCACACCACAAGTAAAGGTACAGCAAATACAGTAATACATCAACCTACGCTACCCCGACTTACGCGAACTCGGAGTTACGCGATTTCAAATCTCGTCGATTCGTCTTTTGTTTGAGCGTCACACAACTTTTGATTATCGATTATAGACTTACTGCCCCCACACTATTGGGAACTGAAATAGTGGCGTGGCTAAAAAAACATGTGTTAAAACGTAACTGTATTATATTTCAACTACACTGAATTTTAGAAAATGACTCCAACGAAGAACTCATTTCTTCCACAAAACGAGTAATAAAGAAATTATTAGCATGCTATGAGGAAATTTTGCGGGAGAAAAAAAAATCTTTGAGTCGTCAAACTACTTTGTTAGGTTTTATGAAGCCTTCTATATCAAAATAACTTCGGTAGGCAATTTTATATTTCTATAATCTAAGATTTTATTAAACATTTTTTTTCTAAATTATCATTTTCTTTCGCTTCCGGCCCCAATTAAAAATAATTTATAGGTATTTATTTGCGAAATTATAACCCGACTTACGCGAATTCGAGTTACCCGGTTAGCGCTCAGTCCGACCTATCGCGTAAGTTCGGGGTATTACTGAATTAAATAACAATAATATGTGGTACGTATATGCTTTTATTAGATAATGATATAAAATTAAAATTTTTAAGTAACCCCCGGACAAATTTAAAATCAATCGGATCTGTGAAAGTTATTAAGACCCGTTTGTCAAGTAGGAAATGAACTGATGATCATCCAGCGCCTGAACAGATCTTTATAAATTATAGCTCGATCATGTCAGCTTTCAAACAAACAAAAAACTCATCAAATTCGGTCCATTCCTTTAGCAGCTATACACAGCCAGACACACAGACAGACACTTCAAACTTATAACACCCCTCTTTTGCGCCGAGGGTTAAAAATACAATAATTTTTATATACAATTTGAATTTTACACCAACACAAAAACACATATATTTTTATTATAGATTACACATGTAAAAAAATGTCTTTTAATTTAACTATGAAGTTTGTTGTTATTTACTTATGCCTAATTAATCTATGCTAGGTGATCCATACTTACTCTGAATTGAAAAATTCACTATGTTTTTACCATAATTAATTTTTAAAAATATTATATGACTTGTGAACACAGTTATATAACACTGAATTGGAAAATTCACTATGTTTCTACCACAATTAATTTATAGAAATATTATATAACTTATTACTTTATAATATATATTATATAATATTTTTACAAATCAATTATGGTAAAAACGTAGTGAATTTGCAATTCAGAGTAATCAATGCTAATTTAAACAGTATTTAAACATAATAACTAATTTATTAATGTGATATTTGTGCTTGTTTTGATGAACATATACGTCGTGTATTTGGCTCTATATTAGAAAGTGCTACTCGGAGTTCATGGTCAAGACCTTTTAAACACGATCGTTTTTCATGTTTAATTAGAACCAATGTAGAAAAACTTTGTTCACATAAGTATATCGTAGAAAAAGGTAGCAAAATTGCAATAGCCTTTGCAGAAATTTGAGGATACTCATTCAGAACGGAAATCCAGAAATCAGCCAATTTCATTTCACTGAAGATAAGTTTCAGCGTCCCATCGTTCCTCATTTCTATAAATGCCTCTCGAATTTGAAGGGAAATTGCTTCTGTTGAATTTTCTGCATCTGCTATAAAAGGATTTCTAATCCAATTATATTGCTCCGCATTAATTGTGAAAAAATAATTATTAAATTTGTCTTGCAACAAATTTAAATGTTGTTGAGTCAGATCCAGAATTATCTTTTTGTTTTCAATCATTGACTTGTGAGTCCTTTGGAACATTTCTAATGATCCTTTTTGTATCTCTTTCTGCCGAAGTTCAAGCTTATTTTTAAAGCCCATTAACTTGTCGGAACACGTCAGATTATTTTCGGTTCGACCTTGCATTCTTTTATTCAGTTCGTTCAGGTGCTCAAAGATATCAGCCATGCACGCCAGTTTGGACATCCAGAAATTTTCATCAAAAAGTTGATAAAGTTCGGGCATATCTTGTTTTAACAAGAACTCGCGAACCTCGTTGCGAAGCTCAAACAATCTAGCCAAAACTTTTCCACGGGATAGCCAACGTACCTCGGTGTAAAACAATAAGGATTCATAGTCCGATCCCATTTCTTCACATATTATTTTAAAAATTCGCGAATTTAAGGCTCTTCCTTTAATAATGTTTATGATAGTAATGGATTGATTCATCGTTTTCAATAGTTCCGTTGGCAAGTTTTTGGTCATTAATGCTTCGCGATGTATGCAACAGTGTGTAATTTCTATATTTGGATTTTGCCGTTTTACGCACGAAATAAAACCTTTTTTCTTGCCCATCATTGCTGCAGCACCATCCGTGCAAATACTAATACAATTACTCCATGACATATCATATGTTTAAAAAAAATCATCTGTTACTTTGAAAATTTCCTCGCCGGTAGTTCGCTCTGGAAGCTCGTTGCAAAATAAATAGTTTTCTATTATGGTGCCCTCGTCAACGAAACGTACAATAGCTATGAGTTGTGCTCGGTTTTTAATATCCGTCGATTCATCAATTTGTAGTGCAAACTTCTAGGCCGTTTTTAGTTTTGCAATTAGTATTCCTAAAATATCGTTCGACATATCGTTGATACGTTTTTTAACAGTATCAGCTGACAACGGTACTTTTTTTACTTCATTAACTTCTCTAGGCCCAAGCATGGATTTAACAATTTCTATGCATGCTGGTTTAATGAGTGTCTCACCAATAGTATGTGTTTTTTTCTGACGTGCAATTAATCTTGCAACATGCTAACTAGCTTCTAAGGCGTTATCAGAAACTGTGTCTAACGATAACAGTGATTGCTTTTGTTTTTGCTTTTGATCGAACAGTCTGAGAAAAAATGATTTGTCCTTCTTAACGTAACTAGGATGGTTTGAATTTAAATGGCGAAGCAGTTTACTGGGTACCATTGCTTCGTTAGATAGCATTTCTCCGCAAATGATGCATGCTGGTTTGGGTGGCGTTTCTTTATCACAACACGAAAATCCATATCGAATGTATTCTTTGTTATACTTTCTTTCCCACATCTTCTGTTTTTTTTACAGCACCACTTGTGCTTGGTTCATTTTGGTTTGTCGGTGAATTCGAAAATCTTTTTATAAACTTGTCCATATTTTTTAGAGGTATAACAACAAAATAACCTAAAAATGTGTTATTTGATGGGAGTTCTTCTCGTTCGGATGCAGACTGACTAACATGATCATCAGTTCGGTAGATAGAACAAAATACATCGAGACTCAGACACAAAGTGCCGACGCTCGAGCTACGCCCTTCGTATTTTGCCCCACGTGCAATAGCGAAATAAGGGTTTATACTAGAGTTTCCGATCTCGATTCGATTTTATTATACGTCAATCTCTACGCCCAATTTTTGTCAGCCAGATCGATCTTAAAATCGCCACGAAATGAAGAGATCGAAAATCGATCACTACTAGTACATTTATAACGATTCATTTTAATATTTCTAACGTACGACAGAATTTTCATAAGTCGAGAACGATTTATTCGATTCGTGTTTCTGAAATCTTTAGAAGATTGTGATAATAATTAATATAAGCTCAAAGCTATGCTTATAAAAAATAACATATTGGCGAAACACTCAGTTGGAACGACTTAAATGTTTTATTATCGATACGCAAGATTATAAATTTGACTTACCCGAAATAAATGCACTAGTGCCGATTATTTAATAAGAAAATGCTTAGAAAAACATAACTGCAAGCTGCTTTACTAATGTAATAATAATATCACATTAAACGACGTACATCTCTACGCATAAGTACGCAAACTAACACTCACAGTACTATATGTACAATGTACATTTTTTGTTTAACTAAGCATATGTTTTTGTTTTGTATATAATTTCGACTCTGAGAAATTACATATTGGAATTTTTACATATTAAATATTCTTGAGAAAACCGCGGCACAGCTAAGATCACCTCGCGGCACAGTAGTGTGCCGCGGCACAGCGGTTGCGGAGCACTGTTATAAATGGCGCTAGATTCGCTGTTACTAATAGAAACAGAGTGGGGGACAGAACGGTTCCTTGTGGGACACCTATATTTATATTTATCATCATCGTATAAAATGCCTCGGTTGTTCTGCATAAATTACACTAGATCCGCTGTATATACTAGAAACGGACTGGGGGACAGAATGCTTCCTTGTGGGACACTTATATTTATATTCAACGGCCCCGATTTTCCTGTTTTATAATTAGAGGTAACTTTTATGTATTGTTTTGTGTTGGATAGAAAAGATTGGATTAGGTTTCCCATCTTTCCACGAATTCCATGTCGAGAAAGTTTTTCTAAAAGTTGAGGACTGGACACGCAATGGAAAGCCTCAGATAAAACTGTGAAAATATCGGGGGCTGCTTTCCGGCATCTACTTGATTTAGAATTGGAACGTGCAAGTCTGAGATTACAGCTTTTCCCATTCGAAATCCAAGTTCTTCCAGGCTAAGTTTTGTTTCGTTGTAAATTAAGGGTTGGAGCGCTCGAGAAGCTCTAAACAGCTTTGTGGAATTAAAGTTAATATCTAATTAAAATTAAAATTAATATCTAATTAAATCTAACTTTAGTTTTCCCATATTTGAATACGTAAATCAAGAATATTGTCTAATCTTCTCTTCTCTAATGTTTGTTTATTTAGAATTGCCTTTCATACTAAACAGACTTGCGTATGTTTAGTGCGATTGAACTAAAACCAAGTTCTTAAAGGTTAAACTTTCTTTCCTTGTAGATTGGGATTAGTTACTCTGTTAGTAAATTTGTAATTAATCTTATTAAATCAAACTAAGCTCAACTTTTCCAGTATCTGAATACGTAGATGGAATCTATGCTTTCTTATATCTACGCTCTATTATATGATATATGCTCTCTTTTAATATTTGTACATTTAGATTTGCGTCTGTTTAGTTGTGAATAAATGTTGAGTTTTATATGTCAAGTAATAATAAATTGTGAGTTTGAAACAACAATTTGAAACTAGTTTTAAATGGAAATGACATTAAAAACTTGGCCGTTTTCGAGCAAATTTTAATAAAAATTTAATTAAAAATCTCCGCACAATTATCAAATTACGTTATAAAATATTCAAGCATTTTCTCCTTACAAGAACTAATTATATTCGTCTTAACTCCACAATTATTTAAACAAAAATTATTTTCTACCTGAAGATCCAAGATAGTTTTTCTCCTTCTAACAAAATAAATCGTTCATTAAGTGCAAAAGGAAAAAAAAAAAATTAAATTGATGAATCGCCTTCTCGTGATATCCTTCGCTTTCTTTATCGGCGCAGTTTTGCCTTAATTCTGCCCGCAAAAACATCGAATTGCCATTAGGCTGTAAATATCAATTCCTTCTGACAAATTGGACCTATTACCGTCCCCCAGCCATTACAATAATACGGTTGACCAACGGTTATTACATTCAGAAAGAGAAATCGAGAAATCATGAATAGAGATACATTTTGGGAGTTAGATACTTTACTTAGAAAAGAACTAACAAGACTAGACTTAAGATAAGATTAGATAAGAATACAACAGGGGAACATGTCCTGGGTCCAGACAAAGGGGGCTCAAAAAGATAAAAAAAAATTATAATAAATTAGAAAAAAACGTGCGCCTTTCAACACTTTTTTGTGGCAAATTTTATATTTTTGGCAAATATTTACTTTTTTATTGCTCATGCGTTAAATGCGTGCGTGCATGCGTTCTTTAGTGCGACAAATACCATTTATGCAATTCATAAAATTTATTATAGCAGGGGTTCATTGATAAGGTCTAGCCCAACTCCCCAAGAGAGCTAGTTTCTGCCCTGTCTATGATCACAATATATAAAAGAAAACATTGAAAATATCTCAACAAAAGCGGAAGAGTTATCGACCAAATTGTCTAGGATAATGCCTACCGTGCAAGAAGTAGGAGAAGGGCTTAAGCTATGGCAATATACTTGCCCAAAAACTCCATGATTTCTTTCAATCTGAGCCAGACAAACAAAAAGTTTGGAAATCATCTTGCATCTGTAGTGAGTGTTCTTCATAATGCTGATTGACGTAAGAATCTGGAGCGAGATCACGAAATACGATAAATATAGAAACATTATGGAAAGCATACACAGGAAAACCCTGATAAGAATATGTAACGCTTACTGTTGCAAGTGTTGGCTGGAGTTCTATTAACAGAACTGCTAGTAGACGAAGAAAATGGACAAACCACGGCAGAAATAAAAGCCGAAACAAAGAGGAACTGGATAGAGAACTGGGATGGACTACAGATTAGGGCAAGTGGATCAAAAAACGGGTATGGACAAACAAGAAACATGGAGAGGTGAGCGGCTACTACATCACAAATCCTGAGAGGCCATGGCTGTTTTGCAACATACCTCAAACGTTTCCATCTGCAGAAGTCGGAAGACTACACCCACTGCAGAGACACGGACACAGTAGAACACACTTCTTATTTATTTTATATTTATTGCAAAATGTATCTACCGATCTTCCGCTTAAGCACTAAATCGGTTTACATGCGACCTTAAAATTATTTCTCAAATAGGCATACACGCATTAACATAACCTATATTACGCCTAAAATCAAATAATTTCAAAATGAAATCAACTGAGATAACATCTCTTGGAAGTTTCTCAATCCGTTTTCAGACATGGTCTCGGCATCTGTCTAATCGTTGTTGGCATCAAAATTGCTGTTCATGCCTTCTTTTCGTGGCCAAAAACATCCTGCATTAACCATTAATGATCTCGGTCTGTTCTCTCCATGATCTAGTCAAGGGTCGCTTAAAAAGCACGTGAGGAACTGTGTCTTCTTCCCTGCAGGAGCAGTTTGTCTATTCCATCTTGCCTGTTCCATGAAGCAAGTTCATTCAATTGGTCTCAGCATCTGTCTAATCGTTGTTGGCATCAAAATTGCTGTTCATGCCTTCTTTTCTTGGCCAAAAACATCCTGCATTAACCATTATGATCTCGGTCTGTTCTCTCCATTATGATGTCATGCGGCACTTGAAAAGCACGTGAGCAACCGTATCTTCTTCCCTGCAGAAGCAGTTTGGCGATTCCCTCTTGCCTATTCTATGAAGCAAGGAGTTGATATTGAAAGTGTGAAGTGGTAAGTCCAGGTCCATTTTCTTCCATTCTAGAATGGATGGAACGAGTCTTCTGGTCCAGCTTCCGTTTTGTACTGTTTCCCAACGTGTTTGTCATTTCCCAAAAAAAAACTGTTCTTCACGATTTTACGGGATATTTCATTGAAGAGAACAGCAGGTTGAGTTTCTGATTTTTCTGCAAAGCCCAACCTATTCTTAGGCCTGTCTGGCTAATTCGTCCGCTCGTTCGTTACTCGTTATGGGGATATGCGCTTCAAACCAATGAAACTTACTTACCAGACATTTTAAGCCAATGTGGGCTTTCCCTAATTTCGACTATGGCCCGCTAATGCTGGCGTTCTAGCGCTCGCGCTTTCCAGTGCTTTTAAGTATCATTTTCCTTTTTTCGTTGCGTGGGTCGTTGTCTTGATATCTTGTCGTCGTCTTGGTCAATTGTCTTGAAATTGTTTTTTTTTCGGGTGGGTTGATAGCCCTACGCTTAACCCTCCTCTTTTGTCCGGGCTTTGGACTGGTAGGAGCGGTTCCTGAACTACTCAGTTCATCCAGTTACCAGCCTAGGCAGAGTTGAAAAACCAATGCAAGTTCAACACGCAGCGATATTTCGAGAGTAACCTCACACCTTTCTACGAGAAGTTGCGTAGGTGTAGAACACACTGCCAGTAAAACAGTCTGCCTTCTACTGCTCCCGCTGGACAAGCGAAGAACTTTCCATGGAGCAATATACAGAAGAGACCGTAACAAGCGGGAACATTACGTGCTAAGTGAGGAAGACTGGAAGGCAGTAGAAAAAGGAGTAGGGAGTAGTAAGATGGTTCCTTCTTGGCCAACCTCAACCTGGACACAACATGTTACAAACGAGAATGTACTAGGAAGAGCAAACATCGAAAGGTTTTTGACGACCGTAAAATGCCGAAAGACATCATATCTTGGACATATTTTGACAGGTGATAAATATCGTCTATTACAGCTCATACAAAAGGGCAAGAATGAGGGGCGCCGTGGTGTTGGAAGAAAGCAACAGTCGTGGCTAAGAAATATTCGGGACTGGACCGGCAAAACAAGGGCTGGTGAAGATGAGCTGACTAGTGAAGATGATGACGGACTGATGAACTTTTCAGCTTGGCGGAGGACCGTACAGCTTTTGCCATGATGATCGCCAACATCAGGGAGATCGGACAAGGCACATGAAAGAAGAAAAAGGCCAGCCTACAGCTTCTGACCTTGACCACTTCCGTAGACCACGGCCACTTCCTGTGACCTTGGTGAAGTGACCTTGACGACTTCCGGTCCCTCGTCGCCGCTTCCGACGACCTTGACCACTTCCGGAGGTTAAGATTGAAGCGCGCTTCTTTCCTAACCTCCCGTACCCTAACCCAATAATCTAATGCTAACCCAACTTAGCTAACCCAATGAGATTAAAGCTGGTTAAAAATTGCCCTCGCACCCTCTTTAGCGTGGGTTAACATAGACTTCACACCCTGTTTAGCATGGCGTTACATAGACGTCACACCCTTTTTAGCGTGGGGCTACATAGACTTCACACCCTGTTTGGCATGGGACTACATAGACCTCATACTCTTTTAGTGTATTATAGCTGATTAAGGCTGATTAAAAGCTGATTAAAGCTGATTAAAAGCTTTTGAATAGCTGTTTAAAAGCTGATAAAGCCTAGCCCTCATTAATGGGTTAACGAAGAGTTAGCCCGTCCTTTAAGGGGGAGGATTATGAGGGAATCATTAGGTTTCATGTGAAGGGCTGTAAGATATTTACCTAAGCGGAGATAAACTTCATAGTGGTCCCGTTGAAATATATGGGACTGCTAGATCCGTCGAGAATTATATCTTGGGTTATCTGTGGCGGGGGACCGGAAGTTGTCGAGGTCACCGGAAGTGGTCGAGGTCACCGGAAGTCGTCAATGTCAGAGGCTGGAGACTGGCATAGAAGGAACCATCTTTCCCTATTAAAAGGCATGAAGAAAATTATTGATAAAAGGAAGAGGAAAGGAAACAACAACGATGTAAAAATCAGCTAATATTGGCAGTCAAGCTACAAAAGCTTCAGATTGTAGACCACTATTCTTGCAATGTGTATAATAAAGACATGCAATTTTAGACAGCAGGACTTGTAACAAATGTAGAAGTAAATTCTGAATAGCCCTCCTTTGAAGAAATGCTTTAGCGATCTCGAGGGACACCGCGTGTATTCCAAGGGAACCATTTGGTCCAGCTAGTGTTGCCGACGCCCCTCGAAAAAGAGGATAGGGGAATAGGTGGGAATCGATAATAATAATTTATTTCCGTCCCCAGCCAATACAATGATATTAGACCAACGAATACTAAATCCTGAAGGAGAAATCGAGTAAGGAGAATTAATTGGAGACAAATTTAGGGAGTTAGATACTTTACTTAGCAAAGACTTGAAATGACCAAACAAGTCTAGACTTGTAGATTTTGGTGGTGACTTGTACTGCGACCTCAATAGATGTATTGTCCCCTTCCTCTAATCGTTCATATACTTACCCATTTAAAGCGCCTTCTCTAGTCCTGATTCCTTTAGGAATTTCAGGATCTGGGTGGGATTCAGGAATGCAACTCCTCTGAGTTGAAACAGTGGGCCCCTAGGTACATTTGTTCCTTGCGGAGTAGTGTTGTGTATGGGGGTATGGGGACTTACTCTGGGTATGGGGGCTACAGAACCTGCATTTGTCATCTTCTAGACCTAGGGCCTAGAGGTTTTTTTTAAGTCTGCAGTATCCCGTCTGAATTCTAGGCTTGTTCCTATCTAGATTCAGGCAAGTTTTTGTTCTTTTCTGGTTAAAAGATCCTAGCAGTTTTGTTCACTACAAACTCCTGATTCGCTTTCATTATTTTTGGGGTTTCCCCACAAATGCAGCACTTCTATGATGAAGAAGTTTCGGTAAACGCTCTAAAAACTTTCCCATCAATCATGGTCAGAGGCATTTAATGCATGACTGAAACCTCACGGTAACAGAAGACCTTGTATATTGGCGGAAATAAATTTTAATTTATAACTCTTCCAAAACTTTGTTACTTTCTTCCAAAGTAAAGGCTTTAGTTTCTTTGGAAAGGAAAAACTTTATTGGACGACAATGTATTGTAAAAGATGTTCGTAAAGTTTTAGTTCCTTTGGAATAGACAAACTTTATTGGACAACAATGTTTTCTAAAAGATTGTAGTAGGGAAAGATGATTCGTTCTGGCGCCACCGCCACCACTGACCTTGACCTTGGCGTGATCTTTACTTGACCTTGACGTGATCTTGACGACCTTAACTTTACTTCTGCTTTTCGGCAACAGATGGCGCTTTAGTTCATCTTTGAAATTACAGATTTCTGTAAAAAATTTGAAAATTGCAGATTCCTGTAAAATTAATTAAAAATACAGATTCCTGTAAAATTTATAAGAATACAGATTCCTTAAAAAAAATTTAATTACAGATTCCTGTAGAATTAATAAAATTACAGATTCCTGTAAATCGTATTAGAAACCTAAAACGGTAGATGGCGCTATCAAATATTACCTAGACTAGAATCATTTTAAATCAGACTAGATTAGTTAATGTCAGACTGGTTAGACAGGTTAAGATATAGTAATTACTCAGATTATTTGGATTAGCAAAGACCTAAGAGCTATAAGATATTACCAGACTAGATTAGTTAACGTCAGACTAGACCAGATTTGATAAGATTATTAAATACCAGACTCAGATTAGTTAGATTAATGCCAGACTAGACTATAGACTAGGTCGGTCTAGATCAGATTAGACCAGACTAGGACTGGATTAGATCAATTGAGACCAGACCAGGACTGGACTAAATCAGATAAATACCAGATTCGTAATGACTAGATCGGATAATACCACAGATCAGACCGGACTAGATTAGATAATACCACAGACTAGGTCGGACTAGATCACATAATACCACAGAGTAGGTTGGACAAGATCAGATAATACAACAGACTAGTAAATACCAGACTAGGTAGGACTTGATCAAATAATACCACAGACTAGGCGAAAGGCTTAGTTTCTTTAGAAAAGACAAACTTTATTAGACGACAATGTGTTGTAAAAGATGGTCGAAGGGCTTTAGTTTCTTTGGAAAAGACAAACTTTATTGGACGATAATGTGTTGTAAAAGATGGTCGAAAGGCTTTAGTTTTTTTGGAAAAGACGAACTTTATTGGACGACAATGTATTGTAAAAGATGGTCAAAAGGCTTTAGTTTCTTTGGAAAAGACAAACTTTATTGGACGACAATGTATTGTAAAAGATGGTTGGAAGGCTTTAGTGTCTTTGGAAAAGACAAACTTTATTGGACGACAATGTATTGTAAAAGATGGTTGAAAGGCTTTAGTTTCTTAGGAAAAGACAAACTTTATTGGACGACAGTGTGTTGTAAAATATGGTCAAAAGGCTTTAGTTTCTTTGGAAAAGACAAACTTTATTAGACGACAATGTATTGCAAAAGATTGTCGAAAGGCTTTAGTTTCTTTGGAAAAGACTATTTTTTTTGGACGACAGTGTATTGTACAAGATTCTGCCAGACCATATTGCCACTTTCATCCTTTAATTGAAGGGGAACGAATGAAAACACACACAAACATTCATCAGTGTGCTCAATGTTCATAAATTATTGTTTGTATGTGCCGTGACCGGAACCTCCCTCACAGCCGCTCTTACTCATCCAGAGTAAATGACGAGCGGGGAAGCAGACTCTTTACAACCTCTTGCCGTGCCAATAACGTTCTGCAGTTTTATCTAATACTGTTTGAACTTTGATATCGGCTCGCGTTTCACAACAATCTGTTCCTCTCGTCGAGAACAAACTTAGTTTCTAGTGGATAACGAGTTTAGCTTCCTAGATATAGAACTATATATACTATATAAACCGAGTATACTGATTATAAATCAATCAATCCTATTGAAATGTGTCAATTGCAATGCCGACTGTTTGCGTTTATTTGTTTCCGGTTGTGCCGCGACTATTTCAGTGGAAATTGCATCCCAGTTTTAGTTCCGAGGGGATTAACTCGACTCGCTTGCTAAACAAGTTTCCAAACTTGGTGAATAGAATTTAGTTTGCAAACAATAAGACGAACCCGTTAAACAAAACCAACCGCAAAAACCCCATTACAAACTGAAAATGGAATTTAATCATTAATATTGAATTGTCTCTTCAGCCTTGTTAATAATAAGACTGAATAATATTTAAGGTCAGAGAGAATAAATTGACACGAATGTAGTGACAATGCCGCTCAGATAAAACTAATTGGTGTAGAGAGATAAGATTCTGTATTTTTTTTGTATTTTTTTTTTTTGAGGGGCGTAGCTGTATGTTGTACAGGCAAGTGGTCCCCCGGAAACGCTTGTCTCATGGCTTCAGAGTGCTAGTTGTTTTTGTCTAGCTAATTTCAATCTGTAAAAGTAAAAAGTGTAAAAAGTCTCCGAAGCAACCGTGACCGGTTAGGAATTGTGTCAGGTGCTAACTGACTTCTCCGTGTTCTCGCTTAGTCCATGTATTTATGTCTGGAATTAATAGCCTAGTCCAGCGGTGGCGAACCTATGGCACGCGTGTCAAAACTTACACGTTGTAAATTTTTATTGGCACGCTGGAGAAGGAGGGCAGCGTTAAAATATTGTGCTTGATGAACAAAGACCGTCAGGATTTAAGAGAATTTACATTGAACATCGCTCGTAATATCTTTTTGTGCATTTTAACTACCGCTTCAATATTGGCTGCTGACCCCAAAATAGTAGAATCGTATGACAAGCTAGTTTGAACGATGGCGTGGTAAAATATTTGCAGAATATCATCTTTTACACATTCCCTGATGTTTCTAATCAGATATCACAAAACACTATAATAATGTACTATAATATAATATAATAATAATGTTGAACATGTTAGTTCAATATGATAGTCACATGTTAGATTTTGATCAAGTGTTCCTAGAAATTTTATTGATTCGGCCCCTTTGGTTGATTTTTTCATCAATTCTTAGAAGCAAACTATAATCATGAAGTAGGTTTTGCGTAAAGTCCGTTAACACGTTGACGCCGGCGCTGTATTATAATTATTGTTTTATCGGGCGGTATTTATTGTGCGGACGCCCATGGGAACAAATGGCATCTAGTGGCTACGGTAAATATGCCACATGCACTAAGGCTATATGCGCGATATGCATTCATTGAGGAGTTACCCACAACAAATGTTAATTATAATGATCCCTATGAAACTCAATGCCTGATCTCTGACGCTAATCTTGGAAAAGAACATGCAAATAGAAAACATCAACAAACGTTTAGAGCAGTATCATTGCAATAAATACGCAAACTTCTATGATGCTTTTTACAGGAATATCACAGTTGCCTGAAATTCGTTTGTATTAGCCAGAAACTAAAATGTATTCGAATATACAAATTCAACAAACGTTGGCACGAGATCGGTTCCTGCGAATCCTAAAATACCTGCATTTCAGCAACAATTACACGGCTGTGACAGCTAATCGTCTTATAATAAATTCATAAACATAATGAACGAAATTGTTGACAATTTTAAAAAAGCAGTTAAACCTGGGAAAGATATTGTTATTAAAATGAAATGGCAGCTCAGCATGTACCACCGGTGGCTCATGCCGCCCGACGTAGCGGACATGCGTATACGACCGGTGATACATGCCGGCGTCACCGTGTTATAGATGTATAGATCATCCTTCTAACGTTTCTGATTTTAAATTGCTACTTTTAATTAAATCGTTTAATGTCTGGTTTAGATATTAAAATGTTGGTATCCTCAGCGTACAAAATATAATTGCATTGAACATTATTTGTTTGCGCCAGATCATTAATAAATATCAAGAGTTGTAGTGTTGTAGTTGTAAATATGTAGAGTTGTATTGTTGTAGTGTTGGTCCCATTAGAGAGCCTTGGGGTACCACACACTTCTTTAATTCACTTTCCGATTTTCGATCACTTTTTGGTTTTTTTACGATCACTTTTACAAGTATTTAGATCACTTTTCGGTCACTTTGATGCTAGGAAAATTTTACCCAGTTCTTGGAGACGCCTCTGACTCTTGAAATAAAAATAAGTAGCAAGGACTGCTGGTTTAACCTAGGTTAGATTGTGTAGCATACCGCGAAGCGGCGGATAATTCAAGAAGGCACAACCTCTCGATCTAAAATAGGTTGATGTGGTCAAACAAGACTGTTGGTACGTGCCAAGGACTGAATATCTTCATTTTTGTGTGGAAGGAGCTTGTTGTCAAAAGTGTCAAATCCTTGACTTGGGTCGTAAAATAAACCAAGTAAAAAAAGTAATTATAAAATTAACACTATCCAGCAGTATCAGTTGTGCTACTTTTCCAGAAGCCGTATTGACGGTTTTGCCAGCATTTTAATTCTTTCCAAGAAACTTGATAATCGAGTCGGAAAAGCTGTCTTAATTCTTTTTGAAAATAGGCTTTGAATACAGATTTGACCTTTTGATTGACTTATTAATTTCGGGATGGACTTTGATACTTTCAAACAATTTCATGGACTTTGATACTTTCATATTCAGGCTAATACGGTATTACATATATTATATTCAGGCTAATACAGTAACTGATAATCAGGCAAAGTTATCATTCACTTCAGCATTTCTTACTGTAAAAACTTAAGAAAAATGGCACGCGGTCATAAAAAGGTTTTTTACCACCCCACGCCACCCCTGACCTAGTCCACTGTCCTTTCTCCGTATTTGTCCATCTTTCTTGCCATTGTTGTAGTAGGATTGTCCTTGCTTTCTTTCTAGCATATAAGTTGTTTTTCCGATTTTTTTTAATTCCTCTCCTCTCTTTCGCCAGCAAATCAATGGTGCAATGCCCGCAATAACTATTGCTGCCTCTCCGGTCAGAGTACGATATGCACTGCATACCCTCAATGCAATCTTCCGTTGGACGGATACTATTTTGTAAGGGTTTGTCCTTGTTTCTAATTTATTTTCCCACAATGGTGCACCATCTAGCATTGCGCTACAGTGCCCAGTAACTTTAGTTTAGAGTTTAGAGTTTATAGCTCCTCCTACGTTTGGCAATATTTGCTCCATTGCTGCGAGAGTTTTTAGACATTTTCCTGCAGCCTCACTAAGGTGTGCAACGAATGTTAGCCCTTTATCAATTATAATACCCAGGTATTTAATATATGGTTTTGGGACTATTTCTGTGCTTCCTAATTTAAATTTTATTGGTCTTATTTGTCTTTGCCTTTTGCCTCCGTTTTCTCGGGCACCAATTTTAGATTCTTAGTCATAATTCACTGTGCCTAATACACGATTTGCTGTACTCATTATTGCTTGTTCGGTTTTGGCAGTTACAACAAGCGCCAAGTCGTCGGCGAATCCAATTAATGTGGCGCCCTCTGTCAGTTTAGTTCTTAGTATGCCGTCGTATAAGTGTAGCACAGTGTAGGACCCAATATAGAGCCCTGCGGAATCCCACAACTTACTTCCATTTCGACTGTCTCATTTTGGGCTTGCAGCACTAATTTCCTCTTGGTTGGGAAACTTTGTATCATCTGTAACAGATATGGAGCTATGCGTCTCTTTGTTAGTTCTTCTTCTTCTTCTGTTGGCTTTATAACCCGCGGTGGGCTTTTGCCTCTACAACAATCTTCTTCCATTCTGTCCTTCTGTCACCGGCTTTCTCTCTCCATTCCCTTAGTCCCATCTTTCTTAGACTTTCCTCCACGTCTTCCATCCATCTTTTCCTTGGCCTGCCTCTTTTCCTTCTTCCTAGTGGCTGCCAGTTGTACATTTTCTTGGTTGATCTGTCGTCATGCATTCTGTACAGGTGTCCCAGCCATGCTATTCTTTGAGCTTTTACATATCTCACTATGTCCGCTTCGTTTATTAACCTGCTTAGCTCATGGTTCATTCGTATCCTCCAAATTCCATGCTCATTTAGGATCGGTCCGTAGATCTTTCTGAGGATCTTTCTTTCAAAGATGCGTAGCGCGTCCTCCTCTGCGGTGGTTAGGGTCCAGGCCTCGCATCCGTACGTTACTACTGGTCTTATGAGTGTTCGGTATATTTGAAGTTTGATTTTGTCAATAACTTGGACTTATCAGTTTTTGGTATCCGTAGTAGCATCGGTTTCCACTAAGTATTCGCGAGCTTTTTTCTTTAGCTATTACGTTTGTTCTGTTGACTTTGTTAGTTCACCCATTATTATTTCCCAATTGGCTGTATTAAACGCATTTCGCACATGAAAGTTATTAAAGCGCAAATTTTTCTTGTTCTTATTGTGCCCGTTCCAGCTTTCTCTGCGATCTTTAAAACTGCTTGTATAGTTGACCTGCCTTTTCTAAAACCGTACTGCCTGTCGGATAATCCCAGTCCGGCGTTCAGCTCCTTTTGTAGTCTCGTTAGTAGGAGTGTTTTCAGCAATTTTCTTCACACGTCTAGTACACATAGAGGCCTGTATGACGATGGTTCCCCAATTGGTCTCTCTCACTTCTTAATAAGAACTAGTCTTGAACGTTTCCATTTGTCTGGAAAGTTTCCTGTAGTTAGGAGAACGTTCATTACTTCAAGAGTAAACGTAGGGTGATGCTGGGCGATGATCTTAATCACTTCTTGCGGCATGCCGTCTAGTCCTCGTGCTGTTCCGTTGCATATACGAATTATTGCGTTAACCAGTTCCTCTTCGTTGAATAGCGGTGTTTCCATTACTTCGGGCTGTTTCAAAGGAAGGGCTACTGGCGTGAGAAAAAGGCTTCAACCACCTGAAGCATTCCCTTTATCGTCATTTGTACACTTAGGGCTTTGATTTTAAGCTTTTTTTACAGATTTTGAAGGCGTCTCCCCATATATTAATGAGTTTCTTCCATTGGTCCCGTTTTGACTTGTTTATTAGGTCGCCCAAATCCTTTTTTGATTTCTGAGTTTTTTCAGATCTTGGGCATCCTCTTCGTTTTTAATTCGTTTGCGCTGGAATTTACTTCTTGCAGCGACACATGCAGCCCTCATGTTAGCAATTTCATCATTCCAACAATACACCAATTTTCCTCTTGATGGTCCTCTTTTCTTTATTGGAGTGGACCTTCGTCATTACGTCTACTACCTTATCCACGCTTCGTTTGTGTGTTCGTGCTATTTCTATTGCAAGATTTGTTGCCATTTTCTCCTTATCAAGATTCTTTATATTCCATCCTATAATTCTTTCCTGGCGTATCTGTTTTGTGCCTTCTTCTACGCTGTAAAAGAATGTATCGACGAACACTTAGGCGTTCTCTCTCGAGCACTTTGCAGCCTTGGACCTAATTGGATAGCCTTTTTGTTGAGAAAGTAAGGTCTATTATGGATTTGGAATTTCCTCTATTGCGTTCACGCAGCTTCTTTGTTTTGTAAATCAAAGTCTAGTGCACCTGCCCAGTCCATGACCAGGTCGCCTCTCTTATCCACCTTTGGAGATCCCCAATATGGACACTTGGCGTTAATCCCTTGAAATACGAATAAAATGTGCGTTGACGTGTCCATATACATGTGATCTTATCAGATATACATGACGTCTTATAGACGTCATTGTATGTGAAGGGGTTAAAGTCCCAAGCTATTAATACTTTCTTTCCTTTGCGTCTTATAGGCCAGGAGCCTAGTTCTCCTAGTGATTCTGCTAGCTTTTCTATGTTTGCGTTTGGAGAGAAGTAGCAGCTGTATATAATAAACTGCGGTAACTCAACCCATACGAAACCAGTTCCGTTTCCTGTTTTTAAGACAGGTATCTTAGGGTTAATGATTCTAATTGCTGTGCCTTTTTTATTATCCGTGAACCAGTTTGGTTGATCGATCAACTTTTTGTTTGGCTCGAGTACGTACGAGTAGTATGTCCCTCTGGAGTTCTAGAGCCGTCGCAATGAGCAAGTCATAAGTTGCACGGCCTCTAATTTTGTTGACCTTAATGATTTTAGTCATTGAAGAAGAAATCATTCTTCAAACATTTTGCATTAGATTAGAGAACCAGACGAGGCACGCATGGCAAGAGTATAGAGTCGACGTTTAAGGCGTGGTTTTACAAGTTTAGAGAGATGCATGGAACAAGTATGTAGAGACAAACTGATCAGGAGAACTAATTGGTGTAGAAAGATAAGACTAGCCTAAGTATTTTGGATTAGATTAGAGAAAACAGACTAGGCACGCATGGCAAGAGTATAGAGTCGACGTCTAAGGCATGGTTTCACAAGTTCAGAGAGATAAATGTAACAAGTAGGTAGAGACAATACTGAACAGGAAAAACTAATTGGTCTAGAGCAGTGGTGGCGAAGCTATGGCACGCGTGTCATAGCTGACACGAGGAAAATTGTGTTGGCACGCGAACTATTTCTCACGCGTGCCTTCTAATCTAAAACCTCAACATACAGATATGAACAGACAGATTTAGACTGTCCAAACAAATCTAATAATTCTCACCTGTCTGGATTAATTAACAAATACAGACTTAGTCTGAATTAGACAAAATCGTTTTGTTTAGAAATCAGAGATGCATAAACAGATTTCGAAAATTCTTGACTGTCTAGGCCAGTGGTGGCGAAGCTATGGCACGCGGGTCACAGCTGACACGGAGGAAAATTGTATTGGCACGCGAACTATTTCTCACGCGGGCCTTCTAAACTAAAACATTAACAGAGAGATAAGAACAGACAGATTTAGACTGTCCAAACAAATCTATTAATTCTCACCTTTCTGGATTAATTAACAAATACAGACTTAGTCTGAAATAAACAAAATCGTTTTGTTTAGAAATTATAGACACATAAACAGATTTCGAAAATTCTTGACTATCTAGACCAGTGGTGGCGAAGCTATGGCACGCGTGTCATAGCTGACAAGGAGGAAAATTGCATGCGACCTATTTCTCATGCGTGCCTTCCAAACTAAAACCTTATACTTTTCTAAAAAAAAGTTTCTCAATTCACTTTTGTGCAACATCTAAGGTATAAAATATAAGACGTGTTATACTCGGGCCAATACGGTAACTTATTTTCAGCATCAGAAATGTTCATTCATTGTAAAAGTTACCTGGCACGTCAGCATTTTAAAATGTGAAGATTTAAAAAAAATGGCACGCGGTCGGAAAAAGGTTCGCCACCCCTGGCCTAGAGAGATAACATTCGACTGAGTATTTTTGGATTAGATTAGAGAGACCAGACGAGACTACACACGCTTGACAAGATTTTATGAGACTGTCCAGACTAAACAAACAAAGCTAGATAAACAAGATTGAATGCACGCTATAATAAAATTTTTCAGAATTAGTAAAATAATAAGTTTAATCTGTCGGGACGTTAAATAGTGGATCTGTGTTTGGATTAGACGGCACATAAAGTTGTGACTGGCTACATCCGATTATTTATAAGGAAATTTTATGCACCGCTTGACGTGGCGTTGTCGCAATGCCAAGAACGGGTTCCGACCGAGTGCGCCACAAACTTGGAATCGTCTGCACTGCATTCGCGTTTTCTGTGTAATCTTCTGTAAACCGACCGCATAGAAGTTTATGTCTCTGATTTACTCTTCATCCAAAAAATAATGCGCGTTTTGATAAAATCGACGATATAACAATGAACCAATCTTGGCAGCCAAACAACAAAAAGCTTTAGATTGTATACAACTAATCTTGCAATGTACCTATATGTTGACTTGTAAATGTAAATGTCGACTTTCACCGGTGAATGTCAACACATACCAAATACGTCGGTGAAAGATCGAATATTTCATTACACTGTTGTGCATTCGGACCTTCACCGGTGTATGTCGACAATCACAGATACGCTCTGGTAGAGGTCCAAAATGGAGATGTCGACAGAGAGGCGACTGGCTCTCTCCCGCCAAATCCTTTGTTCTGCTGGGAGTCTGCATCAGCTTTATCAGTCTTATGTTGCAATAAATAAGATTTGAATCACATAATTAAGTAATTTTTTTATTACTATTATTTTAGTTTCTCATTTAGAATGTACTGTGGGTTTTAAATTATTGGTCGCTCCTCTCAGAAGGAGCGGCGAAAAAGTTACGTCACCCTTGTGACGTTTTATAGCGACTGAAGAAAATTATGGAGAAGAAAATATAAATCTCCGACATGTTCAACATTCACCATTAGTGCATGGTGAATGTCGATATTCATCGGTGTAAGTTAGAATAAGGGTATTTAGCTAATCGGACATACACCAAGCGACTATGTGAATGTTGACATTCACCGGTGAAAGTCGACATTCCCCAAATTTAGGTCTTTCACGGTATCATTTATAATAAATACATACGATTCTAGATAACACAGCTTGTAATGCGTGTAGAAGATTAGATTCTTGAAAATCTTGCGTTTGTCTTTTTAGATAATCTTGTAGTTTGTCTAAAACGTAGAATTCATAACAATTAATCTTTTAACGTATCTGCTGCATAAGATTCTAGATCTTGTAAGGTTCATAAAACATGAGATTCTAGACACACTTATAACGTGGCTGTATCATAGGATTCCAGACGGTATTGCAATCTGAGTAAAATATGGAATTCTAGACAATATTGTAATCTATCTAAAATATAGGATTCCAGACAAATAACGAAATCTTGCAACAAAAACCTTTAGATTTCAGACAACGAATCTTGCAATGTGCATAATAAATACATGCGATTCTAGACAAAAGATCTTGTAATTAGTGTAAAGGATTATATTCTAGGCAACTAATCTTGTGTTTGTCTAAAACGCCACATTGTAGGCAAATAACGATGTTTTGCAACAAAAATATTTAAATTGCTGCCAACTAATCTTCCAATGTGTATAATAAATCAAGTGAGTCCAAAAAGTGTTGGAGTCCACTCTTGCCATGAATTTGAAGAAGTATGTCATTTCTTTATTCAGACAAATAAAATTAAACAAATTATCAAATCTCATTTTTATGTAGCTGTCAGTGGTCTTGAGGTTATGTCGCATTGTTTTTGGTGTTAAGTTCAACAATTTCATTAGTTATAAATAAAACGCCTTTTCATAAATTTAACTCTGATTTATTTTAGTCGTGTAAATTATAAAATTAACAAAGAAGAACAAACATTACAACAGATGTTGAATGTGTTGTCCATTTTCACGAATACACAAATTAATTCGTCGTTTGTGGAATTAAAAAATGACTTACTTCTTCAAATCCATTCAAGAGTGGATTCCAAGCCTTTGAGACTCCCGTTACATAGGAATCTAGACAACAAATCTTGTAATGCCTGTAATAGATTAGATTCTAGCAAGCTAATCTTGCAGTTTGTCTAAAACGCAGAATTGTAGACAAATAATATTCTTCAAACTTATTTGGAACCTAAGATTCTAGACATTTTAGCCACATTAGAAGTTTGTCTAGAATTGAATCTATTAGAAACGTTATCAGATAACGTGTAAGGTTTTTAAAACATGCAATTCTAGACAAACTTGTAATGTAAACGAATCATAAGATTCTAGACAGTATAATAACCTGGCTATAATTAGACAATGTAATCTGGAGATTAATTAGACAATTAAATCTAAAGATTAATTAGACAATGTAATCTAGAGATAAATTAGACAATGTAATCTAGAGTTTAATTAGACAATGTAATCATAAATATTCAATTCTAGACAATATAATTGTAATCTATCTAATATATAGGATTTCAGATAAATAACGTAATGCTTTAAAATGATTGTCTTTTCTTGTTTGTGTTTGTTTGTCGTTTCCCTTTCATTTGCCGGTAGATATCGTTAGGCATCCAGGAGTTTTTCTCGGAGGGTTTCTATTTACCCACTCGCCTTTCAATCATTTCTGCGCCTGTTTAAATATAGAAAGTTCCGAGCGAACCCTTCAAATCAAGTGTCGGACCGAATAAATATTAACACTCTCATCAATTTACGTCGGTGGAAGCACCACAATGTTGGAATTGTCTTGAAAAACAAACCTTTTTCTCTCGTGGTTTAGCATTGTCGCCTGAATTCTTGTACGTCTAGACTTCTCAATGCTAGCCAATTTAACGGATTGATTGATTGGTTTCTTTTTCTGTCTACTCGTCTTCGGAAATAAGTGCTCAGCGTGTAAGGGTCTGAATAATTCAGAGCTGTGCGACGGTAGGACATAAACCTCGTTACGTGACGAAATCGACGAGCGGTGGGTCCAACTAACCGGCGATAAAAGTAAGCGTTCCAACTACATAAAATGTTGCTTAGGTTATATTTTATTCGAGACAATTTATTGATCTTCCCTTAACGAAAATAAAACTAAACAGTACAATCGGTAATGGAACCTGCAATAAAGTCTGTCTAGTCTTGTCTGTCTAGTCTTGTCTGTTTAGTCTTGTCTGTCTAGTCTTGTCTGTCTAGTCTTGTCTGTCTAGTCTTGTCTGTCTAGTCTTGTCTGTCTAGTCTTGTCTGTCTAGTCTTGACTGTCTAGTCTTGTCTGTCTAGTCTTGTCTGTCTAGTCTTGACTGTGTAAATTTGTTTGTCTAGTCTTGCCTTTCTTTACCTT
Organism: Phosphuga atrata; assembly: GCA_944588485.1. Lineage (NCBI taxonomy): Eukaryota > Metazoa > Arthropoda > Insecta > Coleoptera > Silphidae > Phosphuga > Phosphuga atrata. Next base: position 60,138,523 of record OX155900.1, read on the forward strand.
GAAAAGGCAAGTCTGAGTCAGATTATGCTGCACCAAACACTCTGAACGACTGAACTGAGACTGAACTAATCATAACTAGATAGTACACTGCACTGGAAGTGCGGTCCAGTCAAGACTTGTCAAGACTAACTATTATAAGACAAGGTTAATTAGCACGTTGATTGAATGCTATGATAATTTTCGTATGACTTACCCGTGACCCCCCACAAACACCCCCTGGCCTTGCCGGTCAGCTACAAACAAACTTAGTGCCGGTCACCAATGAACCCTACGGCATTCTGAGTGTTCACAGTGTTAAAACCATATTAAAGAAACAATCCCAAGTGAAATAAGACTAGGTAAGTTCGGGCAAGACTAGATAAAATCCGACAAAACACCAGGAGTTATAAAATCAGACAGAACATCCTAAAATCAGATTGTCAGTGTTAGACACTAATAGTATCTAGCCTCTCTGGGTTATACAAAAGTCTTTTAAAGCCTGGATTCAATAGATTCTCTTGGATCTAGAATAGGGGTGGCTAACCCGTTGCCCGTACGCGATTTATTATGCACTCACGACACGATTCCACAATAAATTAAAACATTTTTTTAATTCTAATTTCATTTTTAGTTTAGACCCAGAGTTAACCAAAAATCCTTTAAAGCCTGTATTCAACGGATTCTCTTATCTAGAGAGTTATAAAATTATCTAGAAGTATCTAGGTTAAGATAACCCTTTGATGTACGTAAACTTCTTCTTGGTTTGAATTTTCGTGTCAGTTCCTTCACTTTTTTATGTAGATCACGAGTGTTATTAGCCGTTTGGTGTTCTATTTCCTTGCATGTTATATTGGTGTGGTGATTTTTATCCTGTATACATTGCCTCTGAATCACTTTGTTTAGCTGTCTTAGCTGCTCTTTACTTATTTGCGTGGTTAGACCTTTCATTTTTAGTTCTTTTCTTTGGTTAATTGTCTCGAAAGTTATTTGTGTTATCCAGTGTTTTTTGGGGTCAGTTTTGTGTTTGTTGGAGATTTTTTGCTGTTTCTTGTATGCAATATTTTAGAGATCGCCATTCCTGTTGAATCCTGATTTCCCTATATATTTTCTTTGTTGGTGGCAAGTGAGCTCTGGATATCTGCTTGGAATTGATCTTTAGCATCTTCTGTTAGTCGAATTCTCTTCTGTCTGCATTTTATGTTTTTCAGGCGTAATTTAAATTTCATTATTAGTAGTTGATGGTCAGATCCGCACTCAGCACCCGGAAATGCAATCATACAGGATTTCCATCGTGAATTGGTCATGATATGGTCAATTTAATTTCTGTACCTGTCTCCTGGAGATTTCTAGGTGTATATTCGTCTAGGGTGATGTTGGAAAAATGTGTTGGCTACAGACTGTTTATGTCCCTGGCAGAATTGAAGGATTCGTTCTCCCCTGTCATCTCTCGTGCCGAGTCCGAAGGGTCCGATCAACTCGGTCAGTTCTTCTTCTATTATATCGGATTGTCCCATTTAGCATTCATATCTCCAGGTTTCATTTTTGGGTAGTTCATTTATAGTGTTGCCTAGCTGTTTGTAGTAACTTACTATCACTTCTTCGGATGAGTCAGTTGTTGGCGCATAGGTCTGTATGATGTTGACTTTAAAAAGTTGAGCCTTTAACTTGAGGGTTATTATTCGGTCATTTATTGCGTTATATCCTAGAACTGCTCTGGTATTGGATCTTGGGATTACACAGCTACTCCGTTGCGACTTTGGGTCTCATTGCCGGAGTGGTATATTGTGCTGCCTGTGCTTGTAGTGAAATGCCCAGTTCCTTTCCAGTGCGTCTCTGCCATTCCCAACAGATCAAGTTTGTTGTCAAGGGTCGAAAGGGTCTCTTGCTCGACAATAAACAGTTTTCCAATTTGAAGCAGTCCTTGGGTGTTCCATGTCCCTATTCGGTTTAGTCTGCGTACATTTATCGAGTTTTGGTTGTCGTTGCTCAATATTGCTCCCCCCGGAGATCCGACTGGGGAGCTGTTTTTCATATTGAACGAAACCATGGTGTTATCGTGGGAAAGTTAATGAAGGTGGTTTCCCGTTGCCTTCTTTCATTGGTGAGGATGGGTAGGAATGTTAGAATGGGTTAGGAATAGTTTTTTTTTAGGATTTTTTTTTTTGATTTGGATGTTTGTTTTATTTTAGGAATAGTTTAGGAATGGGGTTAGTACCTGATGTCCCCAAGAAGGGAGGTGGGGAACGTCAAGTGCTTCGCGTGGGCAGGGTTTCCATGCCCTGAAGTAGATCTGTCCTCCCTGTGAGTGAGAGGAGTAACTACCCGCTACCCAACATCCTTTCATATGCACACATATGAAAAATTAAACAAATAGGCTGTTACAATAGTTTTGAATTTTTGAAGTGAAAACTTCTATAGCCGCGCTGAATGACATTTGGGTAGAGAGTAAAGTCATAGATTTGCGCCATCGTCATCAAGAGCTGCGTTCTATAGAAAAAATTCTATTAGTCAAAGATGTGTTCAAAAGAACACATCTATACGCATATGTTTAAAGTTGGCTCTGAACGTCAAACTTAATAGTCAAAGTTTTTGGCAGTGTTGACAGAACGTAGCGTTTGTAAGAAAATATCAACCCGTAGAATTAGTGTGCAGTACAAGAGTAAGTACTTTTACCGGATGTAATAGTAGATGTACTAGTGCCGGATTATTGGAAAGTTTTTGGAGGTGTTGACAGAACGCAGCGCGTCTAAGGAAATATCAACCCCTATAAATCAGTGTGCAGTGCAAGAGTAAGTACTTTTGACGGATGTACTAGTAGATATACTAGTGCCGGACTATTGGAATGTTCAATTTACTGGATTGTATCGAAGAATGCATGGTAAATCACGAATCAGACCCATCAAAGTTTTAGGCTACCAAATGTACTCGTGTGCTCTCCAAAGGAAGGAAACTCCAAAATAAAATTAATAGTCATTCATCCATACAGTCATTCTCCTTCAGAAGTGAGTTATGTTCCCGAATTACATAAAACAGTACTAACAAACTATGTACCAAATTTGATTAATTAACATACTGATAATTCCTCAAAACCAGTTTTGAAGCTGTTTTTGTTTAGATTTCACTTCAGTCGGCAGTGCCTGACTGCCTATATATTTTTTTATTAGTTTTAGTATTTCCAGTGGGGTTTTCAAATTTATGTAAAGTTTTCTGTCATATGTGTTAAACTAATCCTTTTCTTGAGGATAAAATATAAAAAAAATATATAAATTGGATAATATTTGATATAAAATATATAAATTGGATCTTTGCGTTCTTCGTTCAGCTTAGTAATTTCACATTTTTCTTATTTGGTAAAAGATCTTTACTTATTTTTCTAAATAATAATTTAGTTTTTTCTTTATGACCATTGCTATAATGGTTAAATATTAATTAATATCTTTTCTAAATCTATATTGAAAGAGTTGACATCAATAATGTGTCCTTTAATTACATCCATTGGTCCCAATTTTGTTACTGAATGGACACTATTATTATACGCCAATATAAAATATATAATTACATATACTAAAATAGTTTGGTACGCCTTTCCGGGAGGGGGCGGGAGAAACGCGTCAAATCGGGTTTATAGAATGAAAACGAACGTTTTGAGTGATTTTCGAAAGATATTTTGCCGGGAGACAGTGGTAAAATGTTTAGAAAACCCCAGACAATTGACTAATCTTTGAGAAATTGTGATGCCGCGGCGGGGGTGCGGCGCGAAAACGGAATTTCTGTTTCTCGGCCGCCGAGCGGCCGAATTTGGACCGATCGCGACGCGAATGCTGCTATCTGGAGCGCCTATTTTTTCCGCACAAAACTGTCATCTCAAATTTTCGAGTCTTTGCTGAAAATTTGGAGAAAAGTGTGAAAAACCGAAAAAAAAAATTGCAAAAAACGATCTTCTTTGACATTCTATTGCGAGCCGACCGCTGAACAGAACACCTTCCCGTTTGCGGATCCGGTTTCGTAGGTTCTTTCTCTCTGGGTCTTCGAAGAGGCCGTGCAATTTTTTGCAAAAATGGCCGTTTTTGCAAATTTACATGTTTTTGCAAAACCGGACGTTATCGGCTGCCGAACCGGAAGTGGGTGGAATTTTGCAATTTCTTCTAAACCGTTCGATTGAGGTCGACTGTATCTTGCTTACGATGTGCCGATTTGCCGATTCGCAGAAACCACGAGGCCGCCACGGCCGATAGTAGCAAACCGGTAGGATGTCAATCCGCAATCGAGATCTAGAAAAGTACAATTGGCACAACTTCGTGCCCTACAGTGGCAGATCGAGTACAGACTGGACCGTGCCATAGGCTATTAAAAATTGCAAAAAGTTTGCAACTGACAAAGTTATTGCAAAAACACGAAATTCGCATTTTGAGTTCTAGCTAAGAGGCGATTGTTTGAGAAATTTTTGAACGGTGTCCTTCCGCTGGAAATTGCCGACTTTCTGAAACTAAGTTTGCACGTTTCACTTGCACGGTGCGCCCCCCAGTGCCCTGGGAATCGTCGCCCATTTTTCGCACGTGATATTTCATCGGTCTTTCAACTTTAGGCAATTGCGGCAATTCGCAAATTTCAACTCTTTTCTTCAAGGGTTGTACATTTCGCTTCTTCGCCGGCTGCGGTTCGGCGTGTGCGAATTTTCCAAAATTCCTCAAATTTCGAGTACGTCAAAATCGAAATTTTCTTACCACGACATTTACGGCTGCAACGAAGAACACCAATCGGTGGCAACACATTTCCGCACTTTCACCTGTAAGTCCCGTCGCAAGATGATTCGAATTTTAAATTTTTTTTCCGCATTTTCTGAACAAAGAATTCACCAAGAAAACACTTCGGCGCTACTGGCCGGACGCAAACACAAGCGTCAACCTATACATACGTCAGTCGAAATCTACTGCTACCGCTGAAAAAATTGTTTTCGGACAAAACTCAGACTTTTCGAACAATTCTGACCGAGAATGGACCCCCAAGCAAGTTTCGCCCAGAAAAGTTTGTTCTTGAAATCAGTGGAAATCATTTTGGAACATGTGATATTAGTGGAATTATGTGCCAAAGTATTTGTGTTAATTTAAACTGTTTTTCTATTCCGAGTTTTAAATGTATTTATCTACGACCACTATTATAATTGCCCAATATTGTACAGTTCGTGGATTATGTAAATACATCTTACAACACACGTATGTAACAGTCCGCGATTAATGTTATTTAATGATTCAATAACACACTAGTGCGTTTGGTTTACGATTCGTTGATTGGTTGAGAGCAGCTACTATCGTTTAATATAGGCAACCCACTACATTCCTTTACTTGTCAAAAAAATATTAAACGTCAAACTAATACATAAACACTATATTTTTTTTCAATTAAAACAATTAAAGTCCAGTAATGTCCAGTGTAAGCGAAATCGAAAATGCTACTCCGCCCGAAATTGTTGAAAAAGCGAAACAAGCTGCCCATAATTTGTTACCGATTAAATCTCGGGATCGATACGAGGATACATATAGAAAATTTATGGACTGGAGAATGAAACATAAAGTTAAATCGTTTTCAGAAAATGTTGCATTATCATACTTTGATGAGTTATCTCAAACAATGAAACCATCTTCACTTTGGGCAATTTATTCAATGGTGCGGACAACAATTAATATAAAGCACGACATCGACATTTCAAAACATTCAAAGTTAATAGCTTTACTAAAGAGAAAATCTGATGGATTTAAAACCAAAATCAAAAATTTTAACCATTCAAGAAATTAACGGTTTCCTCAATAATTCGTCGGATAACAAATATTTATTGATGAAGGTATTCATTACTTTTTTTCTTATGTTCTCTAATGGGCGTAACGACATATTTTTTATATAATTTTAGGTTATTCTTATCATTGGCATTAGTGGTGCTTGCATAAAACAAGAACTTTGAAATATCAAAACAAAAAACTTTTTGAAAAAAGTTTTTGTCATTTATATACAAGATTCATATTTAGATTTTAATCTTTACAGTTTATATTTATATTTATTATGTTCAAGTTAATTAATATATAATAATTAGATATAAGCCCTGAAGAAGGTCAGAAATTAAAAAGACCGAAACGTTAGCAATATATCAGTGTTTTATTAACCAAAATCCTTTACCCAAGAATTAAATAAAATATAATTATAAATATATTTTAAGATCTTATCATTTTTATTATGTTGTAGATTATTCTTAGGAAAAGTAATTTATTTTAAACAACTGATGTCGATATTTTGCCAACGTTTCGGTCTTTTTTATTCTGATCTTCTTTAGGGCTTATATCTATTTAGTAGCTATTAATAAAATTAAACATAGAAAATATAAATTATTTCATTTGACACTGACACTGCGTACATTGTGTTGCCTATATCGATGAATAACTATATCAGTTACATCTAACATATTTTTCTTATTAAATAGAAAAAAAAATAGTGTGGTCGTAGATAAAGTATAGTACATAATTCGAGTTGTAAGGCAATTACGTACTCGCAGAATTACGCGCTCCCCGCTACCGTGGTCGCGCGTAATTGTTCCGCTCGTACGTAATATGCTTCTTACAATTCTCATTACGTTTTTTTTGTAACAAACAAATTAACAAGTATTTTATTTATTATTGGTGAAAAATCTAAATATTTGACCAGGTTTCTCATTTAAATTGATGTTTGGTTTCATTAAAAAAAATGTTTTAATAGATTTTACAGCATGTGGAACAATAAAATTGTACACGCTCTAAAGAAAAAGGCGATCTGTCTAACACCTCAATATCTAACACATCATTTTCGAAAAATATTTGATGTGGCGGTGGCTGCAGTAACATATTGGAATTCTTTATTGACGTCTGGATTCATTTAAAAAAATATTTTAGTAAGTTTGACACAACGTGGAACAATAAAATTTCCCACATTTGTAGATAATTAATTAGTCTATGATATCCCTCAGTTAGTTTTCCAAAATATTTTATCTGGCGGCCGCCGCCGCCCCTCAAACTCGGACATAAAATAATAAATACAAATAACTATAAATTGAAAACTGTAACAGATATATTGAAATTGCTTTCAGATGTATATAGATTATAAATTTTTTTATTCAAATTGACGTTACGGTATATTTGTGGCCGATAGCCTTGACACAGATTTTTTTATAATAAAGAAATACTCATTGAAAACTTGCAAATATATATTTTTTATCAGACTATTCGATGGCTCCCAAACATCGATTTAGCGCTCTTTCATAGAGCAGATTTTCATCTAAATATTGTGTCATGTTCATCTTTCCAAGGCGAACCGTCTTGGTGGAAATTTTTGACAAAACCTATGTTAATTGAAAAATGAAATTCAGAGAAGGGGGTACCCCTTCTAAATTTTTTTGAATTTAATATTTTTTACTTTTGCGTCTAAACCGAAGGTTTTTACAAAATTTGCAAAGAATACTTTTTAGTAGACACCCACATCCCACATAAGGATATCCCGGTTATAAATTTGTGTTTTGAGACGTTGACGACATATTTTCAAAATCCATTTGAAGAGAAAATCATTTGCCACGCCGTCCCCATTGGAGGCGGAGCGTTCAAATTTGGCCAGCGCGTACTTCATATGGCCACCCACATTCGGTAAAAAATGTGTTGAAATCCTTACAGTGTTAATATATTTTTTTGCAATTTTTGAATTTTTTGAAGTTTTCGTGTTCGTTTTTGGTTGAAATTCGCGATTCATATATCTGGATTTGTTTAAAAAATTATTTTAATAAGTTTCACACAACGTGGAACAATAAAATTTCACACATTTGTAGAGAATTAGTCAGTCTATGATATCCCTCAGTTATTTTTGCAAATATTTTGTCTGGCGGCGGCCGCCGCCCTTCAAACTCGAACATGACAGAAATTAATAAATTTAAATAACTATAAAATGAAAACTGCAAGTGATATATTGAAATTTCTTTCAGATCTATATAGATTATACATTTATCTATTGAAATTGACGTTTTCGTATTTTCATGGCCGATAGCCTGGGCACATAATTTTTTTCTAATAAAGAAATATTTATTGAAAACTTGCTTTCAACTCTTTTTTCCAAGTCTCCGAAGTCTACCAAACATGTATTTAGCACTACTTTATAGAGCAGATTCTCGTTTAAAAATTGTGTAATTTTCATCTTTCCAAAGCGAGCCGTTTGGCCGAATTTTTTTTTTGCATACGAAAAAATTTAAAAACGAAATTTACAGTAGAATAAAATATTACAGACAATAAAATTTCACACATTTGTAGAGAATTAGTCAGTCTATGATTTCTCTTAGTTAGTTTTGCAAAATAATTTAATTATAAAATGAACACTGCCAGAGATATATTGCAATTTCTTTTAGATTTATATAGATTATACATTTTTTTATTGAAATTGACGTTTTGGTATCTTCGTGGCCGATAGCCTTGACACAGAATTTTTGTAAATACAGAAATTTTGAAAAAAAAATTGAAATTTTGTCAAATCTTTTTTATGTCAATTTTTCCAAACTCTGCCGAACATGCGTTTAACACTTAACAATAGATTCTTAGCGATAGTGCAGATTTCCATAAAAAAAAATTAGGTTGCACACCGCGAATCGGCAGATAAATGAAGACAACATACGCGCGGCAGCGCCGCGCGTATGTGGTAAACCAGATAAATCAAGACGACAAACGCGCGGCATCTCCGCGCGTATGTGGCCTTGATCAGATAAATCAAGATCCAAAAGCTTAAGGCAATGTGGCACAATACATTTTTTATCGAAATATTAATAGACTCTAACGTCTCCATTTATTTGTACAGTATTGCGTGAAATTTAAAAATAAAGCGGGTTTTGAATGGCATATTCTTTCAAAAACTCTATTGCTAGGTAACGCTTCTAAAGCGCTTTGATTGGCATAGTCTGGCAGTATATTTACAATAAACTATAGTCTACCACATGCCGCACCAGGTGGCGATGAAAGCGCCAGTGGCACTTTTACTCTTTTAAATTTTTCCATATTTTCCATATAGGGTTGCATACCGCCAAGCGGCAGAACAATTGCCAGATAAAAAACACCACATGATTCCTTCATCCTCACCAGTGGCGTGCACCTCTAAATTCTCCACATTATTCCATCCTCATCAACTATTTCACCCTCTACAACTATTCCACCCACAACAACTATTCCATCTTCATCACTATCTCACTTAACAAAATCGAATAATATGTACTAGTAGAATATAAAATAGAATTAAAATTCTATATTGGCGTATAATAATAGTGTCCATTCAGTAACAAAATTGGGACGAATAGATGTAATTAAAGGACACATTATTGATGTCAACTCTTTCAATATAGATTTAGAAAAGATTTTAATTAGGACTATTATAGCAATGGTCATAAAGAAAAAACTAAATTATTATTTAGAAAAATAAATAAAAATATTTTACCAAATTAGAAAAAAGGGAAATTTCTAAGCTGAACGAAGAACGCGAAGATCCAAAAATATTTATATATATATCTCAAGAAAATAATATCTCAAGAAAAGGATTAGTTTAACACATTAACAATTTTTAATATTCCAGCAAGCATCAAAGGTGGAAAACTTTTAACACCACTGTGCCTAAAAGTATTAAAAGATCTGATTGGACAGACTAAATATGTATTAATAATAAGTAGATACACACGACTGGACAAACAAGATTGAACCAACAGTGCTATAAACTGAACGAACCAATCAACAATGCTATAAAAAGCTTATTAAGACGGATTGTTCACATCTATTTTTCAACTGAATTTATAGCTTCTAACAAATCTCGTTTATCATTATTTCCGTTTCTTTCTCGGTCGTGATTATAGAGTAAAACTCATCAGTGCAGCCTGTGTGTGAGTTTTTTGCCTCACTTTACTTTGTGAGCATGCAACTTGTCGCGTAAGTGCTGCACTTTGTCAAGCTGTCCGTGGACTGGTTTCTAGCCTTACAGAGGGAAACCGAGCATGCCAGACGACACACATCCCTCTTGCAGCTTCCTCGAATGATAGCACGATCGCATCGCATTAAATTTTAAATTCCGTCGCAGCTGTTTTAGTTCTAGACTAATAAATGAAACGACATTAATACAGATCTAAAATAATAAATCTCGCATTTCATTTAAGGTTTTCCGTATTAATCGCAAAAATTCTTCTTATGATTACCATTATTCATACTAATCATCGTTGACTTAATTAAAACAAAACCCTTTGGGACACAATTTTGGCTTCTTTCTCTATTTTTTTAAAATACAACTTGAAGTGTTATATAAGTTATTGTAAATTGTATACTTTTTTTATACACGATAACAATTATCTTTTGGGACATATCGGTCCCATCAGTTACATTTTCGGTACACATACGTTCCTTCGGGTAAAGATAAGTACGATAACAATGTAGAAATTCAACTTTATTTCAGGAAATGTGTAAAATTATTAGATTATGTGTAAAAAAAATCCCCAAATTTGATTAAGGGTGAAGCAATGATTATAAAGTCCTACTTTGAACATTTGATGAACAGTTGAAGTTCTTCGTTCTTTCTCAGTATTGAGCAACGAGTGCACCGCTTTCTCTTTGTTGTATCGGTGGGCTTGTGATCCCCAAAAGGTTGGAAAGCTGTGAGCTAACCCCTATGCTAATCTAAGTATAACCAACCATGACTGAATAATACATATGAAGCAATAATACTTTGGAAAATGGGTTAGATATGGAATAGGAAACGCTTCATTGGGACGTATATATCACAATGGGGCCCAAACGGCTAAGGCTCAAAAAATATAATAGAAATATATTCTGGATCCATAACGCTAACTATAACTAACTACAGGTGAAAATTGTTGCTGAATATAGTATTTTATTATTATTTGCCTTTATTGGCATATTTACAACAATTACTATAAGACCAACAATAAAACAGATCAAAACAAAAAAACAAAACCAAAAAAAAAAAACACAAGGAAACAATAAAAAAAAAAACAAAAAACAGAACATAACTAATAACCCGACCCAAAAATACCCCAAATACTCAAACATAAAAAAAACTACACTACACAAAAAAAATTCTTCGCCCGCACTAACTTTTCTCCCTCCCTAAACTCTTTCCACAATCACTCCTTTTCGCTCTAAAATTTCCCGCATTATGGGCCACCCGCTACCTGACTCGTCCATGCACGCTTCCCAGTCTTTACATTTATTTTTCTTTCCTTCTTCCCATGTTAGCCCTTTGCACTCTTCCATCCAATGTGCCCACCTGTCAGTACCCTGTCCGCATATGGTACACAAATTCTCCTTTTCATTCAACCAGTACCTTCTTCCCTTTTCTTCGCTGCCGCACCGAAACCTGGCTATCCTATTTTGGCTACTGCTGGACCCTCTGCGTACAAAGGGAGTCAGCCGTACACTTGTACCTTGTTGTACTACCGATTGTACCTGCTTTCGTCTATACGACTTTGTCTTATCTGCAGTTCTATCTCCCTACTCCTTTCACCCAACAATTTTTCACACTTTACGCCTTCCCTTTTCATCCTTTCTACCTCCTCTTTCGAACACCCTACTCGTTCATACATATTTTTCCATTCATTTCCCCATTTTGTTAGTCTAATCCCTCCGACACCTTCCTTCCTTAAACTATTGAACACCTCTTTCACTATCCTTTCATTCCCTAACCTATACACTTAAAGGTAACTTCTTTTCGTATCTTGCCACTCTCACTGATGCTTCTACTGCAACTTTATACGCATTCGCTTCTTGTAGCACCAGGTACGCTGGCGTACTCTTGTCTAATTTCAACGCCCTTTTTATAAACTGAAGTTGTACCTTTTCTACTTGTTCCATTTCGTTCATACCCCATATTTGCGCTCCATACAACAAAATACTCCGAACACACGCTTTCCACACTGTCATTTTTGCCACGAAACTATCTTCAAATTTATTTTTTTTTGCTTTCCAAGCATTCTAAAACCTATGAATACAGTAAATTGTTCTTTCGAGTGTGAGGAGTTCCCTGAGATTCTTATGGTAGCCACCATTCTGCCCATATACAAAAAGGGGCTAAGAGAAAACTCAACAACTTTAGTCCCATTGCCTTAATTTCTGTCCTCTCTGAAGTTTTAGAATATTGGTTCTAAGGCTGATTAGTGCCTTTTATTGTGAAGCACAAAATAATACTAAACGAACAACATGATTTGTCAATGTTGCAAATACATTACACCACAACTATTATGTATTACATACAAACACAGCTATTCTTGATCTGTGTAATAAAATTCTCCCAGAACCCGATAAGGGAAAATTTTCTATCATATTTTGCCATCCTAACCAAGCTTTGATTGTGTTCATCATACCCATTTAGTCGATAAACTATATAGATTTCGAATAAGAGGAAAAGTGGATATGGTGCTACAATCGTACTTCGATGTGATACGATATAATCGAACACAATACGTACAAATACGTTCAAATTCTACTAATATCTAATCTCAAAAATAGCGTTGCCTACGGGTGTTCCTCAAGGAAGCGTTCCGTACGCCAATAAAGTCCACTGTCATTTATATGCTGATGATGCCAGTTTTCTAATACCTCAAAACTTAGAGAATTCGCAGTTAGAGGCAAATAGACTTTTACAAACTCTAACAAACGGGTTCTCAGCAATGAAACTTTAACTTTACACGGAGAAAACAGAATTGATGACATTTAAGACCAAGAGAAGTAAATATGCTAAGAACATTTCTATTTAATCACGTAAACTTAATCTAAAATGATCATGTTTCACAAGTTTCTAGGAATCGACATTCAACAACACAATTGGTGGATGAATTGGACTAAACATATAAGACTAGACAGACAATACTAGACGGACAAGACTATACAGACAAGACTAGACAGACAAGACTAGACAGACAATAATAAACAGACAAGACTAGAGAGACAAGACTAGACGACAAGACTGGACAGACAAGACTAGACAGACAAGACTAGACAGACAAGACTAGACAGACAAGACTAGACAGAAAAGACTAGACAGACAAGACTAGACAGACAAGACTAGACAGACAAGACTAGACAGACAACACTAGACAGACAAGACTAGACAGACATGACTAGACAGACAAGACTAGACCTACAAGACTAGACAGACAAGACTGACAAGACTAGACAGACAAGACTAGACAGACAAGACTAGACGGACAAGACAAGACAGACAAGACTAGACAGACAAAACTATACAGACAAGACTAGACAGACAAGAGTAGACAGACAAGACTAGACAGACAAGAGTAGACAGACAAGACTAGACAGACTAGACAGACAAGACTAGACAGACAAGACGAGACAGACAAGACTAGACAGACAAGACTCGACAGACAAGACTAGACAGACAAGACTAGACAGACAAGACTAGACAGACAAGACTAGACAGACAAGACTAGACAGACAAGACTAGACAGACAAGACTAGACAGACAAGACTAGACAGACAAGACTAGACAGACAAGACTAGACAGACAAGACTAGACAGACAAGACTAGACAGACAAGACTAGACAGACAAGACTAGACAGACAAGACTAGACAGACAAGACTAGACAGACAAGACTAGACAGACAAGACTAGACAGACAAGACTAGACAGACAAGACTAGACAGACAAGACTAGAAAGACAAGACTAGACAGACAAGACTAGACAGACAAGAATAGACAGACAAGACTAGACAGACAAGACTAGACAGACAAGACTAGACAGACAAGACTAGACAGACAAGACTAGACAGACAAGACTAGACAGACAAGACTAGACAGACAAGACTAGACAGACAAGACTAGACAGACAAAACTAGACAGACAAGACTAGACAGACAAGAGTAGACAGACAAGACTAGACAGACAAGACTAGACAGACTAGACAGACAAGACTAGACAGACAAGACTAGACAGACAAGACTAGACAGACAAGACTAGACAGACAAGACTAGACAGACAAGACTAGACAGACAAGACTAGACAGACAAGACTAGACAGACAAGACTAGACAGACAAGACTAGACAGACAAGAGTAGACAGACAAGAGTAGACAGACAAGACTAGACAGACAAGACTAGACAGACAAGACTAGACAGACAAGACTAGACAGACAAGACTAGACAGACAAGACTAGACAGACAAGACTAGACAGACAAGACTAGACAGACAAGACTAGACAGACAAGACTAGACAGACAAGACTAGACAGACAAGACTAGACAGACAAGACTAGACAGACAAGACTAGACAGACAAGACTAGACAGACAAGACTAGACAGACAAGACTAGACAGACAAGACTAGACAGACAAGACTAGACAGACAAGACTAGACAGACAAGACTAGACAGACAAGACTAGACAGACAAGACTAGACAGACAAGACTAGACAGACAAGACTAGACAGACAAGACTAGACAGACAAGACTAGACAGACAAGACTAGACAGACAAGACTAGACAGACAAGACTAGACAGACAAGACTAGACAGACAAGACTAGACAGACAAGACTAGACAGACAAGACTAGACAGACAAGACTAGACAGACAAGACTAGACAGACAAGACTAGACAGACAAGACTAGACAGACAAGACTAGACAGACAAGACTAGACAGACAAGACTAGATAGACAAGACTAGACAGACAAGACTGGACAGACAAGACTAGACAGACAAGACTAGACAGACAAGACTAGACAGACAAGACTAGACAGACAAGACTAGACAGACAAGACTAGACAGACAAGACTAGACAGACAAGACTAGACAGACAAGACTAGACAGACAAGACTAGACAGACAAGACTAGACAGACAAGACTAGACAGACAAGACTAGACAGACAAGACTAGACAGACAAGACTAGACAGACAAGACTAGACAGACAAGACTAGACAGACAAGACTAGACAGACAAGACTAGACAGACAAGACTAGACAGACAAGACTAGACAGACAAGACTAGACAGACAAGACTAGACAGACAAGACTAGACAGACAAGACTAGACAGACAAGACTAGACAGACAAGACTAGACAGACAAGACTAGACAGACAAGACTAGACAGACAAGACTAGACAGACAAGACTAGACAGACAAGACTAGACAGACAAGACTAGACAGACAAGACTAGACAGACAAGACTAGACAGACAAGACTAGACAGACAAGACTAGACAGACAAGACTAGACAGACAAGACTAGACAGACAAGACTAGACAGACAAGACTAGACAGACAAGACTAGACAGACAAGACTAGACAGACAAGACTAGACAGACAAGACTAGACAGACAAGACTAGACAGACAAGACTAGACAGACAAGACTAGACAGACAAGACTAGACAGACAAGACTAGACAGACAAGACTAGAAAGACAAGACTAGACAGACAAGACTAGACAGACAAGAATAGACAGACAAGACTAGACAGACAAGACTAGACAGACAAGACTAGACAGACAAGACTAGACAGACAAGACTAGACAGACAAGACTAGACAGACAAGACTAGACAGACAAGACTAGACAGACAAGACTAGACAGACAAAACTAGACAGACAAGACTAGACAGACAAGAGTAGACAGACAAGACTAGACAGACAAGACTAGACAGACTAGACAGACAAGACTAGACAGACAAGACTAGACAGACAAGACTAGACAGACAAGACTAGACAGACAAGACTAGACAGACAAGACTAGACAGACAAGACTAGACAGACAAGACTAGACAGACAAGACTAGACAGACAAGAGTAGACAGACAAGAGTAGACAGACAAGACTAGACAGACAAGACTAGACAGACAAGACTAGACAGACAAGACTAGACAGACAAGACTAGACAGACAAGACTAGACAGACAAGACTAGACAGACAAGACTAGACAGACAAGACTAGACAGACAAGACTAGACAGACAAGACTAGACAGACAAGACTAGACAGACAAGACTAGACAGACAAGACTAGACAGACAAGACTAGACAGACAAGACTAGACAGACAAGACTAGACAGACAAGACTAGACAGACAAGACTAGACAGACAAGACTAGACAGACAAGACTAGACAGACAAGACTAGACAGACAAGACTAGACAGACAAGACTAGACAGACAAGACTAGACAGACAAGACTAGACAGACAAGACTAGACAGACAAGACTAGACAGACAAGACTAGACAGACAAGACTAGACAGACAAGACTAGACAGACAAGACTAGACAGACAAGACTAGACAGACAAGACTAGACAGACAAGACTAGACAGACAAGACTAGACAGACAAGACTAGACAGACAAGACTAGACAGACAAGACTAGACAGACAAGACTAGACAGACAAGACTAGACAGACAAGACTAGACAGACAAGACTAGACAGACAAGACTAGACAGACAAGACTAGACAGACAAGACTAGACAGACAAGACTAGATAGACAAGACTAGACAGACAAGACTGGACAGACAAGACTAGACAGACAAGACTAGACAGACAAGACTAGACAGACAAGACTAGACAGACAAGACTAGACAGACAAGACTAGACAGACAAGACTAGACAGACAAGACTAGACAGACAAGACTAGACAGACAAGACTAGACAGACAAGACTAGACAGACAAGACTAGACAGACAAGACTAGACAGACAAGACTAGACAGACAAGACTAGACAGACAAGACTAGACAGACAAGACTAGACAGACAAGACTAGACAGACAAGACTAGACAGACAAGACTAGACAGACAAGACTAGACAGACAAGACTAGACAGACAAGACTAGACAGACAAGACTAGACAGACAAGACTAGACAGACAAGACTAGACAGACAAGACTAGACAGACAAGACTAGACAGACAAGACTAGACAGACAAGACTAGACAGACAAGACTAGACAGACAAGACTAGACAGACAAGACTAGACAGACAAGACTAGACAGACAAGACTAGACAGACAAGACTAGACAGACAAGAGATTCCAATTCGAGCGGTTGAGCGGAGCGGACGTGTTTTGTGAAGCGAGTTTTACGGATTGAGTTTTTTTTATTTTTTATTTGTGACGCGTAAAAACGGTGCGCGATAAGGAAGAAAAAAGAAAGAAAAAGAAAAAATGAAAAAAAGTGAGAGTGAAAGCGACCGAGACGAGGATTATAAAAGGAAAAGAGAAAAGGGAAGAGAGTCAGAAGAAAGGTTGAACCCCTTTCAAAAAAGTAAAAAACTGGAAAGATCACCGGCTAAAAAGGAAATGGGTGAGGAAATGAAGATGCTGAAAAAAATTATGGAAGATATAGGGGAGATAAAGGAAGAGAATCGGAAGATGAGCCGGGAAATGGAATACTTGAAAAATATGATGCGTGAAAGGAAGAAAAATGGGAAAGAGAAAAGACAGAACTAAATGAAAAAATTAAAAGACTGGAGGAGAAAATGGAAGAGAAGGAAAAAATAATGAGAAAAAAGAAGATTGTTGTGACGGGACTGGACGAAGGGGAATGTGAGAACGAGAAGAATCTGGAAGAATGGATAAAGGCAGAATTAGAGGTAGAAGTGACGGTGAAAGAGATGTATAAAGTAAGTGGAGGGAAAATGTTAGTGGCGGAACTTGGGACCTGGGGTGAAAAGCGGAAAGTTATGGAAAATAAGAGGAAACTAAGAGAAAAAAGGGAAAAGAGAGTATACATAGAAGACGATCTGACAAAGAAGGAAAGAGAAATACAGAAGGAATTAAGAGCGATAGCCAAAGAAGAGCGACAAAAAGGGCGGTGGGCGAAAGTCGGTTATAAAAAGATATGGATAGACGGAAAAGGCTTTAAGTGGGATGATGAAAAGGGGGAGTTAAACACAACAAATTTTTGAATAAGAGCACAAGGAAAAGACGACAGGACAGAAAACGGAAAACGAACATGGAGAGGAATAAGGAAGAAACGGAGCAGTTAAGAATAGTATACTGGAACACAGCGGGGATAAAAAACAAAGACAATGAGTTTTGGGAATATTTGGGAAAATTTGATGTAGTGGGACTGGTAGAAACGTGGGTGGAAGAGAAGGGGTGGGAAAAATTGGAAAAAATAATGCCGAAAGAGTTTAAGTGGAATTGTCAATTTGCAGAGAGGGTAAGCAGGAAAGGGAGAGCTAAAGGGGGGATAATAATGGGAGTGAAAAAGGGTTTGGAAGAAGAAAACAGAACCGAAGCAAAAGAAGAAAGAGGCATTATGGAAAGAACGGTGAAAATTAGACAGAAAAAATGGAGAATTATAACAATATACAGCAGAAGTATGAAAGAAACGAAGAGAATGATAGAAGAGCGAGTAAAACAGCAAGACGAGGGAACTCTGGTGATTGGGGGGGACTTTAACGCAAGAATTGGAGAAAAAGGAATACGGCTAGAAGAAGAACAAACAACAATAGAAAGAAGACCAACAAAAGACACAACAGAAAACGCCGAAGGGAGACTACTGATAAGTCTAGTAGAAGAAAGAGGGTGGGACATACTTAATGGAAACAGTATAGGAGATGAGAAAGGAGAGTACACATATATCGGACCAAGAGGGGAGACAGTTATTGACTATGTTATGGTGAATGAAGAAGCATGGGATGAAATAGAACAATTCAAGGTGGGAGAAAGAGTCGAGTCGGATCATATGCCATTGGAAGTGAAGACAAAAGGAAGAGAGAAAAATAGAAGAAGTGAGAAGGATGTTAGAAGAAAAATTGTGAAGAATATCTGGACGGAAGAAGCAATAGAAAATTATAGAACAAGACTTAGGGAGGCTAGATACGAAGAGGAAGGGATAAACGAAAAAGTGAAAGAACTGGGTGATCACGTAAAAAATGCAACAGAAAAAAAAGTGATAGAGACAAGAGTGAAGGCGGGGGCTTGGAAAAACGAGTGGTGGGATAAAGAATGCAGGGAAGGGAAGCAATCAGTAAGAAAGAAATTAAGAAATTGGAAAAGAGGAAAAGCAAGTAATGAGGATTACAAGAGAGCACGCAAGAGGTACAAATTAGTATGCAAGGAGAAGAAGCAAAAGAAATGGATGGAAGAAGAACTAAAGATGAAAGGCATAAAGACGGAAGAAGAGGTATGGAAATACATAAATAGGGAAAGAAAGAAAAAAGTAGAAAGAGTGAGTAATAGAATTACTATGGAGGAATGGAGAAAGTACTTCAGTCAGCTGCTGGGTGGTGACGAAATCAGACAGGAAAAGAAAAAGAGTCAACACAGGGTGGGAGAAATAGAAGAGATAACAAGAGAAGAATTAGAACAACAACTGAGTAAACTGAAAAAGAAAAAGGCACCGGGGAGGGACGGTATACAGAATGAATCGTGGATATATGGAACTGAAAGGGAAGCTGACAGGCTGTTGGAGATAATGAATGGAGTGTGGAAGGGAGAGGGCTTCCCACAGGAGTGGAAAGAGGGGATAATATGCCCCATATATAAGAAAGGAGAAAGGGAAACAGCAAGCAATTACAGGGGGATCACCATGCTCAATACAGCATATAAGATATATGCAATGATTGTAGAAGAGAGATTGACGAAGGAATTGAAGGAGCGAGGTGTGATACCAGACGGACAGGCGGGATTTAGGAAAGGGAGAGGGACCATGGATAATGTATACATCTTGAATCACATAGTAGGGAATGAGATAAAAAAGAAGGGCGGCAGGATGTATGCATTATTTGTGGACCTGAAGGCGGCCTTTGATAATGTAGCAAGAGAGGCACTGTGGGAATGCCTGAGAAAGAAGAGGATAAAGGAACATCTGATAGCAAAATTAGAAGAGATTTATGAAGAAACAATAAGTAGAGTGAGAGTTGGGGAAAGGGTGAGCGAAGGTTTTAATACGCATAAGGGAGTGAGACAAGGCTGCCCACTAAGCCCCAGCCTGTTTGCAGCATTTATTGGAGACATAGAGGAGATGTTCAGCAAGGCGCAGACGGGTGGGGTCGTGGTGGGAAAAGAAAAAGTGTGGTCCCTAGCCTACGCGGATGATTTGGTGGTGCTAGCGAGAGACGAGAAAGGGATGAAAGAAATGATAAGAAACATGGAGAAATATATGAGGAGGAAAAAGCTGACAGTGAATGTGGAGAAGTCCAAGATGATGGTGTTTAGAAAAGGGGGTGGCAGGAGAAGAGTAATTAAGTGGAGATGGGAGAAGGAGAAAATTGAAGAAGTAAAAGAATTTAAATACCTAGGGTACGTGTTTAATGAGAGAAATACTGAAACAGCACACGTGAGAGAGTTAGTAAAGAAAGCCAATAAAATACTAGGAGTGGTATGGGGAATAGGAGAGAGAAAACTTGGACACGACTATAGAAGGAGGGTGATGATGTTTGATAGCCTGGTGAAAAGTGTGATGATGTATGGAGCGGAAATATGGGGGTGGAGAGAGCAAGAAGAACTGGAAAGGGTGCAAGAAAAATATTTGAAATGGGTGCTAGGACTAGGTAGAGAGACCCCGGGGTATATAGTGATGGAGGAAACAAAGAGAGATGGAATAAGAATAAAAGCAGGAAAGAGAGCAATAAGTTTTGAGGAGAGGGTGATAGAGAGAGGAGAGTGCAGAATTCTGCAAGAGTGCCTCAAAGAAAAAAGAAAAGTAATAGGAAAGGGGGTGTGGAAAGAGAGGGAAGCATATCTAGAAAGAAACGGGTATGCAGGAGCGGAGATAGAAAGAATGCGAGAGAGAGGTAGAGTAATGACAGAGGAATTGGTCCAGAGAGATAGAGATGTGCAAAGGCAAGAAAGGAGAGCAAGAATTAGGGAGTCTAGGTACAATGGGAAATATGAAAAAATAATAACGGAAGAACTGCCAAAGTACCTAGGAAGAGAAAGTAGAAAAGAGAGAGTGACAATAGCAAGATTCAGATGTGGAAATGAAGAGAGAGATAATAAATTTTGGATGGAGGATAGGAATAGAGTATGCAGGATGTGTGGAGAAAACAAGGAGACAATAGAACACTGGCTGAACGAATGTTCAGAAATGAGAGAAAGGGACGAGGGTAGAGAAGAGGTTTTAAACGAGGATGGAAGAGGGATAGATTGGATGAAGAAAGTTGAGGAGAGAAGAAGAGCAATATGTGGAGAGGGAAGCCGACAATCCACCCAACAACGGAATTCATCACTATAAGAAACAATATCGGTCCCAGAACAGATCCATGGGGGAACTACAGAAAAGGATCTCAAGAGCTGAATTGGAATAGCAAGTTTAGGTTTTTAGTGATTTATTTAGTCTTATTAGCATACGTTTCTTTTTGTTTCTTTTTTATTTATATATATGTATTGTTTTATGTATAAAATTTTGGAATTCATTTATAAACCTGTAGAGGTAATAAATATACATAAGTAAGATAAGACTAGACAGACAAGACTAGACAGACAAGACTAGACAGACAAGACTAGACAGACAAGACTAGACAGACAAGACTAGACAGACAAGACTAGACAGACAAGACTAGACAGACAAGACTAGACAGACAAGACTAGACAGACAAGACTAGACAGACAAGACTAGACAGACAAGACTAGACAGACAAGACTAGACAGACAAGACTAGACAGACAAGACTAGACAGACAAGACTAGACAGACAAGACTAGACAGACAAGACTAGACAGACAAGACTAGATAGACAAGAACTCCTTAGATAAGAGAATCCGTTGAATACATGCTTTCAAAGAGTTTCAATTACCTTTGGATACAAAATTAAAATAAAATTAAAATTAAAAAATATTTTAATATTTAGGATAAGCGTGTCGTAGGTGCATAATAAATAGCTTACGAGCGCCGGGCTGGACACATATATTCTAGATAAAAGAATCTGTTGAATTCAGGCTTTAAAAGACTTTTGTATAACCCTGAGAGGTTAGATGCTATTATTGTCTAACACTAATATTCTGATATTAGGTCTTGACCGATCTTATCTACATGGAAAAAAGTATACTTTAAAAATTACAGTTTCAAATAGTAGCAGTGGCCTTACGAATTTTAATCTGTAAAAACTACAAATTGCTTTTTATTAGAATTACAGTTTCTGATATAATTAGTAAATAAAAATGAAAGTAGGATATTATCACTGCGATATCTTCAAATCTGTCAGTAGCTGGAATTAGACGGAAATCTTCTGTTACTCTTTGCACACCCCGCTAAAGCTGCATGGTGTGAGCCGTTCGCTGCGTCAAAGCTGCGTGGCTCACACTACGCAGCTTTAGCGGGATGTGCCAAAGAGTAACAGAAGATTTCCGTGTAATTCCAGCTACTGACTGATTTGAAGATATCGTAGTGATAATCTCCTACTTTCATTCTCTATTATTAATTTGTTTCAAACCATGACATCTCATTTTAAAATTAGTAAATAAGTTTTAAAAATTACAGTGTGGGAATGCAATATTTACACATTGGTTTTCGTAAGGCCGCTGCTACTATTTGAACTGTAATTTTTAAAGTGTAGTTGTTTCCGTATGGTCTTATTTGACTCCGGATTATTTTGTTTGAAATGGTTTATCCAATTTGTTTAATGCTGTCTGGTTTTAACACGTTGAATGCTATGGGGGTCATTGGTGACCGGCACTAAATTTATTTGTAGCTGACCGGCGAGAAAGAGGCTGAACCAGCAGGTATCAGAAACACATAATTTTAGTATGAGGTGTCATGTGTAAGTCATGTGAAATCGCCAACACGTTGAAATTGGCAATTCATATGAAATTACCAAGATTAACACGTTGAATGCCACCAAAGTGTTAACGAATCTTATCTTGTACTATCTAGACTTGATTAATTTAGTGCTGGGGTTCTCAAAGCGTGTTCCGCGGAACACTGGTGTTCCGCGATGCTTCTTTAAGTGTTCCGCGAAAAAATCAATATTAAAAAAATATTATTGCAGTTATCAAAAGTCTGCTTAATGCAATTATACAATTCGCTAGGTTAGGTTAGTTTATATAACACTTATTAGTGTTAAATGTGACTCATATGCAGTTAAAATTTTAATTCTCTCAATTTGAAGTTTTTTAATTAGGAAAATAAATTTAGGTTATTTTTGAACCACATTATTGATTTATATTGCAATTTTTAAGTTTTTTTATTATTTCAATTATTTTATAAAATTTTATTTTATAAAATAATTTATTTTTAATGTATTTTATAACCTTATTGTAAATAATTTCGATGTTCAATGCGAAAAAGTTGAATTATTTTTTTCAATTAATTATAAACAATTTAAAAGTGATCAAATTATAAATCGCTAATAGTGAAACATCCGAACATATTAAATTTCTAAATGAAATGTTATTGCACTTGGTCAACAGTGAATTTGAAGTGAAAAAAATCAAATTTGAAGTGAATTGACAAAAAAAAATGCACGGGTAGAAATTGCCCTTGATACGTCACACCGTGTTCGGCCTTTCTAACTTTTTAATTACAACGAAAAAAAACAAAACAAAAAATTGTTTTGTTATAAAACTTATATACGATCTTTCGATTTATGACAAAAAAAATTAAATACCCAATTATATTTGGGAAAAAAGCAAAGAAGGAAAATTTGAAGATTCCGGTGTCTGATGATACGATTCGTAGAAGAATTAATGACATGTCCTGCAACATTGAAAGAACAGTCGCAGGTAAGCTTGTTAATATGTCTTCTGCATTACAAGTAGACGAATCAACTGATATGTGGCAAGGCGCAGCTCTTAGGCTTTATACGATTTATTTATGAACAAGAGATAATAAATCAATTTTTATGCTGCAAAGAACTTTTGGGTCGTACAACTGGTCAGGACTTGGAATTGAATAACAACGTATTTAAATGTTTTAAAATTATCATGGGATCATTGTGTAGGTATTTGTACCGATGTAGCAGCGTCCATGATGGGATCAACGAAAGCATTTGTGACTTTAGCTAAAACCATAAATTCAAATATAATGTTTCATCATTGTTTCTTGCACCGAGAAGTAGTTGTCATAAAAACAATGCCCAAGAAATTATGACGACTTATTTGACAAAGTAGTTGCCATGGTTAATTTTATTAAAATGAGACCGATGAAGAACCGAATTATCAAAGAACTTTGTTCATCGATGGAAGCAGATTATGAGTGTTTACTTCTTCATACCGAAGTGAGGTGGTTGTCATTAGGAAAGATTTTAAATCGTGTGTTGATATTAAAAAATGAATCTCTTGTTTTGAAACAAAAAATCGGCAAACTTTTGGAAATTATCTAAAAAATGATGATTATTGCTGATATATGCTGATATTTTTGTTAACTTTAATACTGTCAGTATGTAAGGAAAAGATGAAAACATTCTTACATCGACCGACAAATTATGTTCAATGGAAAAAATACTTTTACTGTGCAAAAAACTATTGGAAAAAGAGAGGTAAACACAGAAATAAATGTTTCCCTGTGTGCAAAATACCAACGAGGCAATCGTTTCTTCGATAATGGAACATTTATCAACAATAGAAGAAAATCTTGAAAAATATTTTCCATTGCTAAGCCCAGAACAATAAGATTGGATAAGAACCCCGTTTGTTTCTTCCGCATTTTCTAGTTTTAATTTAAAAGAAGAAGAACTGACGTCCTTTTCTTCAGATCGTGGATTAAAATGACAGCACACAAAAAACAGACATCCAAAATTTCAGGAGTGATTCCATGAAAACACTCCTGAAAACTTTTGGATCTCTGTTGAAAAATGAATCCGAATATAAGCAAAAAAGTCCTGAATATATTATTGTTATGTTCCACGTCATATCTTTGGTAAGCAGGATTTTCAACTATGGTTAATATGAAAGACAAAAAACGCGAGAAACTAAGGAATTTAGAAGAAGAAATGCGTGTTGCTTTGTCATTTTTTGTCATTCGTCCCAATTGCGCTGAGATCTGTCAAGATCGTCAAACTCATGTATCGCATTACATTTGAGATTTAAAAAAAATGGTATAATTATAATTGTGTTCTCAATAAATAGGGTATATTTGCAACAATCATTCTCTGTACATATTTTATTTACATACATATATTATTTTCTCGAAAGAAGTCGAGCGCTGGTGCGGTGTGGTCGTGTTTTAGCAGCTCCGAAACTAATCTCAAATTTCGGGAGGTTCTGAGCAATTTAATTCACGATTTATATCTGTAAAGTGTATGTGAAGTAGTAGTGAGTGCAACCCAAAAGATCTGATAGAGAATTAAAGTAAGTAAAGTAAGAAATTAATAGAGTAATTAGAGAAGTAAAGAAAGACTGGAATAAAAAGATTTACTGGTAGACTGGTTTGACTGGTAGAAATTTACGTTCCTTAAAAAAAATTTAAAAAAAGCCGAACCTCCGAGGAGTCGATCCGGGCAAGCGGCTTTTTATCGCGGCGCGACCCAAGATAAAGACGACAGCCGAAATTAGCTGTAAATAAATTCAAACAGCTGAGCACAGGACCGTATTTAGTAAGAATATTTAAAGGAAATTAAATATGAGTAGTGACGAATACACAACTGATGAAGGAAAACGAAAAAAAAACTGGGAAGATGAAGAGGATGAGACCCGCAACAAACCCAAGAAAATAGAACGCTCCCCTGGGAAAAGTAAATCTAAAACCGAGAGTGATAAGCTAGAAAAGATACTAGAAACGATGAAACAACTAACAGATGAGGTAAAAGGGATCAGATTAGAACAAAGAGAGTACAGAAACGAGATAAGGAAACTGAGAAAAGAAAATGAACAAACCAAACGCGAAAATGCAAAACTAAAGGAGGAAGTTAAGACAATAAATGCTAGGCTAGATGCGATGGAAAGAGATAAAAGAAGAAATAATATTGTAGTACAAGGACTAATGCTGGGAGATGATGAAATGCTAACGCCAAAGGAATCTATGGTAAACTTCATGAAAAACCAACTCTAATCGGATATAGGCGTAAAATCAGCTGTGAAACTAGGTATGAAAACGTACCTCGTGGAACTCATCAATGCAAATGAAAAAATGAAAGTCATGAAAAACAAAAATAAATTACGTAACTATGAGGAAGGAAACCTATACATTAATGATGATATGTCAAGAAAAGAAAGAGAGATACAAGGAAAAATTAGGAAAGCTGCCCAAGAAGAAGGGAAGAAGGGGAAGAAAACTAAAATAGGGTACCAGAAAGTATTTATTGATGACCAAGAATGGAAATGGTGTGAAAATGAAGAAAGGCTAGTACTAGTAAAGAAGGCAGAAGATAATACTTCAAAAAACGATTAACAGAAATTAACGATAAGGGAAATACGGCAATGACACGGCATGTAAATGGTTTACGAGGAATAAATTTGGCAACATGAAACATTAGAGGACTAAATGGAAAAGAAAAAGAACTAATTGAGGAATTTAAAGAAAGAGATATAAACATCTTTGCAATTACAGAAACTAAAGATAAATAAAAAAAAGGTCACAGAGCTAGAGGAAGGTCATATGATGATCCTAAGCGGCGTCACGTTTGAAGTTAAAGCAAAAGGAGGAGTTGGGTGTATAATACACAAAAATGTAATCAAGTACTTAAAAAAATGGGAATGCATATCTGGAACAATAATGAAAATTGAATTAGAAATAGAAAGAAACAGCAGATTACATCTGGTAATTCTGTATGGCCCAAATGATAACGATAAAGCAGAAACTAAAGACAAATTTTGGGAAGAAGCATCCGAAATAGTGGAAAATTGCAACGGAAAAATTGTGGTGCTAGGAGACTTAAACGGTAGAGTCGGCATAAAAGATGAAAGGACAAGTGATGTAATAGGACAGTTTGGAGAAAAAACGAGAAACAACAATGGACACAGAATTATTGATTTCTGTGTACAAAATATTCTATTAGTAATGAACTCATTCTTTAAACACAAAGACGCCCATAAATACACAAGAGAGGTCTCAAGCAGAGGGGAACAGTCCATAATAGACTATGTACTCATAAATAGGAACTCTAGGCGGGAAATAAGGGATGTTAGAGTTATAAGAGGATCCGAGATAAATAGTGATCATTATCTACTAAAAGCGAAAACGACAATAAGCTGCCAGAGAGCGGGAAATAATAAGAACAAAATAGAACTGCGAAACAACAATAGTAAGGAGACGATAAAAAACTACAGACTAATGATAAGAGAAGTGGCGAACAATTATGCAAAGAAAGTTGAGGAAATGTTAGATGAGACAAGAACTAATAAATATTGTAATGTGGAGGAAGCATGGGAAACATTCAGAAACACCCTAATTAGCGCAGCAAAAGAAACATGTGGAACCACGAAAATAAATAGAAACAAAAAGCAAACGGCTTGGTGGAACGACAATGTTAAAAAGGAAGTTAAACTAAAGAAAGAGAAATGGAAAATATATCTACGTAAAGGAGATAATACCACTTACCAAGATTATAAAAGAGAGAGAGACACAGTCAAAGAGATAGTATTAGAAGCAAAAAGAGAAACCTGGGAAGAGTTTGGACGAAAAATCGAAGCTGACTTCCATACAAACCAAAAGCTATTTTACAAAACTCTGAAAAACATAAGATCTGGGAAGAAGTATGAAGTAATTAAGCAAATTAAGGATCAACATGAAACAATATTAACGGAGGAAGAAGACATAATAGAAAGATGGAGAAGATACTTTGAAAATCTGCTGAACAAAGAAAGTATTGTGGACAGAACCGAAAGAACCTACAACATAGAAGAAACAGAACAACAAAGAGAGCATATACAATTAGAAGAGGTTAAGTATGCCATAAATAGACTCAAAAGAGGTAAGGCTGCTGTGCATGATAATATAACAGGAGAAATGCTGAAAAATATGGGCGAAAAAGGAGATCAGTTATTATCAAAGATATGCAATATGGCTTGGGAGGAAGGCAGAGTACCAAAAGACTGGGAGATAGGGGTCATTGTGCCAATATATAAGAAAGGAGACTGTAACAACTACCGAGGAATCACCCTGCTAAGCATAGCATCGAAAGTGTACGAGAGAATATTAGAAACAAAACTGAGTCGGGAACTAGAGCCACAGCTAGAAGAGTCACAGAGTGGTTTCAGGAAAGGCAGAAGTATACAGGATCATATATTTACGATTAAACAGATGATGGAACGAATAAGCAATACAGACGATGAAATATATCAAGCATTCCTTGACCTGGAAAAGCCATTCGACAGAATATCAAGATCAATTATAGAAGAAACCCTGATCAAAAGGAAAATTAACTTAAAACTAATAAGAGCAATAATGGGCATGTACAAAAATAGTAGAAATATTGTTAGAACAGACAACATGCAATCACGCGAGTTTACGGTAAACGAGGGTGTACGGCAAGGTGGCGTTTTGAGTCCAACTTTATTCAACCTAGTTATGGACGAAGTAATGAAAGAAGCGAGGAAAAGAACGTCTTCATTTAGTGTGGGGTATAGAAACCTAGAACCAATCCGTATAAGGATGAATGTGCGTTCGCCGACGACCTTGTTATATTCGCGAGAAATGAAGTTGAACTGAGGAGAAACTTGGAGATATGGAACGAGAAATTAGCAGAGAAGAACCTCAAGATAAACGAAGAGAAAACAAAAATCATGGTTAGTGGGAAACCAGATACAAAAGTAAACATTGAGCTAAATGGAAAGGTATTAGAACAAGTTGACACCTTTAAATATCTGGGAGTACGTCTAGATAGCAAGGGACACCATGAAATAGAAATTAATGATAGAATAGAGAGTTCAGCAAGGGTGTACCACAGCCTCAGAAATAGTTTCCTGGGAAAGAAAGAAGTTTCGCTAACAGCAAAAATGAGTATATACAGAGCTATATTCGTACCTATACTAACATTTGGCTGCGAAAGCTGGGTGTTAACGAAGAGACTAAAGAGCAAGATCCAAAGTATAGAGATGAAATACCTAAGAAGAGCGTTAGGAGTCACAAGGCGAGATCGCATAAGAAATGACACCATCAGAGAACAGTTAAATGTGCAACCAGTAGCAAAGCTAATCGAGAACTGCCAAATGAGATGGTATGGACACCTCAAGCGAATGGAGGACAAAAGACCAGTCAAGAGAATATGGGAAGCTAAAGGTTAAAAAAAGAAAAGTAGAGGAAGACCAAAGACAACATGGAATCGTAACATAGAGAAAATGGTAGAGGACAGAGGACTCACAATGGTTCAAGCATCAAAAATGGCAAAAGGAAAAAGGGAGTGGAAAAAGTTCATATATAGCGAAAGAAAGGTATTGTAAAGTGTATATAATGTATTGTAAAGATTAAATGTAGGAATTAGGATATGAAATGTAACACCTTACACCTTAGGGTACACAAGGTTACTGATTATATATATATATATATATATATATATATATATATATATATATATATATATATTATTTTCTAAACGTAGCACTTTGAAGCAGGGAGTTGCCAATCACATGCTACGACACGAATCCGTTTTTTTTGCTCTATAATAACATAGCGTTTTTGCGAACATTATTCTGTTTGCTATTACTCTTTTGGTTTCAAAAAGGTTCGCTACCCGCACCCCCTGATTTAACTTTTATATTATATTGTAGATGTTCCGCTTAAAAATATATCAGAGTTTAGTGTTCCGCGACTTCGAAAAGTTTGAGAACCTCTGATCTAGTCCAATCTTACCCAGCCTTACCTTGCCTTATCCAAAATCATCGTGTTTGGTCCAGTCCAATCTGACTCAGCCTTGCTTATCAAATATCCAATTTTAGCGTCTTTTGTCCAACCTTGTAAATGTATAAACCTTGTCAATCCTTGTCAAAACTTATAAACCTTGTCTAACCTTGTCTACACTCTTACATTGAATGAATTAAGTATGAATTACCACGTAGTAACTGTCGCAACCATCCCATTCATTGTCTACTCTTATTTAAACCTTTAGATCGCACTTATGTCTTTAATAATCGAGAAATTGCGTCGCAATATTTTCTCGATCATTTGATACATTTTATTATAAATAATTTTCATAGTCATCATCATTTAAACGCGGTGATTATTTCAAGCAAAAAATTTAAGGTTTCTTATCAGAAACATTAAGATATTGTGAACGCGAAATTATGGTCAGAGCGAGAGTGAAATGTATTTCCACCGATAGGAAACGGGAATTTATTAATAGAAAGAAATGCATTGGGCCGCGTGGCTTGTAACTTCGTGCAAATGGTTTCACAGCCGAGGGTTAATGACTGCTAGGTTTATCGACCATGCACACAACACAACCCAGATTACAAACCGATGTAATGACTGCTATTATATAGAACATGCTAAGTTTCGGTCGAGGAAACTTCCATTCTTTCAATTTTACGTTTTGAGGTATTTTTAGTCCCTTAATAGTAGATTCAAAAATGAAGTTGTTTCTGTATAGTTTACAGTTGACATAGATAGATTAAAACGAACAGGTATACTAAGCTGGGATAACCTATAATCTTCTAGAAAAGGCTGTATACAGTAAGACGATATTGCAAAATCTGTTGAGGCCTGCTGATGTGTGTTGAGGTCCTGAAAAACGGCTTGAAGTCTAGTCTCTAGTATAATACAGTCATGTCTAATACATGTCTAGTCTTGTCTGTAGAAATACAGTCTTTGTCAAATTTCGAAGAGATCAAACTAGGATTAGGTTTGTTCCACAACTGTCAAAACGGTCAGAAAACTGTCTAACGCATGCGCAAGATTGCAACTAGCAATGATTTTAAATTGTGCGCATGCGTCAGTCAGTTTGTTGACCGTTTTGACTGTTGTTGACACAAACCTATTGTCTATAGTTTATATTGATCTATAATCTATAGATACATTACTAGATAGTTTGAGGCAGCTTTATACGCAACTAGATAGTTTGAGGCCGCTTTATACGCAACCATATATATATATATATATATATATATATATATATATATATATATATATATATATATATATATATATTATATATATATATATATATATATATATATATATATATATATATATATATATATATATATATATATATATATATATATATATATATATATATATATAAAAGTATGTTAAGAAATGCCGTCTGTTAAATAGTTTGATGCTCTAGTTCCAGTATAAATTTGATCGTTCTAACGTGTTTAGTTTTCGAGTAATTGAAGACTGGAATAGACTTATAATTTATATATACATTGGACTTATAATTAACTAATAGACTTATAATAAATGTTCCGTCGTGTAGTTATTAATAGAATTATTCTTAATTATTTTTAAAACCTTTACGTCTTTTATACAGCCATAAACAATCTATTTTTTTGGATTTAAGTCCTTTTATTTTATTTAAATTTTAAATACATTTAGTTGTTTTCCGATTTATTTATGGCTGGATTCCTTATAAGCCTTATATAGCTTATCCTCATGTCTAGGCCATATTATTGGATACTTAAGTTATTTGCTAGTTTTTAATCTATTTATAATTGTAAATGTATTGTGTAGATATTTCCCATAATAATGTTTTTGGGTCTTTTTGCTGATCAGCTTATATATTTCATAAGTTACCTGATGGGATAGTTTTTTGTCTGCATTTTATTCCTATAATTACAAAATAATTTGTGGAAATATTTGTAAATCTCATTTGTAAATTGCCCATCCAGGTAGAAAGTCTTGCACCTTTCTCCCCTTCCCTGCATAGTCCCCGAAGTGCAGGACTTGCTAATTATCCCGCCTTCTAATCACTTTCCTGTTTCACTTTTCGTTTCCGAATTTTCCTACCCCTGATTTTCCTACCTTGTAGGTGTAACTCCTAGATTTATTTTAGCATAAAATAGATTGTGTTATCTCTTTTAATGGGAGTTATTCGAGTTATTCAAGTTTCATACTATGTAGCGCGCAGCCGCATTTTGTTTGAAATTAAGTTTTGTCAGTTTTAAGTTAAGTTTTAGTTAAGTTTAAGAATAAAATAGAGTAAAATTTACAATCGTGTCTCTTTTAATATTAGAATTACTTATATTCTTAACTTAATTCACCCAATCACTTAATTCTTTCTCCTACATAATAAAGACTTTTTTGGTGCAAATATAACATTAATTTGCATGTAATATCTTAACTCGCGGTAAACTAATCGCGAGTCGTCACAATAAACTTGTAATTAAGTTAAGTTAACTTAAAATAAAAATAATTAGACGTAGTAATCTATGAGTCTAAATATTATATAATTTAGTTCACTTATTATTACGTCCGAATTTGATTATTACGTAATAACTAATTAATTTTCGTTGAGCAAAAATGATAGATACGTATTCCGCAAACGATAACTATACCGATATCTGCACTTAGATAATGAACCCGTTTGCTAATTTCAATTGAAATCACGTCCCGGGGAAATCTCGAAACTCCTCTTAGGCAAATTGGCGTTTGAGCGAGCTAATTTCAGTAAGTAACTGCCCGACGAAACGCCTAAAAACTATCAACCCGCTGCAATATAAACGAGAACTAGTAAAAGCTCGCTTATCCCTAATTCTATTTCCACTACGTGCGAGATTTAATTATTTGGCGAATTTCGCGACATAAAAGTCGGTCGACGCCGAGGCGAGCGAGATTTTTGTTTTATCTTTATTTCTGCTTTCGTTATTTCGTTTTATCGTCGTTGGAGAAGAATCGGATTGCCTTTCGCTCCAACCGGATAAAAAGGAAAACTATAAAGCTGATATTTCAAAGAAACAATTATATTTGCAACTCTGTATAACATATTAAAACATTTAGATGAAACATAAATTTATAATCGTAGTTTATAATAAGGCAAGCGGAACAGCGTTAGACGCAGATGCTCATGGCTGCGTAACCTAAGAGAGTGGTATGATACCACATCCCAAGAGTTATTCTGAGCTGCCGCTTCCAAGGTGAAGATCGCGATGGTGATTGCAAACCTCCTGAAAGGGGATGCCATATAAATAAGAAGTTTATAATCATAATAAATAACTGCTAAGTATAAGAAAGGACTGGCAAGACAAGCTTAATATAAGCTGTTATATTAAGTTTAGGAATTATCGTCAAAGAATTAATAATCTAGGCTAGTTAAGGCTAATCCGCGCTAATTAGATTTCCACAAATTTTAGCCCCAAAGATGCGCAAGGTATTTGGCTGAATTGTTAAAAACGGATTGAGGCATCGTCGTTAGAAGCTCATTTTCCTGCACTTAGATTTGTCTCAAAATATTTATTAGTTTCCTAGCTCTTTGCTCGTGCGACCAAATTTCGCGAAAATTCGCTCTTTTTTGCTCTACCACAAGTGTAGTTCTGGTGCCTTGATCAGAAGGCAGTTCTGGTGCCTTGATCTTACACAAGTAAGGGCCCCTTACAGTTTTTAACGTGGATGGCGATAGCTCTGAAAGATCCTTCAATTCATCACTATCAGCACTCAGATCACCAGGACCTTGACCGCCTCCCTTTGCCTACACCTGTGTTCTGATGTCTTGATCTTACACAAGTATAGGGGCCTTTACAGTTTTTAACGTGGATGGCGATAGCCTTGAAAGATCCTTCCATTTACCCCTTTTATTCATTTCCTATTATTACACACTTGTGAGAGGATTTACAGATCCACTATTTGTAACGTTTCTTCCTTCCTTTCACTGGTGCTACAGACCTAACCAAAACCTGGACCGCCTCCCTTTGCCTACATTTGTGTTCTGATGTCTTGATCTTACACAAGTATCGGGTCCTTTACAGTTTTTAATGTGGATGGCGATTTCCCTTAAAGACCCTTCCATTTCCTCCTTTTATTCATTTCCTATTGTTTCGGACTTGTGACAGGATTTACAGATCCTTTTTTGTGACGTTCCCTCCTTCCTTTCACTGGTGCTACAGACCTAAGCAGGACCTGGACCGCCTCCCTCTGCATATACTTGTGTTCTGGTGTCTTGATCTTACACAAGTATAGGGGCATTTACAGTTTTTAACGTAGATGGCGATAGCCCTGAAAGATCCTTCTATTTCCTCCTTTTATTCACTTCCTATTGTTACAGACATGCGAAAGGATTTACAAATCCATTATTTGTGACGTTCCTTCTATTCACTGGTGCTAAATTTATCAAGTCATATCTCGCGAATTGAAGCTGTTAGCTTAACCCTGGAATACTCTTCACTTCACTTTTTTACGGTTATTGCTCTCTGTGAGTCTCTCAGACTTTGGAAATTACTTTATTTGAAACACTTTTTTTGAAAAAATCGTTTTATTTTAAAGTTTGTGATCTTTCAATAATTTCCACAATCTTGTTCCACAATTTCTATCATCATATAAGGTGTGCAACGGGAGGTGATTAGTTTGCATTGCCCCAGAAAATATTATTAGACCAAAAAGTGCTTGTAGTTGCTCTTTGTTTGTCAATACTAAATTGGAAGCTTCAGAATTTTTATATTTGATTCTTTTACTTTCGATTTCCTCATTAGTATATTTTAATATTGCGTCACATATCGTCGCCTCCGAACTTATTTGCTCCATACAACCAATAAGTAGTTTGGAGATAATAGCCATTGAATGTTCAGATCAATTTTATGCAGCAGCTGATGGAGCAAATTAGACACAACCTTATTACAAAAATAAGTTTTAAACTAGAGCTTTTGCATAATTGTCTTTAATTGACAAAGGATATGTTTTTCTCTTTTTATTTAAATTTTTAATTTGCATATGGAACAAACATTGAATTGAAATAAAAAAATTGCAAGTTTGTTCCATACTTAACATGATATGAATGATTAATATTAACATTAATTAGAGAAATTCTGAGTAATTTAAAATTAAATCATTTTTTATTTCAGTAGAAATTTAATGTAAAATATAATTTTTAATTAAAATAAACTTAATAAAGATGGAACAAAGCTTGAATATATAAATATACTCAACTTTTCCGAAACTCTATAATACTAATGAGTCTTTTTAGGACTACCAAAAACAAATCTCGTATGAAATTTGTCAGTTATTCTATAGCTTTCAGTCCACCTTCGTGGCACTCAACAAAAACCATAAAAATAACATTGATTTTTAAGATCATGTCTTTCCGTTACCTTGAGTGGATAGCCATCTGTGGACGCGTTTCGAGATTTATCTCTCATCAGCACAGATTTGGTTCCATGAACAATATTTTGTAAATCAATATAAAAATCATTTATATCAATAACCTGCTAAGTTCATGTCTCTCTCACAAAATGTCAAAATTAAAAACATCTAACCCTAATCAACACATGGGTTTTCAAGTGAGTGATTTACAAAATATTGTTCATGGAAGCAAAGCTGTGCTGATGAGAGATAAATCTCGAAACGCGTCCACAGATGGCTATCCACTCAAGGTATCGGAAAGACATGATCTTAAAAATCAATGTTATTTTTATGGTTTTTGTTGAGTGCCACGAAGGTGGACTGAAAGCTATAGAATAACTGAAAAATTTCATACTAGATTTGTTTTTGGTAGTCCTAAAAAGACTCATTAGTATTATAGAGTTCCGGAAAGGTTGAGTATATTTATATATTCAAGCTTTGTTCCATCTTTATTAAGTTTATCTGATTATCTATAATGTTGTATGGTTTTACCAATTCAAAATTTATAATTTTTAATTCTTTATATTATTATTTAATAGCATAAAAAATGTGAAATGTAATCATTATACTTTAAAATACGTTAAATGTTATATTAAAGTAACATTAGTAACATTAGTATAAGGTATATTATTATTTTAATTATGATTTGCAAACACAGCATTATAAAATTGTTTATCTATATCTGGCATATAAGGGTACATCGATTTAATGTGAGTAATTTTGGATGCGTCAAGCTTAGATTTCTCATTAATTACGTTTATTTTGGAATAGTCTATAATAGATCGTCATGAGTTTTTCTTTTAGTTGATCTGAGTGTACGATTTCCGCACAATCGTATTTTAGTAAAATCTTCAGAGAAACTTTTTCTGTAGGATATGTGGACTCGATCATTTTATTCGTATTTCAAGTGTTTTACCTTAGTAAATGGAATTTCTTTAAAATTCAGTTTTTGACTTAGAGCTTGAAAATTGAAAAAATTTTCTTTTTTTAACTGTTTAATATCAAGAGGAGCTTTTACTTTTGATATATTAAGCAAGTGTCTCAAGAGAGAGATTGAGCTAAATATTTCTTTGTGTCTTACAGCCTTTTCTATTTTACTGTGGATACAGTCAATTCGTTGAACTAAGCTATGACCACTTTCAGAAAATTTCTGTTCAACACATACTATATTGCTGTCTGCTGTGACACAGCACTATGTCTGTGTCTGTAAGAAATATTTAATAGCGACTGCCATATGAGAATTTCTGTTCTGTGGAACACATGAGTCAGACCATAAGATCAGTTTCTTCATAGATGGATTCTTTTGTATAATTCGATTTAATAAGGCAATAAGCGCACTTGCTATGTGATAACCACAAAAGTAAGACTGAGATGAAAGTGGTTTGGAACAAGTAAGCACGGAATAACACGAAACGCTGATGTGTCACGTTACTTCAAGCTCGATTGTAATTGGTTATTGCAAATGGAACAAATAAGCACGGAAACTTTACTTACAGAACGCATTATGGAACAATAAGGTAACTATCAGTGATAGACTTATAATTTTTTATTGCAGATTTGTGGTAAGGAACAAATATACTCTAAATGTACCAGTGGTGAATTTGAATCAAAATATAAGGAAATGTGGTATGGAACAAATAAGCACTGGGGCGACGATATGTCAGTACAACAGAACGACTTAATGATTCCTATTTGTCTTATAGCCTGAAGTGCATTTCCTTTGATTTTCGGTCGAACGTGGATTACATTTTTTGCTAAGGTTTGTGAAGTTCTTGAACGGATTGGTTTTGTCTGCCAGACCAGGTTATTTTTGCCAATCATTGTTGCACAATCAAGTTTAGCAATCTTTCTACCTCTGCCTCCTCATCTTCCAATGCATAGATCTTTCTTTTTTCTTGCAGTTTTTTTCTTTGTTTTCTTAGCGGTGGCAGTATTAATTTAAGCAATTGATGGTTCGAGGTCAAAATATTTTTACTCAAAGAGAGATCAAATTACTTTTTATGAGTCTCAGAGACTCACATATTATTAGGGTATTACTGTTTATAAGTCTAGCAGACTCAGTGGGTTGAAGTAAAACGGCTAATACTTACCAAGCAACGCACATAGAGATCAACTCCAGAGCGCTTCTCGTAGCCAACTAAATAGCTGAAGATGTGCTGGGTGGTGGGGGGTGTAGCACTAGTAACATGAGTGAGGGAAGAAAAAAATGGCGGCATGAGTCTCGCAGACTTACCAAGAGTATTCCAGGGTTAATGCAAATTATATATTTACAATCAGCAGGGAAAACACTTTCAGACATACTTTGAAATTTTCCGTTCACTTGATAAATAACGATTTTAAGAAAATACTTATTTATTTATTTATTTACGGGTAGCACCCAATTCAAAAATATGTTTTTATAAAGGTATATGATACATGAATACTTATAACTAAGGGTAAACCTAAAAACTATACGAATGAACATAATGTGATTTTTTTTTTTTTTTTACAAATTAAGATTCCCTCTTGCATTCTTTCGCCAAATGGTTTTCTTGCCCACAGAGTCGACACAGTTTTGATCTATCTGGTCCCTTGCATTTTAGTGCTACGTGTCCGAAACCTTGGCAATGGAAGCACCTCAAAACTTCAGCCCAGAGGCTTACACGGCAGCGAACCCAGCCTACCTTCAGCTTACCCGCTTCGAGCAGTTTTTCCGCAGTTTCCCTCGGTACCATTACCACTGCGGTTTGCATGCCTCCATACCCTTTTCTCAGAGGCCTAACCTTGATGACGTCCTCTGTTGCGTTTTCGATTGCTGCTAATATTGCTTCGAGTACATCTTTCTCCTCCGTGACTTCATCTAGGTCTCGGATTTCTATGTTGCAGCTATGTCCCATAGTGCGTACCGTTCCCTGCTCAGCGACTGCATCCGCGATCGCCTTTCGCAGTTTTTCGGTACCTTCGTTGCTCTTCTGGATCTCGACAAGAATTTCGCCGCCACGGGTTCGCCTTATCCCGACGATCGTTGCTCCGCAGTCTTCTGGACTCACGTCGGTCTTGATTTTCCGTGATTACATCCGCGTATGAAGTCTCCCCGTTTATCTTTACAGCAATAGCTTCCGGCCGCCTTCTTGGTATCCCTTTTGCGTCAGGCTTTCCTCCGCTTGTGGGGCGCTTGTTTTTTTTTCGCGACACCTCTTCTCAGTCGGGTCCTTGCTCATTAGGATCATGCGTATTTTGCCCGCTGGTACCGGTGTGTTTCTCCACTTCTTTTGTTTGATCTATTTTTCGTTTCTTCTCCGGCGTCTTCATCTGGGGAGGCGAAGTTGCGATTCTTCCTTCCTGGATGTACTTGGTGTTTCATCCACTTGATTCCTCATTGGGACCTTTTCCTGGACCGCTTGGGAGACCACTTCTTCTTGCGAGGTAATTTCACTCAGTCCCTGCAGTTCGATTATGCAGCTTTTTGCGACTGCTGCATATTTGCCGTTGCAGCTGCCCCCAGCTACTTTCGGAGATATTAAAAAAATCCACTTGAATTTCGTTAGCGTTCGATATAATTCTGGCTAATGGTGAATGTTTTCCATAATTGCATCTGTGGAAATCAATTGCAAAAGTCTGAGTGCTTCGAGCTACTCTAGATGGAACATGTAGGCCAATTAAGGACAGGAGATGTGGACAATCAGCATTATAGTTCAAAATCTTATGCAGAAATCTAATGTCTGCATAAACTCTACGAGTGCTGAGTTTCTCTATTTTTGTTGTATTGCGAACTTCTCTCAGTGAGTTTTGAATTAAAGGTATATTCAATTTATAGGCTAAATATCTCAAAAATTTGTTCTGAGTTTTTTCGATATTATTTATATGGATTTCATATGATGGTGACCATACACATGAACAATACTCCAATATTGATCTAACCAAAGAATAATAAAGAGTTTTTATGGAATCGACATTAGTGAATTCTCTTGTGGTCCTGCACACAAAGCCCAGCATTTTTGTCGCCTTATTGACAACCTGCTCAAAGTGGAGATGAAAATTAATCTTGGTGTCAAAAAGAACACCGAAATCCCGAACAAAGTTTGCTCTTGTGAGAGGTTCACCTTCAATATTATACCCAAATTCAATATGTTCAAGTGATCGACAAAAAGACATAACATTGCATTTGTTTACATTCAACTCCATGTAATTTTCAGTGCACCATTTGACAATTGAAATAAGGTCCTTTTGAACATTTTCACAATCTTGTTCGTTGTTGATATGGCTAAAGATTTTAAGATCATCTGCGAACAGCAAAAATTTTGAATGTTTAATTATTCCTTCAATATCATTGATAAATATATTGAACAAGAAGGGGCCCAGATGGCTTCCCTGTGGTACTTCTGAAGTGACGTGAATCTCCTCCGATGTGAAACTCTTGACTTTTACATATTGATTTCTGTCTCGAAGATAGCTTGCGAACCAGTTCTGTAAATTTCCATGAAACCCTATCGCTTCTAATTTCTGAAGCAAGACAGTATGATTAACTGTGTCGAATGCTTTGGAAAAATCTGTGTAAATTACATCTACTTGATGCTTCTGTTCCAAGGCACTCAACACAAATTGTGTTATTGTTAACAAATTTATAGTTGTTGATTTACCCATGCAAAAACCATGCTGCTCTTGTATAATAACTTGGTTTAGTGGGGTTTTTATTTGATCACAGATCAGACTCTCTAATAATTTTGGGATTGCACTCAGAATTGTGATCGGTCTATAATTTTGTATGTTTGCTTTATCTCCCGACTTGAAGATTGGGGTGATAAAACTAGATTTCCACAAAAGTGGAAATTCCCCTAAGTTCGATGATGAAGTAAATAGTTGGAACAAAGGTTTTGCCAAGGTAAATCTACATTTCTTCAATAACAATGGAGCTATTCCATCTGGTCCTGGACCTTTATTGGAGTAATTGGTATAATTTATTCAATATGGTTTCCAAGCTGAAATTACAGGAACTCATATCTATAGTTTTATCACATTTGAATCCTAACAAATTTGCATTAGCAGTGTCCTGTTTGTAGACTGATTGAAACTGGCGTGCAAAGCCGTTAGCTATTTCATTTCCTGTTGTACATGAGTGTTCTCCTAAGTACATGGTATCTGGTAAGCCATGATTTTTCTTTTTATAGTTTACAAAATTCCAGAAATGTTTTATATTCCTACCTACGTTATTTTCCGTACATTTTATATAGTTATCATAACATTCTTTACTCATTATTTTACACTGTTTTCGAAGTTCAGAAAAAATTTAATAATCATCCCAGCTGTTACTAATTTTATAACTTTTATGTGCTTTTTTCTTTTCAAATATCAAATATTTGATATCGTTGTTAAACCAACAAGGAAATTTAGGCTTGCTAAAGCGAATATAGGGAATGAAATTGTTTATTCCTGTATATAAAATATTATAGAAAATTTCTGTAGCATTATTGATGTCTGTTATACTGCCTAGCTGATTGTCCCAGTCTACAGTGGACAAGTAGAAGTTTAGTCCAATGTAATCTCCTCTTTTGAAGTTGAAATAAGAGTTGTCAAATTTCAGATCGTTGAAATCTTTGTTCAAGGTAATTGATGAGACTGTGGCTGGATGATATGGATCACAAGGCAGCAAACAGTCATCAGCAATTTCTACAGTGATAATGTCTTTATCTTTCGTGAATATCAAGTCTAGCATAACACCAAAACAATTTTTAATGGAATTTGATTGAAAGAGATTATGAAATGCTAGAGATTCAACAAGCATTTGAGCTGCATTATTATTATTATATATAGCAGATACGCCCAATTCGTCATTGTACCATTCAACATTTGGTAAGTTATAATCACCATACAGAAGCAGTTTTGTTTCGGGAAATCTCTCTATCACACTATCTACAGTTGCACAATGATCTTCATATAACTCCTGACGAGAGCTGGGTGGAAGATAGATCCCACCAATAATTAGATCTTCACCATGAGTAGATACCTTGACAAATTTTTGGTCCACGTTATTCACGTTGATAGTTATGACATTACTGGAATAATGCTTCTTCACCGCTACAAGAACGCCTCCGCCTCTGGATTTTTGACTTGTTAGTATTGACCGATTTTTCCTGTATAAATCATATTGCGACAAACCAAGTTCCTCATCATGAATATTTTCGTAGAGCCAAGTTTCAGTGAAAACAATAACATCATAGTCACTGATAGCTGCATTAAGTTCTAATGTCGTAATTTTAGTTCTGATACCTCTAACATTTTGATAGTATACGCGCAATATGTTCTGTTCAATCTGGGGGCTGCCCGTAGAATTTAGTTTTTTCTTTGAGAAGTGTTAGAGTTACAATTTTCGGCATTCCCTGTATGTATCGAATGGTTAGATTGTTTTCTCCTTTCTCAGTCCTATCGTTAAGTTGTTGGCGAAGATTTCTGAGATGGTTCCTCTGATTAAGAGTTAAATCAGAGCTGACTCTAATTTCTGGAAGGTTTATTTTATTTTTGTTTCTCAGGACGAATAAAGCATCATCACTACTGTCAAGAACAACTTTTACAGGTCGGGAGGTATTATTGTTTTTGCCAACACGAAAGACTTTTTTGATGTGTAGTTGTGGATCTAAGGCATGCAATATATCATTGAATTTGGAATTGTCATCATCAATTTTGCCTTTGGTTGTAACTGCATTGGACTCGGGAACGTTGTACATCATTATATTGTTGGATCTTTTTCTGCGTTCTTCCAGTTCATGGACTACTGAATCAAAATCAGTTTGCTGTTCTGGAGAAGTTTTAGCTTGTTTAATTGTGGTGAGTTCATCAGCAAGCTCACTCATTTTTTGTTCAAGAGTTTCAATTTGTTTTTTTCATAATTGGCAACAATCTAAGCCCTTCTTGGCAGTCACTGCAAAAATATTTGAGTACTCTTTTATTTTTTAGCTGCATACATCTGACTTCAGAAGAAGTGAGCTCAGCGCATATGTAGTGCATTCTTGTGGACCACCCATCACATTGACAAGAATCATCGTCATTGCACTCTTTATCACACTTGAAGCATTGCATGATTCCTTGTTTAAAAATATTAGGCACGCCACTGCTGAATGTTCGTATTCCTTTTTACAGGTCGTTATTTTTTTTGCAAAGTGATAAAAAATTGTTTGTGTTGAACTCACTGGATTTTGATACCTGATATTTGTTTAGATTATTTCACTATTGCATTAATTTTTGCTAATCACTAATCTTCTGATAGCTGGAATATATTATAAATAAATTTATTCTTTAAGATACAGTATAAATTATCTCGTTAATTTTGAAGAGCTGATAATAAAATTGAGGTTAGGGCAACTTTGATAGACACATCGACGCAAGAGGTCTCATACACAAATACTACACAACTTTTAAACGGCTCGCCATAAAGACTTCTAGTCTCCACCAATCGATTCAGCGTCCCAAAATTAGTCGGAAAACGTATATAATATACCCTAAGAAGCTTTCAGCGAATCAGTACCATCGACACGGGAGTCTAGACCGCGGAAAAGACGAAATGCGAGAAAATCGATTTTGTCAAAATCTTTACTTTTTGAGTTACAGCAAAATTTAAGAACGTTT
The DNA here is from genome assembly GCA_944588485.1 of Phosphuga atrata. Taxonomy (NCBI): domain Eukaryota; kingdom Metazoa; phylum Arthropoda; class Insecta; order Coleoptera; family Silphidae; genus Phosphuga; species Phosphuga atrata. Next base: position 60,181,209 of record OX155900.1, read on the forward strand.
ATGAAAGTATTTTTGCTGTTGATTACAGATATGCATATTATATTTCGCTAGCTCTTTCCGTTCACTATAGCCTACAAGAATTGAAGAATTTTTTAAGAAATTTTTGCGCTCGAGTAGAGATCTCAGAAAGTCGTAAATATCCCGCGAACAATCTTAGTGCATTAACAGGAAAATGACCTTCTGAAAACGATGGCTCAATCCGTTTTTGATTATCTGTAACCATTTCCGAAACATCTACTTATCAAATCGAGTATCGGGTAAATTTGAACTTTCACGACGAATTCTTGAATCTTTCCAGACAATTTATACATCGACTTGTTCGCATTGTCGTGTAGATTCTGTGTGCCAAAAACGATTTCGTTACCTTTTACCGTTCTCGAGAAAATCGAAAAACACCGAAAAAGCGCATATTTTTCGAACGAAATGGTGGAAAATTTTTGCTAAATTTTTTTTTTGGAAAATTTATTCGTGATTTTTTTTGTTGCCGGAAGGAAATTGAAAGAAGTGCTGAAAGCTATTTTACAGTTTATTGCGCTCTAAAGTTACAAATAAACAAGTTTTCTTATTATTTTCACTGTACACTATCTCGCATTTCCGACTGATTTCACGCTGTCACAGCTTTTGAACGGCTCACCACAGAGACTTCTACTCTTCACCAATCGATTCAGCGTCCCTAAATTAGTCGGAAAGAGTATACAATAGTCCCTAGGAGACGAGAAGAAATACCTTCGACACAGGGAGTCTAGACCGCGGAAACGACGAAATGCGAGAAAATCGATTTTGTCAATCGTTATTTTTCGAGTTAAAGCAAAATTTAAAATCGTTTCTGAAAGCTTTTTTGCTGCTGATTATATATATATATATATATATATATATATATATATATATGCAAACTATATTTCGCTAGTACTTTCCTTTCCGTTCACTATCGCTTGCAAGAATTGAAGAAATTTTTATGAATGTTCAGCGCTCGAGTAGAGATCTCGGAAACTCGTGAATTTACCGAGGACATTCTTGGTGTATCAACAGGAAAATAACCTTCAGAAAACGATGCCGCAATCCGTTTTTGATTATCTTCAACCGTTTCCTAGACATCTACTTGGCAAATCGAGAATCGGGTAAATTTAAGTTTGATATTTATCGACGAATTATTGAATCTTTCCCGACAATTTCACATCAACACATCAACTTGTTCATCTTGGTGTGTTGTTTCTGTGTGCCGAAATTGATTTCGCTGCTTTTTAAGTTTCTCAAGAAAATCGACAAAACCGCAACATATTTTTCGTACGAAATGATGGAAAATTTTTATTGAATTTTTTTTTCGTGATTCTTTTTTGGTTACCCGAAAGAAATCGAAGTGCTGAAAACGATTTTCCAGTTTATTTTGCTCTAAAGCTACTAATAAACAAGTTTTATATATTTTGTCGCTCGTCCATCCCGCATTTCCGACTGATATCTCGATGCCATAACTTTTGAACGGCTTGTCACAAGGACTTCTAGTCTTCACCAATCGATTCAGCGTCCCAAAATTAGTCGAAAACGTATATAATATTCCCTAGGACGCTTTCAGTTAAGAAATACCTTCGACACCGCAGTCTAGACCGCGGAAACGACGAAATGAAAGATTTTGTGAAAATCGATTTTGTCAAAATCGTTATTTTTTTAACTACAGCAAAATTTAAAAACGTTTCTAAAAGCATTTTTGCTGCTGATTATAAATCTGTAAAGTATATTTCGCTATCTCTTTCCGTTCACTATCGCCTGCAAGAATTGAAGAAATTTTAAAGAAATATCGTCGCTCTAGTAGAGATCTCGGTAAGTCGTGAATTTACCGCGGAAAATATGGGTGTGTTAATAGGCAAATGACCTTCTGAAAATGATGCCGCAACCCGTTTTTGATTATCTGCAAGCGATTCCGAGACATCTACTTAGCAAATCGAGAATCGGGTAAATTTCAGTTTGAAATTTATCGACGAATTATTGAATCCTTCCAGACAGTTTACACATGCGCTTGTTCGTCTTGTCGTGTAGTTTCTGTGTGCCGAAAATGATTTCGCTGTTTTTTTATCGTTCTCGAGAAAATCGTCAAAAACCGAAAAATCACATATTTTTCGTACGAAATGATGAAAAATTTTTGTTGAAAAATTTGTTGGATTTTTTTTTTTGATTTTTTTGTTACCCGATGGAAATCAAAGTGCTGAAAACGATTTTCCGGTTTATTTCACTCTAAAGTTACAAATAAACAAGTTTTATATATTTTATCGCTCGTCCATCCCGCATTTCCGACTGATATCACGATGTCATAACTTTTGAACGGCTTGTCACAAAGACTTCTAGTCTTCACCAATCGATTCAGCGTCCCAAAATTAGGCTGAAAACGGATATAATATTCCATAGGACGCTTTCAGTTAAGAAATACCATCGACACTGGATTCTAGACCGCGGAAACGACGAAATGCGAGAAAATCGATTTTGTCAAAATCGTTATTTTTTAAGCTACAGCCAAATTTAAAAACGTTTCTAAAAGCATTTTTGCTGCTGATTGCAAATATGCAAAAAATATATTTAGCTAGCTCTTTCCGTTCACTATCGCCTGCAAGAATTGAAGAAATTTTGAAGAAATTTCGGCGCTCGAGTAGAGATCTCGGTAAGCCGTGTTTTTGCCGCGGATAATACGAGTGTGTTAATAGGCAAGTTACCTTCTGAATACGATAACGCAATCCGTTTTTGATTATCTGCAATCGATTCTGAGACATCTACTTAGCAAATCGAGAATCGGGTAAATTTCAGTTTGGAATTTATCGACGAATTATTGAATCCTTCCAGACAGTTTACACATGCGCTTGTTCGTCTTGTCGTGTAGTTTCTGTGTGCCGAAAATGATTTCGCTGTTTTTTATCGTTCTCGAGAAAATCGTCAAAAACCGAAAAATCACATATTTTTCGTACGAAATGATGAAAAATTTTTGTTGAAAAATTTGTTGGATTTTTTTTCTTGATTTTTTTTTGTTACCCGATGGAAATCAAAGTGCTGAAAACGATTTTCCAGTTTATTTCACTCTAAAGTTACAAATAAACAAGTTTTATATATTTTATCGCTCGTCCATCCCGCATTTCCGACTGATATCACGATTTCATAACTTTTGAACGGCTTGTCACAAAGACTTCTAGTCTTCGCCAATCGATTCAGCGTCCCAAAATTAGGCTGAAAACGGATATAATATTGCGTAGGACGCTTTCAGTTAAGAAATACCATCGACACTGGATTCTAGACCGCGGAAACGACGAAATGCGAGAAAATCGATTTTGTTAAAATCGTTATTTTTTAAGCTACAGCCAAATTTAAAAACGTTTCTAAAAGCATTTTTGCTGCTGATTACAAATATGCAAAGTATATTTAGCTAGCTCTTTCCGTTCACTATCGCCTGCAAGAATTGAAGAAATTTTGAAGAAATTTCGGCGCTCGAGTAGAGATCTCGGTAAGTCGTGTTTTTGCCGCTGCTAATACGAGTGTGTTAATAGGCAAGTTACCTTCTGAATACGATTACGCAATCCGTTTTTGATTATCTGCAATCGATTCTGAGACATCTACTTAGCAAATCGAGAATCGGGTAAATTTCAGTTTGGAATTTATTGAATGAATAATTGACGAATTATTGAATCTTTCTGGACAATTTACACATCCATTGTCTTGTCGTGTAGTTTCTGTGCGCCGAAAATAATTTCGCTGTTTTTTGCCGTTCTCGAGAAAATCGAAAGAAACCGAAAAAGCACATATTAGCACGTATTTCCTTGTAACTGCTGAGATACATAGAAAAAGTGTGTGTATTCAGCGATAGAGCAGAGAACATTATAACCAGTATTCATGCATTAATAGTGAATTAATAAATCAATTAAATAAACTATCTGTGTATTCATGCAATCCACTAGTAGGCTTACCTCACCCTGAAGTAGCATACATATCTTGATTATTTTGAGCATTTGAACGAAATAAACTGGAAAATCGTGTTCAGCACTTCCATTTCCATCAGATAAACTGAAAAAGTGCCCAATACATCGCCTTGATCAGGAAAAAGGGTGCATATTCCGTTTTTTACGGACCTCCCTGAAACTTCAAATCCCAGCGAAATCATTTTATTTTGAGCTTTGAGTTTATTTGATTGTGTATTTGATTGTTTGTTTGATTGTTTGCTTAATTACCCTTTGAGAAATTTTCTTTGCGAATTATTTGTTAAACATATTGCGAGTTGACAAAATACATTTTCTTGCAAAAAAACGTGCATTTTCGCAGAATTAATCGTTTTATCTGGGATCTGTGGCGTGCGCCGGCTTCAGCACTAGCTAATGATTTGTGATAGCTTGCATGCGATTCGTGGGCAAAACCTTTCTGGATTAGATCGTAAATCATGAGCTAAGAACTAATGGAACCAAACGCCGTCTCCGCAACTCATTCCCCTCCATTAACACTAACGTTATAAATATTTAAATTATTTTGGTCTAGTACCACCAGCAATTTAATCATATCGCAACGAAGCTACGGGCGAGAAAACTGTTTGGACGGAAAAGAAAAAAACTTTTAAATGTGTTTTGTGTGGGAAAATGTATTGTAAAAACACCTTGGGACACAAACTTGATAAAACTAAACAACTTTAGACACATTAAAACTTTTCCTCTATTTTCCGAGCGCCACACTTCATTACTCCCTGAACTTACTAAAAATAAAAATACCTTTTGTTGTGTTTGCCGTTGTATTCTCTTTGAAAGAACCGCAGAAACCACTTATTTTTGCCCTCGAGGTTCCCTCGGTGCGGATTAGAATGAGGTCAACTCGTCCTCGGAGAGACGGGAAGAGTTAAGCCCGAGAATTTTATTTCCACCGTATCACGACTTAATGCGATATTAACGCAAATTCTCAGCCTCGCGATGTTTCCGCATAATTTTCCAATTCCGACAAACTCCTTTTGTTGCATATTGAATGGAAAATGTTAAACGGAATTTTTAATAAACATTTTCATGACAAACATTAAACGGCTTTGAGATTTATTAAAATTTAATTAATCAAACCGTGTAATGAACTTTGTTGCCAGGCTGAATATGCCCGACACGAAGGGGTAAACGCACAAAAAAGCGCTTCTAGCTATTTATAGACTTATCCTCTCGGAAAATATAGTTATAAGGGGCGAGTCGTAATTGATTTATCTCTGTCATCACTCGATGCACGCTTAAAACTAAATCAAATTTGTTCACGTAAGCTACATATTTGCTTTAGTTGTTTCAGTACCGAAGAGTAAATGTTTGATAATTGCTTAACCAGCTAAGTCAGGGTGGCATTAAAAGTGACCCAACTTTTTGATGTGTTGAAGTGATGCTATTTTAAAGCCGTTTCGGCTATGGGTTAAGCGTTATAATATTGAGATATTTTTTGAACCACCTCGAAATATTGCAATAGCTATGAGCACATAAAAGTTCTGTGCTGCATGGTCTTTTTATTTTAAAAAAAATCCGTGTCTCAAAAGGTTTAGAAGGTTTGGTTAGGTTGTAGTTAACTTAATTTGCCGTAACAAGAAATCCTTTTGTTTGTAGACAATCTTAATTACAAGACTAAACAGAGTTAAACATACTCAGCATATTAAACATACAAGAACGTTCAAGACTAGACTAGATTGAAGGTTCTTTGCAATTTAGCATGAAAGCGAGGCTTTTGTGCAGTTGAAGTAGCAGCCGAACATTGGTAGACTAGAACTTTGCTCTCAATGCACAGCTAGGACATCTTTGAACTTGTGGCACTCGAATGACTTAACAACGTATTGTGTTTCTGTCCTCATATTGTGTTTACATTGTTTGCAAACCAGGTGGAATTTTTGCCTCTGGCTGCTCAAACTACTTTTGCTCAACGGAAAACTTATATCGCGAAAATATATGACTTTTTAATAAAAGTCGCATAAAGACAAGACTATTGATGATAGACTTTGTATACCATCTATCATTGAAAATATTTGTGAAATAAAGCTTCTTTAGCCGCGGCTTTGGATTAACTCAGGCCTTTTTTCTGACGGAAATAACGTTGAGTAAAGTCCATATACTTCTTACGTTCCAGTTTCTGTATTTATTATTTTAAATTTATCAACTCATCTTAATCTGGTCAGCGAAACAATTGTGAAACGTTGTCAATTCTCAATAGATTACAGAAAACGTTTTTTATTCATAAAGCTCACTTATAAAATTCATTTCGACAAAATCGACCAGTTGATCGTCCTTAATGTTGATACACAGCTCGTTTTTCTCGCATTTTCCATCACTTTGGCCAGCGTCTCTGACTATATCGCTGCCATTTCAACTCAGGTGTTGTCTTGTTGACACAAGAAGAAGTCCGGTGGAAGTCAAATCCGGAGATCTTCGAGCCCAGTCATTTTTCGACCCCACATGTCCCAGGAACTTCCGATGCAAAAAGTCCATTGTTGAGCACGCACTATGGCATATCTTGCTGGAACAGAAGTCTTCTAGCCCTTCCTAATTTCAAGGATTCATATTCAAGCAACAAAATTTTCAAGCAACATCAGATATTTAATTGTTTCACTCACCTGATTGAGATGGTGTACCCTAATAATCCCAATTTTTTACCACGGGCAGTTAAAGGCAAGCGACGAGGTCAAATATCTAGGCATAGTCCTGGATGCAAAACTGACCTGGAACTAACACCTTACAAGATCGACCAACAAGTGCAAAATTTCATTGATGATGACCTGGAGAACTCTTAGCAAATTGTGGGACTTCAAACCAAACAATGGTTGTACAAGGCGGTAGTAAAACACATCTTGATATATGGCAAGTGCATTTGCGGTAACACAAAGTATACCAACATACACCGATATCGGTTGCGATTGACTATTCATCAGCTCTGAAGAAAAACGGCTCACTTTGCTCCAAAACTGATGGTTTTGGAGCAAACACCGACCCAAACAGTCACTTTTTGATCGTGCAATGATGTTTCATGAATTATGTAGGGATTATCGATGCGCCCAAAAACGACAATTTTGTTTATTGACATTACCAGAGAGTGTGAAATGTGCCTCGGCACTCATCAGAATGCGCCCCCAAAAATTCCGGCACAGTTTGAATAACGTTATTCGCGTAATTTAAGCGACGCGGCTTATCCGTTTGGGTTAACTGCACTTTCTATGGAAACTACTGATCTTCCATGTACTGAAACTTCCTGAAAACATGTACTGATCTTCCTTCAAAATCCTCCTCAAAGTGATTGCACTGATGTTTAATACCAAAGCTTCGCGGCAATACGAGACATTCGAATTTGCGGCAACTCTTTCCCTAACAGCTTCAATGTTTTCGTTTGAACGACGTGTATGCAGTCGAGTTCTTTTAAAGTTTGGTACAGACCAGTGCTGCAAAAAATTTGAAGTGAAATGATCGCTTCTGATATGACGATACGCACGCCGAGTTCAAATAATGGAACGATAATTTTCAATGTTAAGTGCCACTATTTCAGCGCGTTCTTTGGGTGTTTGACGATGCATGTCTCGAATTGTACTGAAGAGAATTCTACAAAATCGCGTTCGCGTTAGAACAGGCATAGACATAGTCCTGAAAGCAAAACATACCTGAAACCAACACCTTACAAGATCGACCAACAAGTGCAAAATGGCATTGATGATGATATGGAGAACACTTGGCAAATCCTGGAATTTAAAACTAAACATCGTACACTGGTTGTACAGGGCGGTATCTTGACATATTGCAAGTGCATTTGCGTTAGCACAAATATGGTATTAATTAATCTAGTCCACTCTAGTCTGATCTAATAGTCCGATCTAGATACCTCTTCTATCTATCCCCATATATCTAACCCCGCGGGCATGCTTCTAGTATAATCGGGCTTGTTTTTTAGTCTCTTAGGGCTTGTTTCTAGTATCGTAGGGTATGTTTGTAGCCTCGCCGGGTATGTTTCTAGTCTCGTCGCCCGCGTCTCATGCGCCTAGTTTTATCGGGCGCGCCTCTTATTTGGCCCGGCCACTAATTATGAGCTAATTTAAACTAATTGTGAGCTGATCTAGTCTGGTTCTGGTCTGATAATATCTGATCTAGTCTAGTCTGACATTCACTTATCTAGTCCACTCTAGTCTGACATGACATCTTTCCCTACTGGTGTAGCGACATCCATCGATATCGGTTGCCATTGACTGTTCATCAGCTCTGAAGAAAACGGCTCAATGAGGGTTTTGGAGCAAACGCCGACCCAAACAGTCAATTTTTCATCGTGCAATGATGTGCAACAATTCTACAAGACGCATTCGAGACTTCGACACGCAGATCGGTTGACTCCTGTCAAAGATATGACCTGAAACCAACACCTTACAAGATCGACCAACAGGTGCAAAATGGCATTGATGTTGACAAGGAGAACACTTTGGCAAATAGGTCTCTTTGACTTTTCTTGTAGCACTTGGCAAGGCATGGTACATTGGTTGTACAAGGCGGTAGTAAGTCCCATCTTAACATATATGGGTCCACAATTTGTTGGGCCAAATTGAAACAGAAACAGGTTATAAGCAAACTTTCCGGCGTACAGACACTATCCAGCTTAGTAATTACGGGTTCGATGAGAACCGCACTTTCAGCTGCTCTGGTAAGCTATCTTAACCCTGCCTTCCTGGGATATTCTCATCTCAGGTGAGGCAAGGATGGGAGCTTTCAGATGTAAGTGCAACAATACTTGCCACGTATTGTTGCACTTACATCTGAAAGCTCTCTGCTTGAAAAACCTTGGGAAAGTAGGGGCAAACCACAATAACGGATGTAATAAAAGAGCCAAGCCTTAACAAGGAAGGAGACTCGATGCCTCATGAGCTTCATTCGAAATTCCTTTTAAAACATAACTACTGTGAGTAGAAAGAAACTGCTACAAGCAAAGTCAAAGATTGGAGTTTAAGAAGGACAGGACTGGCGCCGCAGTCTGTCGACTGTCTCCTAGTTGCAGCACAAGTGTGCCACTGGAGAAGCACACCACGGTCTTTCAAGCGGAAATTCTCGGAAACGAGACATGTGTCCGATAAAAATTAAGAATGGACTACGAAAATAGGAAGGTTTGTATTTTCAAGGATAGTCAGGCTCCGAAGAAAAACATGTCATAGAATAAAGGCTACAGTTTAGAAGTGCCATCGGTACCTAAAACGTCTGGCACAACACAACAACGTTATGTTTACGTGGGTGCCTAGTCACATAGGTCTGCAGCATAGACATATACGAATGTACCACGCTAGTAATGGAACTACCGTGTAAGGGGAGGTCACGCGATGCGTTACGTATGCCGGAGCGGTGCCGCAAATCACCATGCCATTTCACACGATGCGTTGGGCCGCCGTGCGCGTCGCACCGAAGGCACGCCGCGCTTGTGACCTGCGAGACGATGCGGGGAGGGGTGATGCGCTACGGCGCTGGAGTGCATCGTGCCGCCACCGCAGTATTTTATCGAACGTGTTTATTTTATAAATATCAATATTTATCTTTCTTACGATGAGTAGCGATAATATTGATATTGATTTCCTTATATATTTAGTACAAAAAAGATCTGCATTATGGGATAAAATACAAAAGCTATCTTAACCCTGCCTTCCTGGGATATTCTCATCTCAGGTGAGGCAAGGATGGGAGCCTTCAGATGTATGTGCAACAATACTTGCCACGTATTGTTGCACTTACATCTGAAAGCTCTCTGCTTGAAAAACCTGGAAAAGTAGGACAAACCACAATAACGGATATAATAAAAGAGCCAAGCCTTAACAAGGAAGGAGACTCGATGCCTCATGGGCTTCATTCGAAATTCCTTTTAAAACATAACTACAGTGAGCAGAAGGAAACTGCCACAAACAAAGTCAAAGATTGGAGTTTAAGAAGGACAGGGGAACTGACGCCGGAGTCTGTCGACTGTCTCCTAGTTGCAGCAAAACTGTGCCACTGGAGAAGCACACCACGGTCTTTCAAGCGGAAATTCTCGGAAACGAGACATGTGTCCGATAAAAATTAAGAATGGACTACGAAAATAGAAAGGTTTGTATTTTCAAGGATAGTCAGGCTGTGAAGAAAAACATGTCATAGAATAAAGGCTACAGTTTAGAAGTGCCATCGGTACCTAAAACGTCTGGCACAACACAACAACGTTATGTTTACGTGGGTGCCTAGTCACATAGGTCTGCAGCATAGACATATAAGAATATACCATGCTAGTAATGGAACTACCGTGTAAGGGGAGGTCTCGCGATGCGTTACGTATGCCGGAGCGGTGCCGCAAATCACCATGCCATTTCACACGATGCGTTGGGCCGCCGTGCGGCGTCGCACCATAGGCGCGCCGCGCTTGTGACCTGCGAGACGAGGCGGGGAGGGTTGATGCGCTACGGCGCCTAAGTGAATCGTGCCGTCACTGCAGTATTGTATCGAACGTGTTTATTTTATAAATATTAATATTTATCTTTCTTACGATGAGTACCGATAATATTGATATTGATTTCCTTATATCTTTAGTACAAGAAAGACCTGCACTATGGGATAAAACACACGATGATTTTAAAAATATGTTGAGTCATTGACGTTGCGGCGCCGCATAGCACTGCGGTAAACCAGAGCCAGAGCGTTCGACTGCGGTGCCGCACCGCCTGTGTGGCACCCCATAGCTCGAATTAATTGTTAACGCATCGTGTGGCCGTGCTCTAAGTGGTCAGTACGGTTCGATAAAATACGAATTGAAACGGGTCCCTCTATCCTTGTTTTGGGCGTGACTTACTGCACTTATAAGTAATGTAGATGCGCAAGCGTTGATGCGCAATTGTCAAAAACTGTGAATGCGCAAGTGCGCCTAAATGGAGAAAGAAGGACCCGTTGTTAATGGGTCCCTTCTTATCGAGTCAACGCATATCACACCCACTTCCTTGGTCTATTCATATATGTCTATGATCTGGAGGGAAGCGATAAGGCGGACATACTAACAAACAAAAGCGATGCTGTAGTTCTCCCGTTTGTAAGGGAGAAGTCCTACATCACGAGAAGCATAGCACGTAAAGTAATATCACAGTGTACCAATACAAGTCATCAATTATAAGTAGCCAACAAGACAGGAAACGAATTTTAGTCTCATATCTAATACCCTAACAGCTGAAATCTTGCAACTATCTAGGAAAGAGATTGCAACTGTAGCAGGTCTCTTAATGGGACACTAAGACGGCACCTGAAGAAGATAGGAAACTGGACAGATTAACCATTGTGAAGAATCTGAAGCTGCCTCTCATATTATATTATTTTCATACTATTTATCATTTATCATATTATTTTCCACTGGGAAGCAATCGCGCGCAGGAGAAGAAAACTCAACATTGCAGCTTGGGGACTTCCAGGGAATCACAAGACATGTAGACTTCTGCGCCTAATACACTCTCTGACTCTATTTGCTTGAATGGAACTATGTGGGGGAATACAATAGGCCTTTAAGGCCGCGGTGTTTTAAGTGATGCAAATCCCTGAACCAACATTGCGGTGAGAAAAACGTGCCTCAGCCGTAAAAAAGTTTTGCTTAAGGTTACACACACATTTTTTTGTAGCCGTTTTTCATTACATCATTTCTCTCCACCAAGTTATATTACATGTAAATTTAATCTCGAGATGAACATAATTTAATTTGGCCGGATTCAAAGCCCGAATGTATTCAATGTAATGCACAATGCGGGAACCAAATTATGTTTTTTTCCCTAGCGTTTTTCATTCCTTGCTGGGTTTTTTCCCGTTCGAAAAAGCCCTCACGTATGCAAGAAACTCAATTAAGTCGCAACGAATTCAAAAGCGGGAAACATGCGTGCGGATGGCACTAAGCAAAACAGAGGCGAGATTGTAAAGACTAAAGTAAAGTTATATAAATTGAATCAGACAATGGGTTGTTTTTGATCACACAATTGATCATACAATTAGTTGTGTTTACACACAAAGTGTACAAAGTGGGAAATTTCGGGAAATTACTGCCGATTTTGCTTCAAAATACTTTTTGAAATTGCATAATTGAATAAAAGGCACTAGAATTGATATTATTGTGTTATCTGGATATTCGTAATGACCATAATGCTTAGTATTTTCAAATTGGTTTTCAAGTATTTTCTATAGATTCCTAGTTTTTCGGGACATTTTGGAAAATTAGTGCCGATTTTGCTTCAAAATACTCCAACAAATTGCATAATTAAATAGCTGGCACTGAAATGTTGAAATTGTGTCATCTGGATATTCGTAAAAGCCATACATTTTTTTTAGTATTTTCAAATTGGTTTTCAAGTATTGGTTTTTAAAAGAATCAAGCCAATATAAACAAATCCTTCATTTATTAATAATTTAGGGCAGATTAGCAGATAACAATGAATTGTTTGGTAATATTATACCCATAATAATAAAGCAACAAAACACACATAAAGCTAGTCAAACATGCAAGACTAGGTTTTGATGAATTGTTTTTAAACAAAACCATGTCAATATAAACAAATCATTCATTTATTAATAATTTAGGGCAGATTAGTAGATAACAACGAGTTGTTTAAACATGTTATACCGATATTAATAAAGTAAATAAACACGGATAAAACCAGTCAAACATGCAAGACTGTATGTCCGTGTCTGATTCACGAGTTGATAAGAGAAACTGGTACATATAGACATTTACATCTAGATACTTAAACCTTAATGATCTTGACAAATCTCAAATTTGTAATAATTATAAATTAACTTAAGTAATATACTGTCTTACTACGTAATTATGTGATTATTAGACAGTGATACTGACTTGTGTCAATTCTTAAACTCTAATATTTTCCCGGAACTCTGTTTGAATTATAAAACATAAAATTATTGGCTGAAAAGGACTTCGATTCGCAGAATTTTCCAACAAATTTCTCGATTTCGGTCGCATTTATCAGCACCATACGCTTTAACACGCAACTGACTGGGCTGCTACACCATTCATTACTATTATCTGACGTGCACTAACTATACGACATATTCCAGAATTAGTTCCATTGTATGCACATGCAATATATAATGCAATTCCTTTGTATATTGGCGAATGTAATATCATGTTTTTAAGCATATCTTTAACTTGATGAATATGAATTGTACAATATTAGATTTGTCTAGTCTTGTCTGTCTAGACTTGTCCGTCTAGTCTTGTCCTCTTCGATAGTGTAGTTGATAACATACCCACGTTTCAATGCGGGAGACCCGGGCTCGAATCCTGGTCGGGGAGACGACAACTAAGGCGGTTTTCACTAACCGGCCGGGCTGCCCACCCTGAATGAATGCCAAATATGCGATACCGGGTGGCGCATACTAAAAGCCAAAGTGGAATAGGGGGTTTAGTGAGTCTTCTCTGCCTAGTCCTGTCTGTCTAATCTGTCTAGTCTCGTCTGAATAGTGTTGTCTGTGTATTCTATTCTCTTTTCTATTCTACCAGCCCGGGTTCATATCCGACCCGACGATATTGTGTTTTCACCGAAATTTAAGGAACTTACACAAAAATCAGCTCTACATAGCGATTGTTATATTTTATTCCAATGTGTGAAGGTTGCTTCCCCATATCTGTGCCTCTCCTGGCGAATCTCCTCTTGTTTTCTTGATTGTGAGATCTTTTGTTCCCGACTATACAATGGAAGACCCAGAAGTCACTTGAAATGAACTTGTAGGAGGAAATCCATTCCTTAAAAGGGAATCGCTGAAAAAAACTCCACCACCGAAAAATGAGAAAGATGTACCTGGCGTCGAGCCGGCACCAAGAAGAGAGCAAGCCAGTTTAGCAATGAGACGATCAGCATCCTTCACAGGATCTATTGGAAGCAACAAAGTCGCGTCAACACTGGGTCCGGCGTCGGGAAACGCTGCTCCAAGTGAACAAAGTGCTAAAAGAAATCGCATGGAAGCAAATAGCCAGCAACAACCCACAGAAAGCGACAAAGATTTGGGAGCTCTAATAAGAAAAGTAGCAGCAAAAGCGCGAGACCTACGATGGCTAGTGAAAGGCAACACCAACACGGAGGCAGATATACGAAGCGCCGCAGAAGATCTGTGGGCATTAACAGACAAAATGGTTAAACTGTATAAAAATATACAAGAAATTACATCTGTGATGCAAGATAACAAAAGGAATACTCGGGAAGGCAGCACACAAACTGACCTAACCGGCCACGATCTGTCGGAGAAAATGAAAGAAGAAATGAAAGTTCTGAACGAACTATGGATGGAAATATACAGGGGAAGTTCTTACGAGGAATTTCAAGAAGTTGCCAATAAAAACTGACCCTGATCAGCCTACAGAAGAGTAAGTAAAGGAACAGGAAACCCGCTCCCAGCACCACTAGACTGGGACTTGGTGTGTGGCCGACGACTTAAGTCCCGACCAAGGAGTACCACAATCGCTCAGCAACGCATACACGAGGCCTAGTGAACAGGGAGTGCAGCTAAAAATTCTGGAAGTACGGTCTAGCTTAAACATACTATAGGGGTCCCAACCGAAGAAGGCGACATAGAATCGACAGATCCAGTGCACATACCCCAAAACTCAGCAATACCAGAAATAAAAGTACATAACATGCAGAAACGGACAGAGGACTAAAGACAAGATCAAGTTCAGAAGGAAAGGCAAGGGAAGAACATGAAAGAAATCCAGTAAGAAATCTTACGCCGAACTCCTTAGGCTGGTTAAATAGGAGGTTGACCCCAAATCATCAGGGATACAGCTATCGGGTATAAGGGAAAGTAGAAGCGGGGAACTCTTACTAGAAGTGAAAGAGGGGAACGCGAGTAAGCTGAAAGAATCTATTACAAATAAATTGCCAAACATAGAAATCCCCACAAGAAACGTGGATACCACGGTGAATATCAAGGATATAGATGCCGTTACTACACCAGAAGAGATAGAGGAAGCTATAAAATCTGTGCGCGGAACTGCAGAAGGGGTAAAAATAAAGAATATCAGACCTGCGTTTGAAGACAGCCAGATCGCCACCGTGTCTCATCCCAGAAAACATGCGAAAGAACTGTTAGACAGGGGAAAGCTAAAAATTGGATGGATAAACTGCAGAATCAGAGAAAGGATTGACGTAGAGAGATGTTTTAAATGCTGGGAAACGGGCCATCATGCAAACGAATGTAAGCGTCCAGATAGGGCACAGATAGAAGATGTGTCTACGATGTATCAAGGAGGGACACCAGGCAAAAGACTGCCGCGAAGAAATGTACTGTCCAATTTGCAAGACGAAGGGGCATCAAGCAAACTCTGGATTCTGTCCTCAAAACAAAAGATCCCTGTCGGAAGCGCTCAGAATGAGAGGGGCAAAACAAGTTCGAAATGAATAATATTTTGCAAATAAACTTAATGAGATGCCGTGCAGCGCACGATCTTCTCATTGCTACGGCAATAAAAAAACAAGTCGGACATAATTGTAATAAGCGAACTAAATAAAAAAATTGTTAGCAGATTGGTTCACAGACGAGAGAAAAGACACCGCCATTAGGGTCATAACAAGAATAAAATGCTAATAAAATCAGGAAGCGGTACAGGGTTTGTATGAGTGGAATTGGAACACTTCACCGTCTACAGCTGTTATTTTTCACCAAACCAACACATAGACCTGGTGGCGTATGAAGTCGGGGCGCTGAGCCATACCACCAGAGAGCAAAACAAAAAACCTAAGGTCATGGCAGGGGATTTCAACGCTAAATCTCCTTACTGGGGTTGTCCACTGAAATACAACAGAGAGGATATCGTTATGGATTGGGCAGCGGAGCTGGACGTTGTTTTTTGAACTAAGGGACACAGCACACACTAGTTAAGGGTAATGCGCGTTCCATAATAGATCTGACTTTCTATTCGCATATCGTCGGAAACAGGATCCAAGACTGGAAGGTGCTCAACCATGAATCCCTGAGCGATCACCGATACATATCATATAAAATAGAAGCAGAATCACCTAGGAAAGACATACAATAAGGAAAAAGGAACGGATGGAGTACAAAACACCTTAACACAGAAGCACTTAAAATTAGCCTGGCACAGGAAATTTCACGTACAACAATTAAAAATGCTGATACACTTGTTCAGGTCATGACCAGGGCATGTAACTCAACGTTACTCAAAAAAGGTGGAGCAACTAGGAGGAAAATGGTATACTGGTGGTCAGACGAAGTATCTAGCCTGAAGGCCTCGTGCGTTGTTGCTAGAAGAAAATGTTAGCGACAAAAACTAAAAAAAAAGACGTTGATGAAAAGCTCAAAACGCTAACGGACCTATATAGAAGCAGAAAATGAGAATTGAGACAAGCCATAGCCAAAGCAAAAGAATCACATTGGCTAAAACTCTGCTAGGACCTAGACAAGGACATATTGGGAGATGCCTTCCAGCTATGCAAGAAGAAACTTAAAGTGCTGCCACCAAACGCTCAAATCCCAATGAATGACCTGAAACGAGTTGTAGATGTACTGTTCCCACAACATGAACCTTTAGTCTGGGAATAACGATAGGTTAATGATATACCGCTATTTACCGAGGAGAAACTCACCAAAGCAATATACCGCATCAATTACGGTAGAGCTCTACGCCCAGGTGGAATCTCGCCTTAGGTTATTAAAATAGCAGCCCTTAAACAATCAAAATTTGTTCTAGATATTATGAATGCAGAACTAAGTGCCGGGAACTTTTCCAAGAAATGGAAGTGCGCAAGGCTTGTCCTGCTCCGCAAGGGTGACAAACCGTTAGACGATCAATCATCGTACACACCCCTGTGTATTCTGGATAGCAGGAGCAGCTCCTGGTGGATAGACTTTAAAGAGGACTTGAGGCAGGCATCGGATTGTCCAGGAGACAATTTGGATTCAGAGAGGAAAGATCCACTATCAGCGCAACAGAAGCGGTCCTAAAACTTGCAGAAGAAGCTAGAAATGGCACCAAACGGACAATAAAGATATGTGCTCTAATTACATTTCACGTTAAAAACGCTTTTAACAGTGCTAGTTGGAAATTAATAATAATAATGAAGGAACTAACGGAAAGAGGACTTACAAAGGCCCACTTAAGGCAGGGGGCTAAGAAATGGGAAGAGGAGCAAAAGCAAACCCACTGGAAGAACACGCCAGGACAGAGGTAAGCTAAAATGATCATAAACTATTCTGCCGCAATAACGCAGCAGATGCTGAGCTTCTCTAGAAGAGAAATCAGAACTTTGGTAGGCATACTCACAGGACATTGTCCGGTGAGATATCACCTACACAAAATGGGAAAGGCAGAGGAAGTTGCCTGTAGATTATGTGAACCAGATGAAGAAACCGCTGAACACATAATGTGCACATGTGTAGCGCTAGCACACATAAGGCTTGCCCACTTCGGGGTCGCAAGATTGACCACTTGGGAGCTGAGTAGCAAGCCTCTCAGGAATATCTTCGTTCACGAAGTTGATTTCCTGGGTGAGTAATTGTAGTAGGGTCAAGCACAATAGATCAAGTTGGTCCCAGTGCAGAAAGGCTTTGCAGCCAAACGACCCCCACACAAAAAAACGGAAAGAGGAATAGCGCCTTACCTCCTGCGCATGGTAAGAAGTTACTTCGATAATAGAACACTGCTTCTACAGGCACATGGTGTATCGGTAGAGAGAGAACTTAGTTGCGGGGTCCCACAAGGTTCAGTTTTAGGCCCTACTTTGTGGAACATCTTGTATGATGGTATCCTAAGATTGAAACTTTCTGAGGGTGCCACACTCATTGGCTTCGCGGACGACCTGGCGCTCGTGGTCTCCGCAAAAACGGAATCCATGCTAATGGAAACGGCAAACCGCACATTGCGCCAAGTAACCGATTGGATGACATTAAACAACCTGAGCCTTGCTCCCGAAAAGCAGTGTTGCTAACTGGCCTAAGGAGACTCAACGCAATACAGTTTAAAGTGCAACATGCATATGTAAGACCAAAGAACGAAATCACATACCTCGGGGTGGTCATAGACAAGAGCCTGTCGTTTGGTCCACACCTCACGAAGGCAGCAGCTATAGGCATGAAGGTAATGGCGGCATTGGACAGAATTATGCCCAATGTAGGTGGGTCTAAAAGCTCCAAACGTAAACTCCTAGGTACGATAGTACAATCCACCATGCTATATGCTGCCCCAATATGGTCTCAAAGTATGGCAGTAGAAATCAATATTTACAAACTGGCGAAAATTCAAAGAAAAAATGCAATCAGGATCAGTGGTGCATTATAAGACTGTATCGTGGGAAGCAGTTTTGGTAATAGCTGGTATAGCCCCCAGAGAGCTAGTGGTAAAAGAGAGAGCCGAAATGCATGAGGTCGGGTGTGATAGGCAATCTAGAATTGCCGCTAGAAAAAATCTCCTAGCAGAATGGCAACAAAAATGGTGGGCGTCCGAAAAAGGCCAATGGACGAATTTGATCATACCAGATATCATCACATGGGTCAACAGGAAGCATGGCGAGACTAGCCTAAATTAGACTAGACTAAATTACATGACTCAGTTCCTTACAGGGCATGGATGCTTCCGCGACTACTTGAAACAAATACGCGCCGCCGCATATGACTCAGATGACTGTGAATACTGTAGTGATGTGGACTCGGTAAGACACACAATATTTGACTGCTGGAGATGGGAAGCAGAAAGGGACGAACTAACAGCCAACACGAATATACCGTTTAACGCAAGAACGGTAATGTGTTACATGCTACAAGATATAGAAAACTGTGATAAAATAGCAAAATTCGTTAAATTTGTTATTTCCTTTAAGGAAAATGACGAAAAACTGAGACGCAATAGAATGATCCACCAGTAGGCCCAAATAAGATGAATCAACAACTATCCTAACTACAAGATCAAAATAAAAGGAAAAACAGAAAAACTAGGGCGGTTAAATAAACTGTCCGGGCTGCTCACCCTGAAGGAATGCGCAAGCGATACCGGGGTGGCGTACTTTTAAGCTAAGTGGAAGAAGGGGTTTAGTGAGTGAGAGGCTCACACACAGGCTGATAGAGCTTTCCCCAAACCACATCATTTTTTTTTTTTAAAGTATTGTCTGTCTAGTCTTGTCCGTCTTGTCCAAATTCAAATTCATTTATTGGTCAGTTGGATGCATACAGAACACATATAGGCAAGTTACGAAATTGTTAAATAAATCTGCATGATTCTAAAAATTCTTCCATTTTTTATGGAGCCACGAGAATATTTCTAATATTGCTTTTAAAAATCCTACAAGAACGTTCTTGAGTTATTTCCCGTGGAAGCAAATTATATAGTTGGATCCCAATAACGTCAGGAGCCTTGTTAAGTTCTACATAATGACGTCTGCAGGACGCAAATGTTCCATGGAACGTACAATTCTTTTTTGAGCTTTCAGCAATTTCGCTAGTTCAGGCAAAGCTCCCCAAGTAATAATGCCATACATCAAGACCGACTGAGTTTCAGCGTAATAGAAGTTTATGAGTTTCTGCATTGTTGAGAATGTTCGTAGGTGTCTAAGGCTGGCCGCATACGCACGGTTTCCGGATTCGGTTTCCTGATCCGGATTCCTGATTCGGAATTCCGCGAGACTAGCGCAGACGTTCGATTTTTTGTATTAGGAATTTAAACTGCCAGTAGGTAGAGAGACGCTATCGGGAAAGCACGTTTAAGATGGACGACGACGAATTAATTTCTCTCGTACTTTTACTGGCGCTAAGTAAGAAAAAAACGAAACGTCGATATTGGGTACACCCACTAAACACCAAAAGAATAAAAGAGTCAATTCTATCTGAAAAGAGCAAAATTGCGAGCACACCCAGAAGAGTTCTTCAAATTTTATAGGATGACAATGAAATCTTTTGATGAACTTCACAATGGCATAAAAGAAAAATTAAAAAAGCAAAATACGTGCATTAGGTTATATTTGGATACGGAAGAACAGTTCCGAACGGAAATTTCCGTTCGTGTGCGGTGGTTTATTAATAATAATTAATTAAGTAAGTATTAATTAAGTATGCGATGTACGCTGCGTTCGGGATGAAGTCATTCGGTTTTTTTTCCGTTCTGAATGACCCGAACGCACGGTTTGTTTCCGAAACAAACGTCAGGTTTTTCTTTCGTTCAGAAAATGTACTAACGTGTCCGCCCTGTTGAACATTTTATATGTAAGGCAAGCATTCGAGTCTCCGAATCGGAAATCCTGATCAGGAAACCGAATCCTGAAACCGGATGTATGCGCCCGGCCTAATTCAATATATCTTCTTGTTGCTAGTCCGGCATATGCTATCGATTGTAGTGTGTTAATAGATGTTGCTCAAAATGGACTCCTAGGAATTTGGTGAAAGTTGCTCTTTTTTAAGTATGTTTTACCTGACATTAGTGACGTAATCACTTCTCTGCTTGTGAAAGATAATAAATTCCGTTTCGTACAATTTCAGGTAGAGTCTGTTCGCAGAGAACCAGCTTGTTATGTTTTGTATAAGTCTATTTGCTTCTAGCTGTGATTCCTTTAAGCTATTATTAGAGATTAAAAAACTGGCATCACCTGCATAGAGATTGCAGTAGGCATTTTGAAAATATGATATCCAGTCGGCCAAGTATAAAACAAATAAAGTGGGCGCTAACACGCTTGCCTGAGGAACCCCTGTATAAGATATTATTTTTGAAAACTCAGTTTGGGTAGTGCTAGATCGAATTTATACATATTGTGTGCGATGTTTAGGTACGATTGCTACTAGTCGTCCGTTTTCCGTATTTATATAATTTATTGATAAGCTGTATGTGATCAACGCAGTCAAATGCTTTACTCAGTTCGCAGAAAATGCCGATAGGAAACTTTCCAGTATCGACTTCTGCGAGTATTTTATTATATAAATCCAGCATAGCTGTAATGGTTGACTTGCCGCTCTGGAAACCATGTTGTTTCTTAGGTATAATTTTGTGCTTGTTACTAAATGGTATTAAGCGAGATAAGAAACGGTTTTCAATAATTTTAGAGATCACTGAAATTAGGGCAATGGGCCTGTAGTTGTTGAGTTGTTTTTATCGTCTTTCTTATAAATGGGCACGATGGTAGTTACCTTTAAAGGTGCTCACAGACCGGAGCGGAAGTTTCGCTGCCTCGACCGGTGCGATATCGCGGCGGACCAACTGACACGGCGGCTTATGTACATGTTCTGATCGAAAAGCGCGATTTCCGTCATATTGGCGGTAATGCTGCATGCGCGGTTAGTTTCGCTGCCGCTGTGTTTTCAAATGGTGATCTCTGTAATCACATAGATTTTATGAATCCATGAACCCATGTTTAATTCTGAAATGAGTTTTATGTGTTTTAGAAATCCAAAGTAAATACAAAATGACATATTTCATCTTATGCAATCAATGCTTAAAATACCATAGCTTCTTGCTCTGAGGGCATCATGACCACTATATATACGTAAAAATCGCGTTTTGATGTGGGCATTGCCATTTCGCTGCCGCGCCGCTAGCGATTTTTTCGCTGCGGAAATTTCGCGTCGCATCCGTTTCGCGTCGGTCTGAAGGAGCCTTAAAATGTCTGGAAATTCCTCAGCCTCGAGTGAACAGTTTCCTATATTCAATAAAGGTGCTGAGAGTTCTCTTTTATCGGGCGGCAAGGCAATCCATCTGGTCCGTTGGAGTTTTTGTTTTTTAATTTGTGATCCATCCTCGACTTTAGTTCATTTTCCGAGAGGTCATCCAGGAATATTGTTTCATCTACAAATTGTATGTGATTCTCCGTTATAGTTGTTGTAGTGATGTTTTTCATTATTTTTTCGGGTGCTTTGGCAAAGAATTCAATGAAAAATGATGCTATTTTGAGGTGATTTTGAACTTGAGAGTTGTTTATCTCAATTTCTATTCGGTTTTGTTTGTGAATTTTATTAGTTTCCTGCTTGGTCAGATCCCAAATTGCTTTTTGTTTGTTATCTGCATTGTTTATAAAATTTCTGAAAAATGTGTTCTTCCAGTTTGGTGAGGAGAGCACGCGAGAGAACTTTGTAGGCGATTGATAGAAGGGAAATGCCCCGGTAATTGTTTGGATCAGTCTTTTCGCCCTTTTTGTGTAGTGGTTGGATCAAAGCATTTTTGCAGTCCGCTGGTATGATGCCGGTCTTCCATGTATTTTCATTGGTAGCTTGCATTCTGTCAATCAAGGGTTCTCCTCCGATCTTGAACATTTCAGCGATCAAGCCGTCTTCCCCTGGTGCTTTGTTGTTTTTTAGGTGTAAAATGATGTTTCTTATTTCCTCATGTATTTGTGCAATTTCTTCAAGTATTTGAGTCCTGGATTGGCATTGGAGTCTTTCTTCAGGGGGTTCACAGTTGTGTAGCTTCTCGAAGTACTGTTTCAGGATTTCACAGTTCGCTTTTGTGTTGGTTTCAAGGGTTCCATCAGGCCGTCGAAAACAAAGGCTTGTTGGCTTGTATCAGTTCCTCCCTCAATGTTCTGTAGAAGTTTCGCGTGTTATTTATTTTGAACTCATTATCAATTTCCTCTAATTTTTTGAAATGGTATGTCCGTTTAATGCGTCTGATCGTTTTGGATGTCTCCCTCTGCATTTTTAAGAAATTCTGCCAATTCTCTTGTGTTTTGTGCCTATGCCAAGTCTTCCACGCAAGCATACAGGTTTCAAGGGCCCTTCGCTTTCCAATGTCCACCATCTGTGTTTTTGTTTTCGTGGCGGTTGACCGAGTTTCCTTGCTGATTGCTGAATTGTCTGAAGAAGTTCGTTCCATGTTTATTTGTTGGTCTGTAGTGATTGTGCGAATAAATACCATTACTATTATCACTACGTTGGTTATTAATCATTTGTTGGCTAGTGGTATCGCTATGAAACCACCGCAGATATATAAGAATTATATTTACAAGAAATATAATATGCAACAAATATCAAAGCAACAAATTAGTTTGTGTAGGAAGTAGGAATACTCAATTTATTATTTCATTCTTTGCGATTGCTTAAAGTTACTTATAAAACTCCATAATTAGCAAATTGTAATTTTAATTAATTATTGCATTTAAATTTATGGATCTTAACTTAATATTTGACTATAATTTTCATTTTATTTATTATCATTATGTTTTAATGAGGAAGCGAGAACAAGAAATATATTTATTACATACATAGTATATATCAGGAGTGGCTAAAGCGCCGAACCTGGTCGATCGTGTAGCTATTTATAGTCGCCCGCCTGTCTGATGTGTACAATGATGCCCGTTCCAATGCCTTGTGACAGATTATATAGTATTAGTATTATCTATGTTTATTTTAAATTCAAACTTAGGTTTTTGCCTCAAATGACTTTAATTATGACCAAATAACACATACGATGTTAGTAGACCGCGGCCTATAATTTAAAGAAGCAGGTCGCCCGTAATGATCAAAAGTTTGTCCATCCCTGGTATATATGGTATACAAAGGGCTACTGACCACGAGCTGGTTTTGCCGCATTATAGTTAATTTGTCCAACGTTTTCGTTGTGCGTGTGTGTTTGTACTCATTTAATTTTGTTACGAATAAAATGTCTTTAATTTAATTAT
The DNA here is from genome assembly GCA_944588485.1 of Phosphuga atrata. NCBI lineage: Eukaryota > Metazoa > Arthropoda > Insecta > Coleoptera > Silphidae > Phosphuga > Phosphuga atrata. The sequence goes on from OX155900.1 coordinate 60,204,802, forward strand.
ATTTCTGCGGGTAACATTGTGCAGTCGAAAGAAAACTAGGTCAACTTTTCTTGATTAAGTCAGGTTTTGATAAAACTTTATTACTAGTTAAATGAATATAATTACCACTTGCGCTATGTGAATTGATGTGGGCGAAAAAAATTCGAGCTGAAAGAGCTCCAGTTTGTTGGATTTGGGTTTCCACAAATCCTCTTTTATTGCCTCCTTTTTCATTTCGTTTCCTGAATAGTTGTGCTAGAATTTCAAAGGCAATACCGCATGGAATATAATATAAATAATAATAAAACAATAACACTTTATTAAACTTAAATTATTAAAAAACCTTACATTAAGTTTTTCTTTAGTTTTTAATAAAAAAAAAAACATACATAGATTCCTCAAGGCAGAAACGCTTCTATCAATGTTTATAATTATTTTATTTATCAAGTTATGTTATTTGCTTGTGACTTAGTGGTCTCTCTTAGCAGTGAAATGCAGGAGCCACACCGATCTAATAAATATATTTTATGTATGTTATTAGTTATGTTATTTTCTTGTACCTCATGGTCTCTATTACCGGTAAAATCTAGGAGCCCCACCGTACTAATAAATATATTTTGTGTATGTTATAAGTCAATTTATTAATTAGCAGTATTATGCAGGAGCCACGCCGTACTAATAAATATATTTTATTTATGTTATTAGTCAATTTGTGAATTATCAGTAAAATGCACGAGTCACACCGTACTAATAAATATATTTTATTTATGTTATTAGTTAATTTATGAATTAGCAGTTACAAGCAGGAGCCACACCGATCTAATAAATATATTTTATGTATGTTATTAGTTATGTTATTTTCTTATGACCTCATGGTCTCTATTACCAGTAAAATGCAGGAGCCACACCGTACTAATAAATACATTTTATTTATGTTATGAGTCAATTCGTAAATTAAAGAACAAAGTTTCCTTAATTCCTTTCTTATACACACAGTCAATTTCAGCAACAAGTGCGAGAGTCTGCAAATTTGATATTTTATCTACCCGACTATCTAATTGAAATAGAGTCGCTCGGGAAAGTTTTTGGCACAGAAAGTTTCTCCAAACAGAAGATAACATCGCGGAATTTATGCGCAAAATGCAAATAAAAAATCTATTCCAAATATTTACTTGCAATGCAGTTGTATGAATGATTAAATAACTCACTGGGAATCCAATTAATTTCGGTTGCAAAATATTTGTTGTGAAATATGACGGCAATAATGAATGCGGGAAACGTCAATAAAATTCGCATACATTTTTTTATCGAATGTTATAAATTATGGATTGAGGCGAAGTTATCTTCAATGAGGTTTAGAATCGCCGACAATTTAATTCGAACCCCGCATAAAACTCTCCGGCGGGTTTTAATTAGGTCAATCTGCCGATCAATCTCGAGTGCAAGATTTAAAAATCTTGTTTTTCTTTTTAATCGGCGCTCGACAATGCGTTTGTTGTCAGCGGCTTTGTTTATATTGGGCAGAGCTTGACACACAAACGATCCGATTGAAACAATCATCGCGTTCAAAAGCTGTATTTCCTTTCAGGCTATACATCCATTTAGATTTTACTTTGTTTAATGGAAATGTACAATCTTTTTAAAGCAAAAAAAGAAATATATGCCTGCTCCACAATCTAGTGGAGTTACTTTGGCGAGTATCCTCGTTGGTCGAGACAGTATACATTAGTTATCACCCGTGCCAAATATGGAATCTGGCGTACTTGCGCGCGTGCGGGTTACTGCTTTCAAAATAAGATGGTTAGATTAGGTTATATTAGAGCAGATAAACCCAGACCATATCGCATGGCTACGCGACCTCTCGATCCAAAATAAGAAAAATAAATAAATTCACCCTCTTCATCTTCGGCAGGGGTGGTAACTAATGTTTCGTGTTCTTGACGAGCAACTCGCATCCACACTCTCAAATAGTTACGGACGGGAGAAAAGCCGATGCTGCTTTCAATGCGGTGATCGAACCACCCGATAAGGATTGACGTCAAATTAACTACCAAATGCGAGCGTGGCCAACATGTCGGCGAAGGTCAGACGCACGAAATTGTCGCGGATTCACCGAGCTTTCAAAACACACTGCCCGATATCTCCTATCGCCGCATGATTTTTTGGTAATTTAGCGCGGTCTAGACCCAGGTCGGGGCACCTATCGCCCTCGTTTGGATAGAGCGCGAAACCAATTAGACCAACAAAAGTGGCCCGAACAATGTGTTTCTCTGCCTCTTTGCATACGCTTTTCTAAGGCTATTTTAACGGTGAAAAGTATGTCGATTGTTGAGCGACCCCCTCGAAATCTAGCCTGTTCTTCAGGTTGTTTATCTTTGATATGATCTTCTATTAGGGTCTTCAGTTTACGAGAATATATTCTGCCTATTGTAGGAATGACAGCGATTCACCGCAAATTATGTGGGTCATTTCGTGATCCCTTTTTATGTATGGCTGTGATATATGACGTTCGCCAGGTTTTTGAAATATCTGCACCATTTAGACACCGCTCAAATAAATTCTTCAACATTAAGTTTTTCAGGGCCAAATCGTACAAATTCCTGGGGTATTCCTCCAGGTCCTGGGGATATTCTAAGGTTAGTCGTTTTGATTGCTTCCTTTACGAAGGACATATCTAGTTTCAAGGTTTCCCTATCGATGTGCTTTAGTTCATTTTCCTCTACATACTGTTGCCTTGTTTCTGTTAACAATTTTGTAAAATGATCTACCGATCCTTCCTTGGAGATTAATTGTGAATCCAGTTCTTGATGAGGTTCTTAGCGATTTGACGGTCTTCCATGCCTCCGAACTCCTAGTACCGCCTATATTTTGGTCGGCGTATTCGCACTTTTTGAGCCACGAGATGTTTTCTTGTTTATGACTTCGTGTTTCACTTTCATATTTAGTTGCTTATATCTATCTTTGACCTCAGGGTCTCCCGTCTGGATAAGCTTTTGATATATTTGTTTCTTTTCTGTTATTCGTTCTTCTATTTCTCTATCCCACCAATATGGTTTGCTCTTCAGATCCGTCGTCCCTAAAGATTCCATCGCAGCTTTCTTTACATATAGTGTAATATGTTCATATTCGGTTTCTGTACTCCTTTTGTTGTTGCACCAATTTCTGTTCTAATCGTCTTTGGTTTCGAAACTTTGTACTGTCTTGTTCAAAACTTTCCATGTCAAAAGATTTTTACATCTTCTCGTTGTTCCTCGTGATATTCTTGTGATTTATTTTGATTTTGTGCTATATAAGGTAAATCTTCGCCTTTACTAGGCAGTGATCGCTTCCGCAGTCAGCCCCTCTAATGACCCGTACATCCAGGACTTTAGTTTTTGCGCCCTATTTGACAATCACGTAGTCTATATTTGACTTCCAACCTTTCGTGTGTTGGTACTTACGTACTAAGTATACTTGTGGATGTCCTTATGTGCGAAAAAGGTGTTCGTAATCTTTAGATTATGTTGGTCACAGGTTTTTCAGCCTTTTACCATTATCATTGACGACCTCTTCACCGTGCCTTCCAACTATATGGCTATTTAGTTGTCTGTCTACTTTACCATTAAGATCCCACGCTATAATATTTTCATGATGTTTTGGAATTTGTTCAATTATATTTCCTACGTCCTGTTTGAATTTATCTTTCTCTTGGGCGTTAGCTTCATCGTTCGGTGCATATAATCCAATCACTATAAATCACTCTAATTGTTTGGTCATTTTAATAATTCGTTCGCCAACCGGTTCCCATGATTTTATGTATCTTTGTAATCTTTTGTGTATCATAATAGATACTCCGGCTTTAGCCCTGCGGCTTTTGTCGACTCCGTTGAATAAATGTATATATTCTTTATTTTTTCACTTCCGTTTCCCTTTTTCTTGGTTTCCGTTAGGACGGATATATCCATATTGCGATTTATGCATTCTGATTATTATGCTGTTTGTTTCGGATTCCTCGTATGTTCCATGTTCCAAAATTCAAAGTCCATTTTCGTTGTTGTTTTCGTCTTGTATCCAATATCCGAGACTTAATTTTACTAGGTATTTTGGCGATAATATAGTTTTTACGGATGTAAGATTGCTGGCCTCAACCCCCATCCTTGGAGGACCGGGTATCTATCTTAGTCTGGTCCTTGTCCCTTGACCTGTCTGACTTAGGTGATCCTTCTGGTAGCTACGCTACCTACCGTCAGCGCAGCTGTCAGGATCATTAGGACATACAAGCTCCCCCACCCTGCATAATGCCTTCGTCAAGGTGTAGATACTTCTAGCGAGTTATTCTTCGAGTCTATCTAAATATATTCGAGAGTCTATCTAAATATATCGATATATCGAATACAATAAATATCTGTCAAAACATCGAATTAATCCGATATATCATATGGCAATTATCGTGTAAATACGATATATCGATGTTAAGTGAAAATCTCTACCTCAGTGTCATGACTGTGTCAGCCATGGCACTGAGGTAGTGATATAAACCGCACATGTAGTAGCTGCTGCTCCTGCAGCCATTTGTACACAAGGGCGGATCCCTTGTCGGAACATACAGTCGAGATCTAGTCAAGACGGGCTCCAATTTGATTACATTGACTCCCCAGAATCCGAAGTCCGCTAACGTCACCATAGGTGACGGTGGTTTGGTTACCACCTGGGGTAGTGCATTTAGCGAAATTTTCCTCAATACTCAGTTGAAGAATATTCTTTGTGGGACTGTAACGAGCCCCTGTGCAAGATACTGCCCAAGTTGTTAGCTTGGGAGGCTTATTATTCGGGGTTGTCACCCCTAGACAGGTCGCCTTCACTACGGCAAAGGAGCTCTGTTCAACTCAATTTTATTTTCTTCTTCTTCTTTCGAATATGCCTACTTTGGACCACGCTTGTTCAACTGCTGACCTTTGCCCAGCATTGTCGCATCTTCTGCCGGTGTAACTCCTTTCTCTCTTCTGTCAATTTTATTTTATTATTCGAACTTTTTTCTTTTCTTTAATAATTCGTTTGTAAATACGTGATTAATGTTACCTCTTTCTGTTAAATAATGTTACCTCTGAGGTTTTCGCGGATAGATACCTGTGTTGTATTGTTTTCTCGGGGATTCCGCGTTGATGCTGAGGGTTGGCTCTGAAAAGAACCGGATTCTCGACGTGTCGGCGAACTAACATTCGCCATTCTCAAGAGATATATGCGTCAGTGCGGGTCAACCGTTAGACGCATATATATATATGTTGTATTTGAGGTTTTCCTCATCCTAATTATAAAGAAAGAGTATTTTATTGTTGCACGTCAAAATAATTTTGACTTCCTTCCTTTTAATTGACTTCCTTCACTAGGATGGGTATGTTTTTGTGAACGTGGAGAAGTGTCAGTTAGGCGGTCTTCTGCCATTGAAGCTCTAAGCCAAGTTTTGTAAGCCATATCAACCTACACCTACCTTAGAGGGGCTCATGACTTTAATGACCCTCCGCCTCTGAATCCTTCCTTGTTTGTAGAGCTATTAGTGAGGAAGTGTTGTTCACCTTTCCTCATACTCGTCCCTCACGTCCCTTTTTGACTCAGGTAGAAAAAACTGCCTTTGGAGCGAAATTAGCCAAGACGATGAAGCAAAAGGCGGGTCGAATAAACTCTCTACACTCGGATCCAGAGAACGCTCTTCTTTCGCACTCCATAACAATGTGATGAATTGTCTGTTCCACGTCACCACAATCACAACAAGGGGAAGATTTTAAGCCCCACTTATGAAGCAATGATACATATCGACCATGGCCAGTTCGAACCCTGTTGATAGCAACCCAAATTTTCCTTGGTAGGTCAAAGCCAAGAGGAGGATGGTTTGCATTAAATAAGGGCTGCCACTCTTGAGGAACTTTCATTCACTTTTCCATTCTTTTGTGGCTCCTTCCTTTGTGTGAGCTCTTGAGCTGTTTGAATGTTCCTTGGTAGGTCAAAGCCAAGAGGAGGATGGTTTGCATTAAATAAGGGCTGCCACTCTTGAGGAACTTTGATTCACTTTTCCATTCTTTTGTGGCTCCTTCCTTTGTGTGAGCTCTTGAGCTGTTTGAATGGGTGGAGATCTGGACTTCAAACGATGAAATCCTCCAATTACATCACCATGAATAGGAAGAGACTGGTTCGCTATTATTTTGTGGAAATCTCGGACCAAGTTCTTCATTCTTCTAAGTCTTGGAGGTTCGATGTGACTTAATACAGGCAACCAGAAGACAGGAGTGGATTTAACTGTGCCAGTAAAAATATCGCATAGTCTGATTCAGGACAACATCAATCTTCCGAACATGTGAGCTGTTCATTCAGACCGTAGAACAGTATTCCGCTGCAGAATAAACCAGCCCAGTAGCTGAATTGCGGAGCGTGGGAGCAGAAGCTCCCCAAGTAGAACCAGCGAGTTTGTGAAGAATGTTCTCAGTTTCCTCGTTCTCAGTTTAGCAGCACTGTCAGTTAGATGTTTACGGTAAGACAAAGTTCTATCCAGAGTAACTCCAAGGTACTTGCAATGAGAGTTGTAAGGTAGAGGAGTCCCATTGAGTAACAAATTTATAGTAGTTTTTGACTGCCTGTTATACAAATGAAAGAAACAGGTGTCTGTTTTACCCAAACTTGGAGTCAAACACCATTTTCTAAAATATGCATTCAAAATGCTCAGATCAGTGTTTATATTTCTTTCTATCCCATCCACAGAGGAATGTTAAAAAGCAAGTGCTAGATCATCGGCATATGCAAACTGGCGGGAGGATGTAGCTGGTATATCCGCGATGTACGAATTGAACAACAGTGGTCAAAGCACAGATCCTTGAGGGAGCCCATTATTGAGAACTTTCAGTTTGCTAAACTTATTATTCATTAGCACTTGTAGCTTCCTATGGGATAGCATATTCTGTATCAGTAACTTGCATCCTGTTAGTTTAAGGAACTTATATACAACTCCATCTCTCCAAACCGTATCGTATGCAGCTGTGAGGTCAACAAACACAGCTCCATTCCTCAATCGTTTTTCGAAGCCTGACTCGATGTAGGTTGTCAGAGAAAAAACTTGGTCTTCACTACTTCGAAGCGGTCTGAAACCCGCCTGCTCAACTGGAAGGATGTTGAAAACTTGAGGACTGATCCTGTTATAAATGAGTCGTTCAAGTAGCTTATAGCAGACACTTAATAAACCAATTGGCCTGTAACTTTTAGAACGATCAGCAGGCTTTCCTGGTTTAAGGAAGGCTATAATCTTAGTACACTTGAATTCTGGAGGAAGTTTCCCAGTAAGTGCAATGTTAGAAAAGAACTGTGACACCAACTTCCTTGCATTCTTTCCACTATGTGTGAGAAATTCAGGATGTATTTCATCCATACCTGGGGCTGTTCCATTTTTCATACCCTTTAGGGCTACCAAAAGCTCGTCTTCAGTGAAACTAGCAAGAGATGTTAAAGTGCAATTTCTTTGCATAAAGGACAGTTCTTGTCTGATTAACCTCTTATAGTGTACATCAGGTTTCACTTTCGACAGGCCAGCAATACGACTAGCAACTTGGTTCGGTGTAACTGCTGGTTCGGGCTGAGGATTATGAGGCAGTTCTTCAATAGGTTCTACGCTGTTCTACTGAAATGCTTAAAATCCATGGTCTGCAAAGTTTCATTCCATCTACTCCGTCTGGCTTCTTCTAAATTATGAAGAAGGTCAATCAGCAATATCATTTCCTGCATTCTTCTGATATTCAGTGTAGAGCTTTTCACAAGCCTCATTCTAACCTGGAATATATTCTTTCCTCATTCCTCTAGGAATGTGGTTCTTGGCTGATGTAAGTATGGCTTTCGTAAACCTACAGTAACTATTATCACAAGGTGGAATCCATCTTACGATACTGTCAAGATCACTTAAATATTTTCCCCAGTCAGCTTTATTAAAATTCCAGCATGGAGGTGCTGAAGATCTAATGATTGGTATCTGAATACCTATTTCAAGAAGAACAGGTCTATGTTGGCTGTGTGGAAAGTTATGGAGCACTTTACGGAATACTGGCAAACTATGTCCCTGAAGATCAATAGAAACAAAGCACAAATCAGGATTGGTTTCAGTGTTCCAACTCCCTGATTTAAAAGTACATTTATCTTTAGGAACATAAATTAGCTGCATGTTGTTTAGAGCAGCCCACTCTGTGAGTCTGGATGTAGGTGTAAGCATTCCACAATAGATCAAGTACATCGAATTACAGACATTATCAAAAAGGCATTAGAAGAAAAGAGTCTGCGCATCGATCTTTTTAGGTGTTTCGTAGGCATTTGACAAGGTTTGGCACCAGGGACTTGTCCAGAAATTAAACCAACTTCTTCCAAAACAGTATATTGAACTGATAAAGTCATACAGTACAGATAGAATCTTTCGTATAAAACAGGAAAATGATTACACTGAGCTAAAATAAATATAAGCAGGTGCCCCGCAAGGTAGTGTGCTGGAACCTATAATTTATCTTCTCTATACGTTGCAACATTTGCAGGCGATACTGCACTTATGGCAATTGCAGATAATGCAACTGAAGCTACCGAAAAACTTCAACCAGCTACTAATAAGATATCCAGATGGATAAAAAACTGGAAGATAAATCTGAATGAAACCAAATCTACTCATACCAACTTTACCAAGAAAATTACGTTTTACTTTTACAAGAAAATGAGGGACCAAACACCCTTAACCATTAACAATAACATATACCATATACCATACCCAAACACAGCAAAGTACCTAGGTATAACCATAGATACAAAATTCTTTGGAAAGAACAATTTGAGAAAAAATTCGAGGCATAAGGTATAAAATATCGAAAAATGTATTGGCTATTAGGTCGCAACTTAAAATTGTCAATATAGAACAAAGTGTTATTATATAATCAGACTTTGAAACCATTGTGGAGTTAGTGGAGTTATGGCATTCAACTCTGCTGGTGTGTCAAATCATGTCACATAAACAAAATTTAGCGATTCCAAAACAAGGTTCTACGAAATATTGTTAATGCACGGTGGTATATCCGAAATAGCGACATTAATCGGCATATTGGCATTGAAGATGTTGCCAGTGCGATTAAAAGACTTGCTGCCAACCAGGAACTAAGGCTCCACAACCACGTAAACGCTGAAGCGATCCAACTCCTGGATACACGTGGAATAAGAAGACTGAAAAGACATAAACCTCACAAACTAGTATAGTGTGAGGACTTAGAGCTAAATATGTGATGTGTGATGTTCCTGGAACGTTTAGTGAAAACTTTTGGACGCCCTTGGTTGAATAACAGATTACGCCCCGTAGTATTGTAAATTAGAGAAAAATTAATGGTTAGTTTAATTAAGACTAGTTTTAATAATTACTGTATTTTCTTCATGATGAAACGATTAATAAAAAAAAACTCGTGCCTCGAGTCCCTTTAATTCAGGTACGAAAAACTGCCTTTGGAGCGAAGTTAGGGAGTCAAAGAAATACAAGACGGGTCCAGTAAACTCTCTACACTCGCGTGCCTACCTCAACTTTGTGCTACTTCGCAAGATTGTGCAGCAAGTAATAGTTAAACCGTTTGCATACGACGTTTTGATACCATCAAACTAGCTAGCAGATTAAACAGCGGCTCTTACTAATATTCGAGCTGTAGAATAGCTATTATTGCTGCTCTTCTTATCCGCTATTTTGAACCGAAACTCCACCGCCGCGACGACAAAGCCGTCACGACGTCCACATTCCAAATAGTTAAACGACGAGTTGCTAACATTGTTGTTCCTACGGAGTGAAAGAAAATTAGTTGAATTAAAAGTTGTAGTAGAAAACGAACTGCGCTTTTGTTACAAAAAGGTTTTAATAAACCATTAAATCTTATTTACTCTTGATTCGCTATCCACCAGCCAGAGTTTTTGCAATGAAAAGCACTAATAAATATATACACAAATAGCTTTGATGTGTTATTTACATCCACAGTTCGGTCAAAATTCGGGAAAAACTGTAAATCTTGTTCGTTTTGTTAAATAAAATGTTTGCGGTATTGAACGTAAAACCGATTCGACACAAAAACCGTCGAGATAAAAAGCAATCTTCAGATAGCTTTTTGTTTTCGTGTCCGCTTTTACGTCGTCTGTCCCTTATCAGGGCGGTTGTTTTTTGTCGTCTCGGTTCGCTTAGCTAACTAAAAAACACAACTTCCGAACAGCGGAGATGAACTAAGAGGATTTGGGAATTAACTAACTTATTTTGCCTTGGAAATTACTGGGCAGGTCGAGGGTGGAATTATAAATTCGGTGTTTATGGAAATCGGGGTGATGTTACAATGGGACAGGACAATAGTCTTATGTAAAGTAGAGGCAAAGACTTCGAGAGCAGTAGCACTAGACAGACTAGACGGACTAGGCGGACTGGACGGACTAGACGGACTAGACGGACTAGACGGACTAGACGGACTAGACGGACTAGACGGACTAGACGGACTAGACGGACTAGACGGACTAGACGGACTAGACGGACTAGACGGACTAGACGGACTAGACGGACTAGACGGACTAGACGGACTAGACGGACTAGACGGACTAGACGGACTAGACGGACTAGACGGACTAGACGGACTAGACGGACTAGACGGACTAGACGGACTAGACGGACTAGACGGACTAGACGGACTAGACGGACTAGACGGACTAGACGGACTAGACGGACTAGACGGACTAGACGGACTAGACGGACTAGACGGACTAGACGGACTAGACGGACTAGACGGACTAGACGGACTAGACGGACTAGACGGACTAGACGGACTACACAAACTAGACAGACTACACAGACAGACAAGGCTAGACAGACAAGACTAGACTACCCATTTCTACCCAATATTGTGTTCTAAATTGTGTATAACTACACAAATAGCTTTGATGTGTTATTTACCCTAACTGTGTAACGGCTTTAGGCTATTTCATACAAGGTACAATCAAACCAGAAGTTAAATCTTTTAAATCCAATATCTACGTCAAAGGTAAATTAAATACATGGAGATCATAAATTACATCAGGCTATTCTGTATAGTCTGTTATGTAATTATGTTCGTCTACTTTAGCATTGAGTGCTTTGCTAAAAACTTAAAAACCTAACAATCTAATTCTATATAATCACACTCTGCTGTGTAATCTTCTCTTGTGTATTTAGCCTCCTTTATCTAGTCTTGTCCGTTTAGTTTTACCTAAAAATCTTTGCCTGTTAATCCAAGTGCTGGATATATATATTAAAATGATGTTATAAATGAATTATTCACGCTTTGTCTAGTCTTTCCAGTTAACTTAATTGATGGAACTTCTAGCACGCTTTCCACGTTCGCCCAGTTGATGAGATAATGATCTCTGCTTTTGCGCACTTCTATTCATCAAACTGATTGCACCAGAATAATTATCTCTGGACTCGCACACAAAACAAACTTTATACTATAAACTAGATTAGGTAGTTAAGATTAGATTGGTCAATAATTTAATTATTAAATTGTCATTACATTAAGACAAACAATACCAGACAGACAATACTAGATATACAAGACTAAACAGAAAAAACTAGACAGACAAGACTAGACAGACAAGACTAGACAGACAAAACTAGGCAGGCAAGATTAGACAGACAAGATTTGGCAGACAAGAATGGACAGACAAGACAGACAAGAGTAGACAGACAAGACTAGACAGACAAAACTAGACGGACAAGTCTAGACAGGCAAGACAAGACAGACAAAACTAGACAGACAAGTCTAGACAGACAAGATTACGTAAATAAGAATTGACAGACAAAACTAGACAGACAAGGCTAGACAGACAAGACTATACGGACAAGATTAGACAGACAAGAGTAGAGAAACAAAGCTACACAGAAAAGACTACATAGGTAAGACTTGAGGAACCAATACCAAATTTTCGAAATTCGCGATTCCTAAATTTGTCCTGAATATGGAACCTTGAAGGACAATCCAAGTTTTTTAAAAATCTTCATTGAAATTTTTGTCCATATTATCGAACCTTGAGGAAGTAATTCCAAGTTTTAGAAATTCGCAATTCTAGATGTGTCCTGTTTATAGAACCTTGAAGTATATAGAATCCAAGTTGTTTTAAAAATCGCGACTCGGATTGGTTCTTCAAGGTTCTATAAACAGGACACATCTAGAATTGCGAATTTCCAAAATTTGGAATTACTTCCTCAAGGTTCGAGTTGTTTTAAAAATCGCGACTCAAATTTTGTCCTTATTATAGAACGTTGAGGAACCCATACCAACTTTTGGAAATTCGTGATTCCAAACTTGTCCGCGAATATGAAACCTTGAGTGGAACCAAGTTTTTTTGAAAACGCGACTCAAATTTTGTTTTTATTATAAAACCTTCGGGGACCAATGGCATTTTAGAAACTCGCGATTCTAAATTTGCCCCGAAAATGGAACCTTGCTGGACAATCTAAATTTTTTTTAATCGTGATTTAACTTTTGTCCTTATTTTCGAACCTTGAGGAACCCGTACCAAATTTGGGATATAAATTGCGATTATAAACGCGATTTTTAAATTTATAATTTGCGATTATAAACGTGTCCTGAATATGGAACCTTGAAGGATAATCCAAGATTTTTAAAAATCGCTTCTCAAATGTTGTCCTTATTATAGAACCTTAAGGAAGCAATACCATATTTTAGAAATACGCTATTCTAAACTTATACTGGTTATGGAACTTTGAGGGCCAAAACCAGTTTTTTTAAAAATCGCGACTCAAATTTTGTCCGTATTATCGAACCTTGAGGAAGCAATTCAAAATTTTGGAAATTCGCGGTTCTAGATGTGTTCCGATTATAGAACCTTGAAGACCCAATCCAAGTTTTTTTTTTAAATCGCGACTCAAATTTTGTCCCTATTATAGTACCTTGAGGAGCCCATACCAAATTTTGGAAATTCGAGATTCCAAACTTGTCCCCAAATATGGAACCTTGAAGGACTTTCCATGTTTTTTTTTAAATCTCGACTCAAATTTTGTCCCTATTATAAAACCTTCGAGCACCAGTTACAAATTTTAGAAATTCACGATTCTAAATTTGCCCCGAATATGGAAACTTGACGGACATTCCAAATTAAAAAAAATCGTGATTCAACTTTTGTCCTTATTATCGAACCTTGAGGAGCCCGTACCAAATTTGGAGATGGAGATTAGCGTGTCTAAGGACTAAGGACAATCCAAGATTTTTAAAAATCGCTTCTCAAATTTTGTCCTTATTATAGAACCTTGAGGAAGCAATACCAAATTTTGGAAATACGCTATTCTAATTGTAGGTATACTGGTTATGGAAGTTTGAAGGCCAAGGCCAGTTTTTTTTTTAAATCGCGACTCAAATTTTGTCCGTATTGTCGAACCTTGAGGAAGCAATTCCAAGTTTTAGAAATTCGATATACTAGATGTGTCCTGATTATAGAACCTTGAAGAACAAATCCAAGTTGTTTTAAAAATCGCGACTAACATTTTGTCCTTATTATAAAACCTTCGGGAACGAATGATAAATTTTGGAAAATCTCGATTCTAAATTTGCCCCGAATATGGAACCTTGCCGGACAATCCAATTTTTTTAAAAATTGTGATTCAACTTTTGTCCTTATTATCGAACCTTGAGGAACCTGTACTCAAATTTTGTCCTTATATTAAAACCTTCCGGAACAAATGACAAATTTTAGAAATTCTCGATTCTAAACATGTCCTGAATATGGAACCTTTAAGGACAATCCAATAAAAATTTAAAAATCGTTTCTCAAATTCTGTCCTTATTATAGAAGCTTGGGGCAGCAATACCAACTTTTGGAAAAACGCTATTCTAAATGTAGGTATTCTGGTTATGGAAGTTTGAAGGCCAAGACCATTTTTTTTAGAAATCGCGACTAAAATTTTGTCCTTATTACAAAGCCTTGAGGAACCCATACCAAATTTTGGAAATTCGCGATTCTAAACGTGTCCTGAATATGGAACCTTAAAGAACCAATCCAAGTTTTTTAAAAATCGCGAAGGGAATCGGGAAGGCTGGGTGGCTCTCCAATATTATCTAGTCCTGCGTGATAAGACAAAAAGTTTGCCCGCGTCGCGACGCCACCCAGAAGCTGGGCAGAATCAAAGCGTCGGGCTCGTTTTTTATGTTTTATGAATATATATATTTTTTTTTTGTTGTTGTTAAATTTAACATAAAGGAAATGCAAGACTAGGGGGACAAGACTAAACAAGCAAAACTAGACAGACAAGACTAGATAGGCAAAACTAGACAGACAAGATAAGACCAGACAAACAAGACTAGATAGGCAAGACTAGACAGACAAGAGTAGACATACAAGACTAGACAGACAAGAGGAGACTGATAAGACTAGACAGGCGAGACTAGACAGACAAGACTAGACAGAAAAGACTGGACACGCAAGACTAGACAGACAAGACTAGACAGACAAGACCAGACAGACAAGACTAGACAGACAAGACTAGACAGACAATATTAGACAGACAAGACTAGACAGACAAGACTAGAAAGACAAGACTAGACAGCCAAGACTAGACAGACAAGACTGGACACGCAAGACTAGACAGACAAGACTAGACAGACAAGACCAGACAGACAAGACTAGACAGACAAGACTAGACAGACAATATTAGACAGAAAAGATTAGACAGACAAGACTAGACAGACAGGACTAGACAGACAAGACTAGACAGACAAGACTAGACGGACATGACTAGACAGACAAGACTAGACAGACAAGACTAGCCAGACAAGACTAGACAGACAAGACTAGACAGACAAGACTAGACAGACAAGACTAGACAGACAAGACTAGACAGACAAGACTAGACAGACAAGACTAGATAGACAAGACTAGACAGACAAGACTAGACAGACAAGACTAGACAGACAAGACTAAACAGACAAGACTAGACAGATAAAACTAGACAGACAAGACTAGACAGACAAGACTAGACAGACAAGACTAGACAGACAAGACTAGACAGACAAGACTAGACAGACAAGACTAGACAGACAAGACTAGACAGACAAGACTAGACAGACAAGACTAGACAGACAAGACTAGACAGACAAGACTAGACAGACAAGACTAGACAGACAAGACTAGACAGACAAGACTAGACAGACAAGACTAGACAGACAAGACTAGACAGACAAGACTAGACAGACAAGACTAGACAGACAAGACTAGACAGACAAGACTAGACAGACAAGACTAGACAGACAAGACTAGACAGACAAGACTAGACAGACAAGACTAGACAGACAAGACTAGACAGACAAGACTAGACAGACAAGACTAGACAGACAAGACTAGACAGACAAGACTAGACAGACAAGACTAGACAGACAAGACTAGACAGACAAGACTAGACAGACAAGACTAGACAGACAAGACTAGACAGACAAGACTAGACAGACAAGACTAGACAGACAAGACTAGACAGACAAGACTAGACAGACAAGACTAGACAGACAAGACTAGACAGACAAGACTAGACAGACAAGACTAGACAGACAAGACTAGACAGACAAGACTAGACAGACAAGACTAGACAGACAAGACTAGACAGACAAGACTAGACAGACAAGACTAGACAGACAAGACTAGACAGACAAGACTAGACAGACAAGACTAGACAGACAAGACTAGACAGACAAGACTAGACAGACAAGACTAGACAGACAAGACTAGACAGACAAGACTAGACAGACAAGACTAGACAGACAAGACTAGACAGACAAGACTAGACAGACAAGACTAGACAGACAAGACTAGACAGACAAGACTAGACAGACAAGACTAGACAGACAAGACTAGACAGACAAGACTAGACAGACAAGACTAGACAGACAAGACTAGACAGACAAGACTAGACAGACAAGACTAGACAGACAAGACTAGACAGACAAGACTAGACAGACAAGACTAGACAGACAAGACTAGACAGACAAGACTAGACAGACAAGACTAGACAGACAAGACTAGACAGACAAGACTAGACAGACAAGACTAGACAGACAAGACTAGACAGACAAGACTAGACAGACAAGACTAGACAGACAAGACTAGACAGACAAGACTAGACAGACAAGACTAGACAGACAAGACTAGACAGACAAGACTAGACAGACAAGACTAGACAGACAAGACTAGACAGACAAGACTAGACAGACAAGACTAGACAGACAAGACTAGACAGACAAGACTAGACAGACAAGACTAGACAGACAAGACTAGACAGACAAGACTAGACAGACAAGACTAGACAGACAAGACTAGACAGACAAGACTAGACAGACAAGACTAGACAGACAAGACTAGACAGACAAGACTAGACAGACAAGACTAGACAGACAAGACTAGACAGACAAGACTAGACAGACAAGACTAGACAGACAAGACTAGACAGACAAGACTAGACAGACAAGACTAGACAGACAAGACTAGACAGACAAGACTAGACAGACAAGACTAGACAGACAAGACTAGACAGACAAGACTAGACAGACAAGACTAGACAGACAAGACTAGACAGACAAGACTAGACAGACAAGACTAGACAGACAAGACTAGACAGACAAGACTAGACAGACAAGACTAGACAGACAAGACTAGACAGACAAGACTAGACAGACAAGACTAGACAGACAAGACTAGACAGACAAGACTAGACAGACAAGACTAGACAGACAAGACTAGACAGACAAGACTAGACAGACAAGACTAGACAGACAAGACTAGACAGACAAGACTAGACAGACAAGACTAGACAGACAAGACTAGACAGACAAGACTAGACAGACAAGACTAGACAGACAAGACTAGACAGACAAGACTAGACAGACAAGACTAGACAGACAAGACTAGACAGACAAGACTAGACAGACAAGACTAGACAGACAAGACTAGACAGACAAGACTAGACAGACAAGACTAGACAGACAAGACTAGACAGACAAGACTAGACAGACAAGACTAGACAGACAAGACTAGACAGACAAGACTAGACAGACAAGACTAGACAGACAAGACTAGACAGACAAGACTAGACAGACAAGACTAGACAGACAAGACTAGACAGACAAGACTAGACAGACAAGACTAGACAGACAAGACTAGACAGACAAGACTAGACAGACAAGACTAGACAGACAAGACTAGACAGACAAGACTAGACAGACAAGACTAGACAGACAAGACTAGACAGACAAGACTAGACAGACAAGACTAGACAGACAAGACTAGACAGACAAGACTAGACAGACAAGACTAGACAGACAAGACTAGACAGACAAGACTAGACAGACAAGACTAGACAGACAAGACTAGACAGACAAGACTAGACAGACAAGACTAGACAGACAAGACTAGACAGACAAGACTAGACAGACAAGACTAGACAGACAAGACTAGACAGACAAGACTAGACAGACAAGACTAGACAGACAAGACTAGACAGACAAGACTAGACAGACAAGACTAGACAGACAAGACTAGACAGACAAGACTAGACAGACAAGACTAGACAGACAAGACTAGACAGACAAGACTAGACAGACAAGACTAGACAGACAAGACTAGACAGACAAGACTAGACAGACAAGACTAGACAGACAAGACTAGACAGACAAGACTAGACAGACAAGACTAGACAGACAAGACTAGACAGACAAGACTAGACAGACAAGACTAGACAGACAAGACTAGACAGACAAGACTAGACAGACAAGACTAGACAGACAAGACTAGACAGACAAGACTAGACAGACAAGACTAGACAGACAAGACTAGACAGACAAGACTAGACAGACAAGACTAGACAGACAAGACTAGACAGACAAGACTAGACAGACAAGACTAGACAGACAAGACTAGACAGACAAGACTAGACAGACAAGACTAGACAGACAAGACTAGACAGACAAGACTAGACAGACAAGACTAGACAGACAAGACTAGACAGACAAGACTAGACAGACAAGACTAGACAGACAAGACTAGACAGACAAGACTAGACAGACAAGACTAGACAGACAAGACTAGACAGACAAGACTAGACAGACAAGACTAGACAGACAAGACTAGACAGACAAGACTAGACAGACAAGACTAGACAGACAAGACTAGACAGACAAGACTAGACAGACAAGACTAGACAGACAAGACTAGACAGACAAGACTAGACAGACAAGACTAGACAGACAAGACTAGACAGACAAGACTAGACAGACAAGACTAGACAGACAAGACTAGACAGACAAGACTAGACAGACAAGACTAGACAGACAAGACTAGACAGACAAGACTAGACAGACAAGACTAGACCGACAAGACTAGACAGACAAGACTAGACAGACAAGACTAGACAGACAAGACTAGACAGACAAGACTAGACAGACAAGACTAGACAGACAAGACTAGACAGACAAGACTAGACAGACAAGACTAGACAGACAAGACTAGACAGACAAGACTAGACAGACAAGACTAGACAGACAAGACTAGACAGACAAGACTAGACAGACAAGACTAGACAGACAAGACTAGACAGACAAGACTAGACAGACAAGACTAGGCAGACAAGACTAGACAGACAAGACTAGACAGACAAGACTAGACAGACAAGACTAGACAGACAAGACTAGACAGACAAGACTAGAGAGACAAGGCTAGAGAGACAAGGCTAGAGAGACAAGGCTAGAGAGACAAGACTAGACAGACAAGACTAGACAGACAAGACTAGACAGACAAGACTAGACAGACAAGACTAGACAGACAAGACTAGACAGACAAGACTAGACAGACAAGACTAGACAGACAAGACTAGACAGACAAGACTAGACAGACAAGACTAGACAGACAAGACTAGACAGACAAGACTAGACAGACAAGACTAGACAGACAAGACTAGACAGACAAGACTAGACAGACAAGACTAGACAGACAAGACTAGACAGACAAGACTAGACAGACAAGACTAGACAGACAAGACTAGACAGACAAGACTAGACAGACAAGACTAGACAGACAAGACTAGACAGACAAGACTAGACAGACAAGACTAGACAGACAAGACTAGACAGACAAGACAAGACAGACAAGACTAGACAGACAAGACTAGACAGACAAGACTAGACAGACAAGACTAGACAGACAAGACTAGACAGACAAGACTAGACAGACAAGACTAGACAGACTAGACTAGATCGACAAGACTAGACGGGCAAGACGAAACAGACTAGACTAGACAGGCAAGACTAGACAGACAATTCCAGATACACAAACTGGAGAAACAATACTATAAATGGAAGACTAGGTAGAAGTTGATAAAATGTAATAATTCGGTTGCAAATCTATTTTTCTTTCGTCTTTATGTGCGTCGTTTCCCGAGTGTTCTACCCCCGTTCGCCACATAATATACAAAATTGTTTCGCTCTCGATGAACAATGAACGGAAACGGGGATCACCAGCGGGACTCGCCTGAATTTATGTCTCTCGCTTAGATGATAACCTTTGACGGCGCAATATTAAAAATAATATTAACTGTTCCATTTGTGTAAAAGGGGATGTTCGAGCGAGAATTATGGCCTCAATGGAGAAGTTGAAAGAATGATTAAAGAAGAAGCTCTTGTTGAACAAGTTTAAATAGACTCGAAAAATTATATAGCTACCTATCTAGCTATATAATTTTTTTATATATTTAAATTCTAATTTTAGTATTACAGAGCTCCGGAAAGGTTGAATATATATGGTATATATATATATATTATATATATATATATATATTATATATACCATTATATATACCATATATTATATATATATATGGTGTAATTATTATATATTCAGGCTGTGTTCCGACTTTATTAAGAAACTTTTACGTTTATAATAAAATGAATGTAACCGTTAAACCTTTGCGGCACTGTATTTTGGATCACTTTGATTTTTCCCGTTTTTGTTGAAAATTCTGTTTTTTAATTTCAATCCGATTTTTAGTTATCGCTCGTAAAATATTCAATGTGGGTTAAGTGGCCTCTCGAGCGGAACTTCGCAATGAAAAGCTATTGATCAAATTAGAACAATAGGAATTTAAATTTTTATTATAATTTAATTGGATTAAAACTATAATGCAGCCGGAAATAAAAGCCATAAATAAATATGTGTTTATTTATAAGTACGCTTACAAATAAATATGGTAATTCCGCTATAATTCTTTTTACAACAAGAGCCAAAATTGTTGTATCCCGAAATGGCAGTAATCCAGTGCCTGAAAACCCGGTGTGCATCAATTTCCTCCTTCCCTCTGCACTATTAACCCTCGTGCTCTCGTGGGAGGAATTTGCACTTACGTTTCCTCGGCGAATATAAAATCCCATTTAAATAACCTGCGCGCCCGATATTTTAACCGAACCTAAACATTTACATACAGCCCAGTAAAAATAATGAATTTATTACCATCAAACATTTATGTTAGTATGAAATGCGAGACGTGTCTTGTTTGGACAAGAAACTCGCATTACAGGATTTGTCTGTGTGTGGGTTTAAGCCGTTCAAGATCCGTCTCTAGCGATGTAATTGGAGATTCATTTTCTCTCTTGGATTAATATTCATTACAAGCCGCATATTGTGATATTTGTTTGGACAGAGAAATTCCCATTTCGGGATTTGCGTGATCTGTGTGTGGATTTAAACCGATCAAGATCGGTTTCTAGCGATGTAATTAGAGATTCGTATTCTTCGGTTGGATTTATATTCATTACAAGCCGCATTTTGTGAAATTCTATATTTTAGGGTAATCAAGATCCATTAGGAATTGAGACGAATAACTTAAGAACTATAAATCTTTTTTTGCAATAAAACTAACAAGGCAAGAGTACACAAACTAAAATTAGAACACTAAAAGCAAAACACTAGACAGACAAGCTTTTCCTAAACTGTTCCTTGTTTGCATTTCTCTCGAGAAGATAATTCAAGTTTATCTGTTTGGATTAGTGCATCCATTATTTAATTTCTCCCGCCTTTATGGTATTAACCGTTCGACTGCAGTGCCCTCTTGGAGAGAACCATAAATTCAGACAACACAATATTTTACAGGGGGCGTATATATACGCATTTCGTATAAAGTATAATCTCGATAATCCGACACATATGGGACCAGACAACCGCTGGATCATCAGAGAAAGTCGTGGGAGGCAAGAGCACGAGCGGTCTCCAGAGCGCCGGATTACTGAACGTGACGTCCGATTAACCAACGGCCGAATTACCGAGATTATACTGTATATTGCTAACAGCCCTCGTTCTCTCGTGGGAGGATTGGGAATAGTACTTCACCTACAATACCAGCCTGTGTAGGTGTTCCACAAGGAACAGTGCTAGCTCCCGTCCTATTTAAATTTTTACTGCAGATATGGTACAGTTCACTGGAGCTGAGATATCTACATTATATGCCGATGATACTAGTGTAAATGTTGAATGCCCTTGCGAGGGCGTATATATACGCGGCTTTTATAGTTAAATGGTTATATACAAATTTCGGAATTTCCAGTCTCATTAATTCGCAACTCTTATTGTTAGTGCAACGTCAAAAACTAGATTTCGCCGTAATGTAAACGCAAACGATATTGAGTTATCAAATATTTTGAGGTGGAATCTTCGGTCTATTTGACAGTGACAAATGATGTTTGCCGCCGCCGCGGGAACTTCTTTCACGCGTTTTTCCCGGTTCGTAGATTACCGGAGGAAATATTGACGAAATCCGGATTGAAATTGTCCCCGCGTTTCGGGTTTTGTTCGGCACGTTCGCAGCCGTTTTAGGTCGCAGATGATTTGCACGCCCCTTGTTTTATACGTGCCATAAAACCTTTATTACGTGCATTTATACTTGAGATAATAAACATATTTATAGCCAGATACACTCGACGTTATTTACAAGTGACTCCTGCCGGCTTACCTCTTGTCTCCCTTTAGTTCCGTTTATTCAACAATCTTACTTCTACAAGGAAAGATAAGATCATCTAGATAAAATCATCTTTCTTTAGTCCCGTTTGTCCATTGTTCTCAATGATATTACTTCTATAGAGAGAGAATATATTTATTGTATGCTTTGTACATTATATAAAGGGCTATCGACCCCAAATTACTTCTATATTTAGTTAAATATAGAAGTATTCGAGTTCAGTTTGAGTAGCGAGTAAAGACGGTCGACTTAAAAGTGCTAGTGTGTGTGATTGACGTCGATTA
This sequence comes from Phosphuga atrata, assembly GCA_944588485.1. Classification (NCBI taxonomy): domain Eukaryota; kingdom Metazoa; phylum Arthropoda; class Insecta; order Coleoptera; family Silphidae; genus Phosphuga; species Phosphuga atrata. The sequence continues at coordinate 60,227,098 of OX155900.1, forward strand.
GACTAATTTGTTACAGCAGAAAATCGTGAGAGGAGGCCGAAGAGCCTGGTGTCATAGAGAAGGTTAATTGTGACAAGTTGGGGGCCCATTAAGCCAAACTTAGTGGCCCCCAAGGAGCTAGTTAGTTAAATATAACTGAGGGAATTTGACAAGTTTGTGTATCTTGTCCCAGTTTTCCTTGCTCTGTAACATGTAGTCTATAAAGTTTCTTTGTTTGAAGCGTAACGTTCTATATTCGATTTTTTGAGATTTTTTCAAATATTGTGTGGTCCATCAAATGTTGTATGCTCGACAGCTTCTTTTTCACTGCAATGTTCCCACAGATTATCTGGTGATCCTACCTACTGAATCGAAACCAATATGTCAGGATCGGGAATAGTACTTCACTTACAGTACCAACATGCGTAGGTGTTCCACAAGGAACAGTGCTAGCTCCCATCGTATTATCAATTTTTACTGAAGAAATGGTACAGTTTATTGGAGCTGATACGTGTACAGACGGGACTAAAGAAAGACTACCTTTGTCTAATTCAATATTGCCTGTCTAGTTATATTCAGCTAGTATAGTCCTGTGTATCTAATTCAATGTTTACTGTCTAGTTATGTTTAACTAGTCTAGACCTATGTGACGAAACCGAGGAAATAATAGTTAGTAGTGGTGTTCCACAGGGATCGGTTATGGGACCCATTCTGTGGAACATACTTTATGGTGGAGTACTAAGATTAGAACTAGCTAGGCTAATAACCCTTACAGATGATTTAGCTCTTGTAGTAAAAGCAAGGTCGGAACACACATGGATGCTAAATGCATAACAAGCAAAATCAAAAAATTAAATCTCGCTCTATATGCCGATGATACCAGCGTAATTGTTTCCGGAAGATTAAACCGTAGAAGTTGCTGCAAGAATGGCTAAAGTAGTACCAGAAAAAATGGAGATATGGGTTGCTGCCAATCAGCTACACCTGAATACTGTCAAGACAAAATAAATGTCCTTTAAAACTAATAGAAGAAGAAGAGGACACGACGAAGACTTGAATATACAATTGCATAACAGCATACTATATAGAGCCATATGTATAAAAATTTTGGAAATTTTCCTAGAGGAGAATCTACAATAGAAGAAAACCTGAATGCTGCGGAATATATATTATGCTGAAATTTAATCAGTGCTCACATATGGTATACTATTCTGGGGATATACGATGCACTTACAACGGGTACACATACCACATAAGGGGCGGGGTTCTTGCATACATTAGGATTACTCATTACATCATGCAGGCCCCATTTTAAAAACTATGAAATACTGACAGTGCCCTGCATATATCTAAGAGAACTGGTGTCCTTTGTGTACAAAAATTAACAACAATTTAATAAAAACCTCGATGTACACAACATAAATACAATGAATACCTTAAACTACCAAATGCCTAAGAGAAACCTTTCGATGTGTAGTAGAGCTGTACCACCCAAGAATAAATACTTTTTGATTTCATTCGATCCTCGCATTTGCTGTAAATAATCTTTATAACACCCATAACCAGTAAGAAATTGGGTTAGATGGTTCTTCGTGTTTCCTGCTTACCAAGGAGCTATTTTAGGTATTAGCAGCCTCTTTTATTACCCTTTATCTGATGGCTACAACTTTCTCTGCCATTTATCATACAGATTACCTCTAGAAATTTTCCTGGTAGTTTCGCTGGATCCTGCTTCATATAGTTCCTTTCCTTCTTTGGCCAGTAACTCAAGTGTTGGTATACCAGCAATTACTAAAAGAGCGTCACCAAATACTGTTCCTTATGCGCAGCAAATCCTTAGTTTTCTTAGCACTACAGAGAGTTTGTCGATGACCGACTTTGATGATGAGGTATTGTGCCCATATTGAGGCCCCATGTAGCATCATTGACTGGACCACGCAACTGAGTGCTCTACTTTTACAACCTTTCGGCTCTCCTACATAAGGAGTTGGGCATAAGTCTTTCTATTGCTGCAATTGCTCTCATACCTTTTGCTGTAGCTTCCTTAAGATGGGGAACGGACGAGAGCCTCTTATCGATGGTGACACCTAGGTATTTTAATGACCCTTTTGGGGTGATGCTAATCTTGTTTATTTGGAACGTTATTGATGCAAGCCTCAGTCCCGTTAGTAAGACAGCTTCTGTTTTCTGTGCAGCGAGATTTAATTTTTTGATTGCATCCAACTGCTTATTTGGCATATTGCTTGGATTGCACTTAGCATCCACGTGTGTTCCGACTTTGCTGTTGCTACAACAGCTAAATCATCTGTAAAGGCAACTAGCCTAACTCCCTCCGGAAGTTTTAAGCTAAATACTCCATTATAAAGTATGTTCCACTGAGTGGGGCCCATAACCGATCCCTTAGGAACACTACTACAAATTACTATTTCCTCGTTCACGACACAGGTCGTCGTTGTCGGGATTTCTTCATTGTCGAAGATCCTTCCCTCATTGCCATCGCCGCCTCCGCTCTTGGGCCTGTTGGTGGCTCCAAAGACGGATGCGTGATCGGTTGGTACGTTGGCATGGGATAGTTGATGGTGAATGATGGTGACTGTGCACAGAGTAACAGGAGGACTTGCAAGTAATACCCCGCCTCCTGCTACAGGTACAGGCTCCTATTCTAGTGGCACAGATAGATGAGACAACTAGTGAGAGTGAGTACCCTTAAATAGCAAAGATAGTAGCCCCAATCTTCAGGGCTGGGGAACGACGCCGTGCTTTTGAGAGCCTGTCTTATTCCGCCGCCGTCCATAGATTAGGTAACCTATCCCTTTACTGGACGCCGCTACGCCAGGTACTAGCCCTACCTAGACCCCCAACACTCTTCAGCTTGCTGACCTGGTTTCCCGCTGGGATGGGTTACCCAAACCTTCCACCAGGTTGCTCAGCGTAAGAGGGACACCACGTGTAGGCGAATGTGGAGTTAGGGTGGAGAGGCTATGTAGCCGCTGGTAACTATATATTGCGCATCACACCCAAGACCCCCATAGGTCTAGACTAGGTAGACTTCTGTCAAGATAACTAGACTTTACTCATTACATTAGAATTAGAAACACCGGTCTAGACTAGCTGAATATAACTAGATGATCATCATCATCATGTCCTTTTGGTGATCCAATCTTGGATGTTGGCCTCTTCCCTCTTTATCCACTTTTGGCGATCTTGTGTCCGTCTCATCTAGTCTCGACCTTCTTTCCGTCGAATGTCGTCTATCCAGGGCTGAGATGGTCAGCCGCGCCCTCGAGTATCCGGTCTGGGTCTCCATTCAATGACTCGTCTCGTCCAGCGACTCTCGTTCATTCTCGCAATGTGTCCTGTCCTTGTCCACTTTTTCCTTGCTATAACAGCCATGACGTCTTTCACCTTGGTCTTATTCCGGATCTATTCATTATGTTTCCGGTCACGAAGGGTGGTTCCGAGCATCGCTCTCTCCATGCCCCTCTGCGCGACTCAGAACTTCTCGGCGAAATTCGTCATGGTCTCTGTACCGTAGGTGAGCACGGGCATGACACACTGCTCGAAGACTTTAACTTTGAGATCCAGGGATATTTTGCCACGTAGAATCTGCTTATTGGTACCGAACGCTGCTCAGGCCTGCGCGATCCGCCATTCCACTTCCGCTACCTGGTTCTCAAAGTGCAGTGTAACCTTATGCCCCAAATATATGTACTCGGTAGTCTGGTAGTCTGTGATTTCGGGAATGTTGGTCATAATCTTGGTTTTCCCCATGTTCATCTTAAGACCCGTCTTCTCGGATTCTACTCTAAAATCCTCCAGCATCGTTATCGTCTGCCCATTGCTCTCTGAGACCAGAACCAGGTCATCAGCAAACCTCAGATTGGTCATTCTCTCTCCATAAATCATCAGCCCCTTCCCTGCCCATTGCATCTGTTGGAATGTACATTCTAGTGCTAGGGTAAGCAGCTTCGATGATATTGTGTCCCCTTGCCTGACACCTCTCTCTAGATGAAATTTCTTAGTTTTCTTGTGCAGGGAGACACAGGCAGTTGCATTCTGATGCAGGTCGTTAAAGATCTGTAGGTACCTTTTAGCGATACGGCATTTAACTAGAGCTTGCTCTATGGCCCACAACTCTAAAGCCCACCTATAACTAGATAGTCAAGTTTAAATTAGACATAGTTACGTTTAGACAAAATCGTCTTTTCGTAGTCCAATCTGTCTTAGGCTATTATCATAGCTCCCTCTGGAAATTTTAACCTGTGGACTCCAACATAAAGTATGTTCCAGAGAGTGGGACCCATAACCGATCCCTGTGGAATACCACTACTAGCTACTATTTCCTCGGTTTCGTCGCATAGGTCTAGACTAGGTAGACATAACTAGACAGTAAACATTGAATTTGACAAGTCAAAATTAGCTGAATATAACTAGACATTTAATATTAAAATAGACAAAGATACGTTTAGACAAAATCATCTTTCTTTAGTTCCGCCTATCCTTTGCTATTATTCTAGCTCCCTCTGGAAGTTTTAACATGTGGACTCCAATATAAAGTATGTTCCAGAGAGTGGGACCCATAACCGATCCCTGTGGAATACCACTACTAGCTACTATTTCCTCGGTTTCGTCGCACAGGTCTAGACTAGGTAGACATAACTAGACAGTAAACATTGAATTAGACAAGTCAAAATTAGCTGAATATAACTAGACATTTAATATTAAAATAGACAAAGATACGTTTAGACAAAATCATCTTTCTTTAGTTCCGCCTATCCTTTGCTATTATTCTAGCTCCCTCTGGAAGTTTTAACATGTGGACTCCAATATAAAGTATGTTCCAGAGAGTGGAGCCCATAACTGATATCTGTGGAACAGGACTACTAACTACTATTTCCTCGGTTTCCTCACATAGTTCTACAGTAGCTGAACATTACTAGAGTGTAAACATTGAATTAGGCACACAGGTCTAGACTAGCTGAATATAACTAAACAGTTAATATTAAATTAGAGAATGATAGGTCTAGACAAAATCGTCTTTATTTAGTCCGGTCTGTCCTAGGTTATTATCCTACCTCACTGTGGAAGTCTTAACCAAAATGTCGGGATTGGGAATACTCCTTCACGTACAATACCAACATGTGTATGTGTTCCACAAGGAACGGTGCTAGCTCCCATCCTATTTTCTATTTTTACTGCAGAGATGGTAGAGTTCACAGTACTGGAGCTGATATATGTACGTTATATGCCGATGATACTAACGTAATTTTTTTCCGGAAACACCATAGAAGATTTTGCAAGAATAGCTAAAGTAGTACTATAAAAAATGCATATTTCTAGAAATTATTCTGGAATTTTCGCTGCTTAAGCCTGCTAATGTTAATTTGAGCCTGCTTAATATAGTTCCTTTCTTTCTTTGGCCAGCTACTCAAGTGGAGGTATAGCAGCAATTACTACGGCAGCGTCGCCAGACACTGTTCTATATGCGCTGAAAATCCTTTGTGAACATCATTGAGGAAAGTAATAGCAGAAACCAAGAGGAAAAGGGGAATGATAGAAAGAGATTGGGAAAATAGAAGAGAATGGAGATTGAAGTGCGGGAAGCGGCAGTAGCCGTAGTACCCCCGCTAGTGCTAGTTTTCTCCGGACTGCCAAGAGTTTTTAAGCCGTCGATAGGCTGACTTTGTTGTGAGGCATTGTGCCCATATTGAGGCCCCATAAAGCTTCACTAACTGGACCACGCAACCGAGTGCTCTACGCTCACAGCCTTTCCGCCCCACTACGTTGTGCATACGTTTTTCCTTTGCTGCCATTGCGCTCATACCTTTTGATGTAGCTTCATTAACATGGGGAATGAAGAAGAGCATCTTATCTATGATGACACAGATATTTTAATGACCTTTTTGGGGTGATGCTAACGTCTTTTATTGTAAACGTTATGGGTTTAAGCCTCAGTCTCGTTAGTAAAACAGCTTCTGTTTTTTCTGGAGCGAGATTTTTTTTTATTGCATCTAACTGTTAATTTTGACTTTGCTGTTACTACAAGAGATAAAGGCAAAGATGTCTGCAAGGGCTATTAGCCTAGCTTCCTCCGGAACTTTTAACCTGAGGACCATCATAAAGTATGTTCCACAGAGTGGGACCCATAACCGATCCCTGTGGGGCACCATTAATTATTTGGGATACTGCTTGGTTTATAGTTAGCATCAACGTCTATTCCGACTTTGCAATTACTAAAAGAGCTAAATCTTATTTGAAAGGATATTAGCCTAGTTCCTTCCAGAAGTTTTAACCTGAGGACTCCATCATAAAGTATGTTCCACAGAGTGGGACCCTTAACCGATCCCTGCGGAAAACTATTAATTATTTGGATATTGCTTTGTTTATTGTTAGCATCAACGTCTGTTTAGACTTTGCTGTTACTACAAGAGCTACATCTTCTGCAAAGGCTATTAGCCTAGTTCCTTCCGGAAGTTTTAACCTGAGGACTCCATCATAAAGTATGTTCTACAGAGTGGGACCCATAACCGATCCCTGTGGAGCACCATTACTAACTAATATTTCCTTGGTTTCGCCGCATAGGTCTAGACTAGCTAAACATAATTAGACAGTAAATGTTGAATTAGAGACACCGGAAGACTACATCATAAAGTATCTTCCACAGAGTGGGACGCATAAGCGATACCTGTGGAATACCACTAGTAACTACTATTTCCTCGGTTTCGTCACATAGCTCTAGACTAGCGAAACATAACTAGACAGTAAATAATGAATTAGACACACTGGAAGACTCCATCATAAAGTATCTTCCACAGAGTGGGACCCATAAGCGATACCTGTGGAGCACCAGTACTAACTACTATTTCCTCGGTTTCGTCACATAGGTCTAGACTAGCTGAATCTAACAGTCAACATTGGATAGATATAGCTAGATCGTCAACATTAAGATAGGTTAAGATAGGTCCTAGACAAACTTGTCTTTCTTTAATCCCGTCTGGTCATTGTACTCAATGATATTACTTCTACAAAGAAAGATATGTCTAGACTAAATCGTCTTCCTTTAACACCGGTCTGTCCATTGCTGTTAATGTTTTTACTTCTACAAAGAAAGGTAAGCCTAGACAAAAACGTTTTTCTTTAGTCCCATCTGTCTAATATTGTCAATAATCCTACTTCTACAAAGAAAGATAAGTCTAGACAATGATATTTCTTTAGTGACGTCTTACTTCTACAAAGAGAGAGAAGTCTAGACGATGGTATTTCTTTAGTCACGTCTGTCCAGTATTGTCAATCATCTTATTTAAACAAACAAAGATACGTCTAGACAAAATCGTCCTTCTTTAATGCTTCCTTTTAGTGTAAACAACATCCGAAACAAAAGACAATTGGTAAATTAAGACAATGGTGATGAAAATCTTGAAAACGTGAAAAGTTTAATCAAAACCCATTTTTCATGTTTTCATTTAAAAAGGAACCGAATCGGATTTAGTTATTATCCGAGACCTGCGTGACCTGGATAACGATACCCAGAGGTTTTAAATATTTAAATATTTCGCATTAGCCCTTCAGCCTGAGCGCGTTGCGCATTTATCACTCGACGCAAACAGCGGAACAGAAATATCTTTGAACCTCAAACAAACGTACACAAAGTTCATCTGCTTTGCGTTTGTTTAAATTGCAGCTATTTCGAATGCTTTGATGTATCATCCAAAAAGAAGTAAAAAAAACACACGTTCGGGTTCTGCTTCTCTAACGCACGAGATGAAATGGAAATATGCAACTCTATACAATATTGATTTTCTAAATATTTTATTCGAGAATATTTAAGTTAAACATAATTAGACAGTCAACAATACATTAGACACACAGGTCTAGACTAGCTTCACATAACTAGACACTCAACATTGAATTAGACATACAGGTCTAGACTAGCTAAACATAACTAGACAGTCAACATTAATATAGACACACACGTGTACACTAAACTTAACTAGACAGTCAACATTTAATTAGTGAGATAAAACTATACAGATATTTTTCAATTCAATGCTATACAGATAAGATAACTTTACATTATTGCATTATTTAAAATTGCATTAAATGTATGAACATTAAAATTATGAGCATTAAATGTATGAGTGTTGTTTGTTTGTAAATTGTAGTTAATTTGTGGTTATTGTGTTTTACAGGTGGCACACTGGGGGCTCCGGAACTCGAGTTACATACCAGCCGGAATCGTGTCCGGAATAATATCCTTCCAACAGCAGGCCAACCAGTTTACGATGGATATGTGCACGCCGGTATACCGATCATGTAAATCTTGCACATTCTGTATATACACTAGTACTAAGTATCTACAGCTGTTGATATAATTACAAACGAAAGCTTCGCCAGCAAGTAAATAGTTACTTTATTAATTGATGAAACTTTGTTAATATATTTCTTTGCATAAATGTTTATAGTTGATTTGGCTACGTGCTAAATCTTCTTTCTATTTATATCAATAGAACAGCTGGAACGACCAAAGGTTCATTTCGACTAAAAGTTCTTCGAACTTTTGGAATTGTGTCCTTATATCCGTTAGTCTCAACGTATTTTTTTACTAGAAAAGGAAACTACGAAGGCAGAATATAAACTTTACTTAACATTCATACTTTTCTATTTAGTTTTTATGTAGTCTACAGATTAAAACTGGTTAACATAGGAGTCTTCAGGTTTGAAAAGTTCCGGAGGGAGCTAGGCTAATAGCCTTTGCTGGCTCTTGTAGTAACAGCAAAGTCAGAATAGACGTTAATGCTAACTGCAAACCAAGCGATATCCCAAGTTAACAGTTGGATGCATTAAAAGAAATTAAATCTAGCTCCAGAGAATACAGAAGCTGTCGTACTAACAGAACTAGCATACGTGGTCTGTTAGAAAAGTATCCGATCTTATTTTTTATTTTGAAAACTTGATGGATTTGAATCAAGCGCGATTGCATGAGCCGACCTTCAACCTTCGTGCGCATGCGTGATTTTTTTCCCGCCTGTAGATAGCGTCAGTTGCTGTCGAGCAGTGTTCGAGTGATGTAGTGTGTCGGTTTTTCAATGCAAGTAAAAATCACCAAAGAGTACTATAGCGATGTCCTACGTCACCTACGTGATGCTGTGCGACGCAAGCGAGTGGAGTTGTGGTTATCAGGAAATTGGCTACTCCATCACGACAATGCTCTAGCACATTCTTCGCACTTGGTTCACAATTTTTTGGCGAAAAACCAGACTTCTCTGCTTCGACAGGCTCCACCCTCTCGTGATATGCCCCCCTGCGACTTCTGGCTATTCTCCAAAGTCAAGAGGTCATTGAAAGGAACGCAATTTCAGACAAGAGAGGATATTACGGCTGCAACGACAGCCGAGCTAAAGTCGATTCTGAAAGAGGCTTTTTCGGAATGCTTCCAACAATGGCGGCACCGGTGGGAGAAGTGTGTGGAGTCCCAAGGAGACTACTTTAAGGGTGATTAGGTTTCCAACGCTTCTGATATGCCAGTTTTTTTTTACCACCTAAAGGTCGGATACTTTTATAACAGACTACATACGCAGGCCAACGCGAACTCTGGATCCAAAATAGGATCATGTGGCTTCCGCACCTTGCGATAATTAATGTACATTATTAATTATCGCAAGGTGCGGAAGCCACATGATCCTATTTTGGATCCAGAGTTCGCGTTGCCGTGCGTATGTAGTCTTGATTTATCTACTGCTTCGCGGTGTGCAACCTCATCTAACCTTAGATAGTATACACAATAAATCCACCTCCCCCTAATTTCCCGCCCTATACAACTCGGCACTAAAATCATGCATTACTTCAAGTTGTGGGCTCCTGTTTTACAGATTTACTCCGTTTATTTCCTTTTGCCATGTACTATCGTCTTTCTCCATCTGTTCCATTATCTCCTTAATGACGCTATCTCCTTGATCATCCTATGATCCTTGATGATTTCGGACGTGATTCCACCTGTCTTCGCTTTCCATCGTCAACTCGGTTAGCGCCCGGGGATCCAGTGCCCCGCCTCTTAACACTTCAAACTTCGCCCTCTGTCCTACCCACTTGTCGCAGGTGAACAACGTATGCTCCCTCATCTCCGGTTCCATGTTGCTGTACGGGCAGTTCTCCGCGGTCGTCTTGCCTATTCTGTCCATGATTCCTTTCCAGCCAGGGCTTAACGTCTGGTATCAGCCTGTAGGTCCATTTATCCGTTTCACACGACTCTTGACACTTTTGTATAGTTATCCGCCTTTCTTCTTCTTTAATCACCCTTGCTTCATTCGCCTCCTTGCCGTGCGTGCGCTCCGCAATTCTGGCTCTCTCTTCTTCCAGAAGCTCCATTGGGATCAGCCTTGCCAGTACCAGCACCGCCTCAGTCCCGACCATTCTATACGCGCAGACTACCCTTATGGCGATCTTGCTTTGAGCCCCTTTCAGGGCTCCCCTGTGGACCTTGGTGCAGCTGACCCATACCGGAGCTCCATACAGTATTCCATATATTAATCCATATCTTATCCATATATTAAACCAATGGTCCTTTCGACATTATCCTATTATGGATCGAGAGCGGCGTCGTGGCTACGGTTAAGCTAAAAGTTCAACCGCACCTTACAATAATTAATGTATGCTAACGAGACTGAGGCTTGCACCCATATCGTTTCAAATAAATACTTACGTAACTTCCGCCCGTTGACTCATTCGCTCCTTTCGGATTCTAAAGTGTCGAGTCAAACAAGAAACCATAAGTTAAAAAGCATGAATTATGTATCAATCTAATACTGTCGGGGGTTTATTAATTATGGATTAGCGCGAGTTCAATATTACAGTTTTCTTGGAACAGTTTATTTTTAGATTAAAGGATATAAAATGTGTTAGTGATATTTCCAGGAATTTTATACGTTATTCTCCGTGGACATAATTTAGTCAAAATAGGGGTGTGCACCGTGATAATAATCGCGTTTGCATGTTCTTACGCCCTCAAACACCAAAAATATGTAACACATACTCAGGGCTATTATTACTCACAATAAATATTGTTTCAAAGTTACGGTTTCACTATATTTTCATTCTATACAAACTTGGTACTTACGTACTAACGCCACCGCAACTACAGATTTGGTTAGATTAGGTTATAATGCAGCAGATAAATCCAGACCATATATCGCGAGGTAGCGCGACCTCTCGATCCTAAATAAGAAAAAATATTGGATAAGGGTTAGCTTAGGTTATATTAGAGCAGATAAATCCATACCACATATCGCACGATAGCGCGACCTTTCGCAGCGGTGGAGTTAATGCGTAAGGGGCCGTCCATTAATCACGTGATGTTTTTTAGAAAACATCCAGACCAAGAAGACATTAAATCCAGACCATATATCGCGCGGTAGCGCGACCTCTCGATCCGAAATAAGAAAAAAATATTGGATAAGGATTAGATTAGGTTATATTAGAGCAGATAAATCCATACCACATATCGCGCAGCGGCGCGACCTTTCGCTGCGGTGGCGTTAATACGTAAGGGGCCGTCCATTAATCACGTGATGTTTTGTAGCAACTTTTTAAGCCCCTTCCTCCTCTCTGGTGTTACCTGGTGAGGATTTAGGTTAATCCTCCCCCCTCCCAAAATCACGTGTATTTTTTTGGTACATATCGCGCGCCGCTTTTCTGTTTAAAAATCGCGCTTAATATTTAAAAAAATAAATACACGTCACATGCCTCACGTGTTTAATGGACGATCCCTAAGTACCCAAATTTGTAATGTCTACTGTCGTTGTCGCTGAGACTGTCACTGTGGCTGCGGCTGTTGCTGTGGCTGTCGCTGTCACGGTCACTTTTCTGTCACTGTCATTGTTATTGTAATTGTCACAGTAGAAAACTGAAAAACTAGAAACATAGCAGGGGTTCTGAAACTTTTCGAAGTCGGGGAACACTAAACTCTGATATAATGTTAAGCGGAACATCTACAATAGAATATAAACGTTAAAGAAACCAAAGGGGTAAAGGGTAAGGATGTCGGTTGATCTAGGAATGTTTTCAATTTTCCTTGCATACTCATATTGAGTATTAAAGTAAACAAAAATATCAGCCAAATACGCCAAATTATTGCAGCAATCATCGTTTTTTAGATAATTCACAACATGTTTTTGATTTTCTGTTTAAAAAAAAATCAATTAATTCATTTTTAGGGTTCCGTACCGAAAACGGAACCCTTATAGGATCACTTTGTTGTCCGTCTGTCTGTCTGTCTGTCTGTCCGTCTGTCTGTCTGTCAAGACTATTTTTCTCAGGAACTCGTAGAGGTAACACGTTGAAATTTGTATCAAATACTCGGGTCTGCGGTCTCTTTCAGCTGTGAAAAAATCAAACTTGTAAGTCAACGCGATCAAAAGAATATAATATGACCGCTTATGTCGCATATTTTGCGATTTCATAAGGGAATCAAAGCCTATAGGGTACTTCCCGTTGACCTAGAATCATGAAATTTGGCAAGAAGCGGTGTCTTACAGCACATGTAAAGGGAAAAATCTAAAAACCGTAAATATGTAGTTTAGTTACAAGAGAAATGCGAATTTACTATTACTATTAGAAACTTATGAAAATACACTAATGTTGTCGTAGTGGTATTGTCAGGCTCCAGAACTATATGGGTTGCATACAGCTAGGTCCTCCTCGGTTAGGTCCGAGGGTTAAAAAGTATGTGTTGGCATCAAGTTGTTTATTCAGAATTTTCTTTGTTTATATTCGTTATGCATTTCATTATGTACGCTCTATATACATAATATATACAGGGTATATATTATGTCTAAATGTTGCTTGTTTATAACCGACATGCGACATACTCAAGTCCCGTAACATCCTGTATATATTATATTTCGTCTAATTTTTCTTTATAATCTACATAATATGTTGATAGTCTACATAATAATACTATACTATAATCTACATAATATGTGGTAGATAATATGATTTAAGTATATTATATTTAAATCACGTACGCCCTATATTTTTTGGTAGTCAATTGCCCAAAAGCAGTCAATTGAACAACTGAATGTTAAGAGTATCGAAATAGATCTAGAAATAGTTAATATATTAGTTTATATTTGATCTAGAAATAGTTAGATCTTAATATAAGTTAGTGAATAAGTGTAATACTAAAATAAAGTTTTGTTTTTATAAGTTTAAAAATATTCGAGTTATTTAAAAAAAATACCCTGTATACCTTTATACAGGGTATATAGGTATACAGGCAAAATTGAGCAGTAAAAACAAATAGTGAAGTTCCAGAACCCCTAAACACTCATAGCGAATGGGGGATGTATGGTGATAAAATATAGGGTAGAATTCCATCGTACGACAGCAACATCTTGAGGTTATGCTTGCAGCGGTACTAAGATGGTCTTGATTTCAGGAGGGCCACTTGTCAAGTTAACCGAATGTGCTTGCTACGTCGTCCACAAAAAAAAGATACCTTACTTACAAGTTTGTACGGAACCCTCGGTGCGCGAGTCACAACTCGCACTTGGCCGGTTTTTTTTTAATATCAACACACGATTTAAAACCTTTCGTTGTGACAAGCACCTCATTTCGGTATGATTAAGTAAACACTCATTATTTGCTTTCATTGACGAATACAGTTGTTTGAAAATTCGGTTCTTCGTCTTATTCTAATAAAATTTACCATGGCAATTATTTGGTCAAATACGTCGTCTAATTTCTTCTTATGACAAGTACTTTTCGCTGCAAGAAACAATGTTGAAATATTATATTTGAATTTATGGTTTTAGCTAAAGTCACAAATCCATTGATTGATTCCGTCATTGACGCTGCTCCAACTCGCATCGGTACAAATACTGACACAATGATAATTTTAAAGCATTCAAATGCATTGCTATTGCATCAAACAAGTTGTACGACCCATAAGTTATTTGCAGCATAAACATTGATTTAGTATCTCTTGTTCATAAATAAATCGTACAGAGCCTAAAAGCTGCGCGTTTCCACTTACATTAGTTGACTGATTCAATGTTGCAAGACATGTCATTTACATACGAATCATATCATCAAACACAGTAATCTTCAAAATTTGCTTATTTGCTTCTTCCCCAAACATAATTGTCATTATTTCACAGCAGGCAGGCAAAATTAGAGATTCTGCTATCGGGTGTGGCTTTAATTTTATTGTAAGAATAGTTTTTTAGATTGTCTATAGAGACATTCTAAACGTGTTTTAAAAACAATGATCCATATTCTAATTGGTGTTCTTCAAGGGTCGTTATATAATACATAACAACTAAGAAGACTTTTTAGATTGTCTATAAATATAGGGCTAGTTCACATCACCTCTGCGTGAGCTACAAGAGCTGTGTGGCACGTAATGCCGTCCCGTCGAAACCAAAAGAAGTTAACATCGAGCTTGCTATAGCGCTTGCCGTTAGCGGTGATGGCTTGGTCAACTTCGTTCTCAAAGAAATATGGACCAACGCCGCCAACCCAAAATCCACACCAAACAGTGAAGCAATGAAGCCCTCCATGTTGGGATAATTGAGATGGTGGCGGCCGGTCTGAAGCTCCCCGCATTCACACAGGCATTCCCCATCTCATCCTGTTCGATTTGCAGCGTGTCACTCCTGTTCTGTCTGTTCAGTGATTTCCAAAAAAAAATTGACAAATGTCAAATCTACCGTGCACGTAGAAAACCTAAAGCTCGTGCTAAATATGCACACCAGAATTTCTGCAACCCCAAACAACCAACATAATGCCTATAAGAAGGCCCTCTTCAGAGTCAAATAACTAACCGTAGGCCATATTGAAGATAATCAGATTTCACCAGCAGAACACCTTCCTGCAGGATATTGCCTCGATTGGCCTGCCTGGAGAACACTCAATAGACTGAGAACAGGAGTAGGAAAATCAAAAGACAATCTAAAGAAGTGGGGCGTAATACAAAAAGACACAAAATGCGACTGCGGAGACGAACATACCATGAGCCACCTATTGATCTGTCCAAACTGCCCTACAATATGCACTGCTTCGGATCTCCTAACAGTGACAAAAAATGCAATCAATGTGGTGAAACATTGGGAAGGGAACATTTAATAATTAATAACTAACCAAATATCACCTTACTTATATAGTAGTAAGAATAGCCAATTCATCTGTGATTTATATATTTTACTTTTATTTTACTTTATTTGATTTTATACTGACTTATGTTCTATTTATATTTATGCTTATTTAATTTAAGACTCATGTTTATATTTATGCTTTATATTTATATGTGGTTGTTTGACACGAATATAATATTAGTGATTTCCATGTCGCGTAAGGTAAAAGTTTTCCCGGTGGCAGGTACTCTCTGTTCGGCCCGCAGGTTTGGGTGTTGTTCTTTCCATAGTTCTTTGCGCCGTACTTTTATGCATGTCTACAGTTGTTGCCTATGTTGGAGAAAGCTCTTCCTTGATTTGAGTCGTCGCCTTTCTGTTTGTTGGTCGTGTAGAGGGTGCCGCCTATCTACGATCTGTTTCTCCCGCTCTATTTCGGATGCTAGTTTTCGGCCGAACGCGCGCTGGGGCAATTCCAGATAGATCGTTTAAGGCCACGTCGATATGTCTTACGTGAACCGAGTTGTGCCGCACTGGTGCTGCATACTCGGCAGATAAGAAAAAGAAAGAAAGATCCGACGTACGCAGCACGTCAGGCTGCGCTCCCCATATTTAATCCTACGAATGATATTATTCCCAGCACAAACTTTGGCCTTGTGATTTTAGAAAGATAGTGTGCGGTCGAGTGTTACGCCCAGGTACCTTGGAGTGTCGCATGTTTTGAGTTCTTGTTCTCTCCATGTGATTTGCAGCTTCTTGTGTACGTCCTTAATTCTTAGATGAAATGCACTTACCTGGGTTTTGCTAGGGTTTGGCTTCAACTGGTTAATGTTGTAGTACTGTACCATGTTTTCTAAGGCTTTAGTTAGTTTATTATCGACTTTTTCTAAGCTTTTCCCCTGTGCGGCTACGGCTGTGTCATACGCATAGATTAAACGACGTGTCTGTTGGTCGGTTGATTGGTAATTTGTGTATACGTTGAAAAGCATAGGAGCCAGTAAACTTCCCTGTGGTAGGACGTTCCTCTGGTCTCTGCATCGACTCCTTTTTCCCTACAGTGTAACATAAAATCGCCTGTTCTGCAACAGAGTTTTCACCAGCCCAGCTAGGCAATAATGCTTGCTAAGATGATACAATTTGTCCACTTCTTTTTGGTGGTTTGCGGTATCATATGCCGCTGTCGGGTCTATAAAGGCTACACCGGTAATTTACTTGCGCTCGAAGCCATCTTCAATATGTTGCGTTGGGTTAGGTTTGCGCAGAAAAACCTTCCCAGTCTAAACCCGGCTTGATCTAGAATTTAGCTTTTGTCTACTTTACCAGATATGCGATTCAGTATAAATCTTTCGAAGACCTTGAAGAGATGACATAGTAATGATACAGATTATATAACAATAAGAACAGAACAAATAAAACATCTTGGAACTGCAGGCATTGCATGGATCAAGAAAATCGTCTAGCTAATTATCCAAATGGAAAAATTCCTTCTTAATGCAAATTATATTAAAATATCGTCAAAACTTAACTTTACACAAAATATTATTCCTCCAGGTTCGATAATAGGTCCTCAATGTCAAGTTGCAAATTGTACCAACTTGTCCAACGCTATGAATATTAGCACATACATTAGATAAGAAGTTGTTTCTGTTTCCTGTCTAACAATTAGTGCTACTATCTCGGCAATTTCATAAGACGCAATCACTTACTTTCATTGTTTTTTCAAATTGTTTTCTTTGTTTGCCTTGCATTTCTATTAAAATATTCTTTGTTTTTTGTTATTTATTTATTCGTATCAGAAGCATCATAATTTAAGAAAGAAAAAAAACCGACTCCTGGTGGCAGTTCTTTATTCGGCTTCACCAATGTTGGTTTGAGGCCTTTCCCTAAAAGTCCACACAGGTTTTAGGTTCCTCGTAAGCTTCTGTCGATCTTAGGAAGCTTCGCCTTGATTTTGGTCGCTGGTGGGCCGGTTGGAGGCCGTCGAGGGGGTGGCGTTCAGATGCTGCTGCCTTGGATCGTTCTCTGAGTGTTGCTGCTTCTCTGCGGATGGTAGGAGGAGCGATTCCAGCTAGGTGGTGGATTTTGTTCAGGGGTGTTGGCTTTAAGCATCCGGTGATGATTCTGCTTGTCTCGTTGAGGGCGACATCAACTTGTTTTGCGTGCGCTGAGCTATACCAAACCGGGCATGCATACTCGCCGGTGGAATGACAGAGGGCGAGTGCTGAGGTTTTAAAACCCTGGGTTGGACTCCCCAATTAGAGCTTGTCAGCTTGTGGACTATATTGTTACTTCCGCTAACTTTCAGTTTGGTGTTAATGCAGTGACGCTTGAATGTTAAGGCCCTATCCAGTGTTACGCTCAAGTATTTACGGTTGCGACAGTGCTCCAATGGTACTCCCTTCCATTCGATCTGTAGTTTTCTACCGGCCTGCTTGTTCTTGAGATGGAAGGCACATACCTGCGTTTTTGTTGGGTTTGGCTTCAGCTGGTTATTTCTATAGTACGAATCTAACTCTACTAGGGCCGCACTCAGACGTTGTTCCACCGTTGTTCTTCGAATGTTTTCCCTTGTGATGTGGTTGCCCTATCGTCTGTATATATATATATATATATATATATATATATATATATATATATATAATAGCTCTTTGTTCCTTCAGGAAGGGGTTGGTCGTTGGTATATATGTTGAAGAGTAGTGGTGCCAGCACGGTTCCCCCACCTACTTCGCTTTCCCTGGAAGTCCACCAGGAATCTCCGGTTTTGGAGCTGGTTCCTGATATTGTTTGTGAGATTGATATCTTTGGTTGTATGATATATATTCTGCTTTAGGAGTCCGAGGCACTGACAATCGATTCGATCGAGTCGATGAAAAAATGATGAGGTTTTTTTGTAAAACATTTTTGTGTTCAGTTTTGAAATGACGCCTTAATTGACGGGCGCCATCGCGCTATTGGCAAGTTTCTCTCAACATACAATGCAGAGAGGTGTTGGAGAATCTGTATTTCCGGTCCAGGTTAATCCAAATTTGAAATATCAAATTTTAAATATCGTCATACAAACGATTGACACTTCGAATTGATTTCACAATTTGTCTTTTGGATTACGCAGAATTTTGATAACTGCAATAATATTTTTTAATATTGATTTTTTCTCGGAACACTTAAATGTGCATCGCGGAACACCAGTGTTCCGCGAAACACGCTTTGAGAACCCCTGTTAATCTAGAAATATATAAAACTAAAAAAGCTATAAATTTATGATACGTCATTTTAACGACAATTTATCTAGAATTAAGAATATATGCAAGCTATTATTCTATATAGACTAGTAACAAATCACGAATAAGTTTTCTTAGTTCACGATTTTAACTAGTCTTAAGTTTAGACATCGATAACTCTAGAACTATACTAGGTTAGAACATGTGATACTTCATTTTATAGTCAATTTATCTACAATTAAGAAGATATGCAAGCTATTGTTCTATATAGACTAGTAACAAATCGCGAATAAGTTAATTCACGATTTTAACTAGTCTTAAGTTTAGACAGTGATAACTCTACAACTAGACCAGATAGATAAATATGTGAGACGTCATTTTATAGATCATTTATCTAGTACTCAGAATATGTGCAAGCTATTGTTCTATGTAGTCTAGTAATAAAGCACCAATAAGTTTTCTGATTTAACTCTATTTTAAACTCTTTAACTCGATTATAAGTAGCCTTAAGATTGGGCAGCGGTAACTCTAAAACTCGACTAGGCAGATAAACATGAGTTGCTTAATTTTATAGATAATTTATCTAGTTTTCAAAATATGTGCAAGCTGTTATTCTAAGCAGATAAAGAATCTTCATTATAGCAAAATTAAAGATATGATGAGTTAATAATAAAAATTCATTGTTTTTTTCAAAAAAAATTTTCTTTCTAAAAGTTTGTTTATTCATTTTTAAAAGTTACTATAAGTAGTGACTTACAATTACAGTAATTATCCAGCAATTACCAAACTTGGACTTCGCCATCAAACCACTCGGCCAACGCCATCTTATACATGTTGACGCAACGCAAATGTATATATTCGACGCGGAAATTTTCGAAGAGAGAAAATTGCAATTTTCTCGAAAATGCCGAAATAGTACGGCTTACTACTTGCACATTATGTCGTCCTAATGGACTACTAAAACTGTACAAAGTTTGATAAAAATCCGTGATCCCGACGTCGGAAGTTCGCCTTGTTAAATGATTTAAAGCGAACTGGTTATAAATCATGTAAATCAATTTGTGTTTCTCGAATATTGGTAGCCAATTAATTTTACACCTGAGCCTACATTCCACGCTCAATACATACCTTTTACATTTCTTCGTAGATTGTGTTCAATTCAATTAATAAATCTAGCTTTATACCAAGAGACTGATTCTAGTAAAACATTTTGTTTTTAATTACACTTACAAATTTTTAACAAATCCATTACGCCAATTCATTACGAGCTGCATTTGCTCATAATTGCACATGAATTAACAATTATTAACGATATTAACGACGCAATTATTAAATCACGTTTTTTTCCGAACAACGAAAAACGTTCCTTGAAATAATTCCATTCCGTCTTTGATGAGTTTTCGTAATTCAATTTGTTCCCCAGTTTCATTTTTTCCTTTCTTTTCAAATCTATTCGAACAACAGAATATAAAATTACAAAAGAATTTCAATTATAATTGAACATAATAGACATAATAACAAATGATTATTGTCCCTGGAGTTCCAATAAAGTGACAGGTAAACTGAAAAAAAACTCGATGGATTAGACAACTTGAAAAGAAAGTTTCAACCTGTTTGCATCCAGGGGAGTTAGCTCTTAAAACACTGCGGCATATTGTAAACGTATTGTAAATGTAGAAATTTATATAACTGAATAATAAGTTATATAACATTTTTATATATTATAAGTGTTGTTCTGACCACTTTTGTTGGTCTAATTGGTTTTCGGCCTCTATCCAAAGGAGTGCGACAGGTGCCCCGACCTGGGTCGAAACCGTGCTAAATTAGAAAAAAAATCACGCCGCGATATGAGATATCCGGCAGTGTGTTATGAGAGTTCGGCGAGTCCGCGACATTGAGTGCGTCTGACTTCAGCCGACATGTTGGCCACGCTCTCGTTTGTTAGTTAATTTTTCTAAATCTTTATCGGGTGGTTCGATCACCGCATGGAAGGCAGCATAAAAAAAATCACGCCGCGAGATGAGGTATCGGGCAGTGTGTTTTGAGAGCTCGGCGAGTCCGCGACATTGAGTTCGTGTGTCTGACTTCAGCCGACATGTTAGGCACGCTCGCGTTCGTTTGTTAATTTTTCTAAATCTTGATCGGGTGGTTCGATCACCGCATGGAAGGCAGCATCAAAGAAAATCACGCTGCGATATGAGATATCCGGCAGTGTGTTTTGAGAGCTCGGCTAGTCCACGACATTGAGTTCGTGCGTCTGACTTCAGCCGACATGTTTGTTTGTTAATTTGATGTGAATCTTTATCGGGTGGTTCCATCACCGCAAGGAAGGCAGCATCGGCTTTTCTCCCGTCCGTAACAATTTGATTTAAGGGTTTCCATATTTGTAATTTCCTTATCATGTTATTTCTTCCTATTTCCTCCCTTAAATAGGCTGCCGAAGAACGTTCCACGGAGCGTGTCAGAGACGTTTGCAGCCTGAAGGTAAGTGACAAGACCATCGCGATTTGATACACAGACGCTAAATTTATTGTTAAGTGCCAAAGGCCACTCAAGTGTGGTTAAAACGTAGTGAATTTTTCAACTCAATGTTGGCCTATTGTATTTCCCAACATTGTTCAATTCATGCAAATAGGCCCATCACCTGTATTAGGTCTCTTTTAGGTTCTCTTTTGCCGTAATGTTAAGCTTGTGTTTCCTACATGCAATTGCTTTGCATCAGAAAATTATATGGTTGGCAGTTTCATCCTCCTCATAGTAATGCATAATGGTTCATCTTTCCAGATACCAATTTTGTTCAGATGCTCTCGTAGAGGGCAGTGTACTTTAAGTATGCGTCAATTGTAATCTGCTTCCTTAACAGGTTGCATATAATTACATATTCCACCTATATTTCGTCTTTAATAAGTTTGTAGCCATTTCGGCCTCTATCTAAAGGCGGGCGACAGGGGCCCCGACCTGTGTCGAGACCGTGCCAAATTAGAAAAATGAATCACGCCGTGATATGAGATATCCGGCAGTGTGTTTTGAGGGCTCGGCGAGACCGCGACATTGAGTTCGTGCGTCTGACTTCAGCCGACATGTTGGCCCCGCTCGCGTTTGTCGCCACTGTCGCGTTTGGTAATACACTTTAATAAGTTTGTAGCTATTTTGTAAATAATTGGTGTCTATCCTAACACATTGTTTAGATATTGATTTTTGCTGCTTCCGAAAAAGGTGAGATAATAATCATGTCAAATAGAAGAGTAACGCCTCTTTAAAGAACTTTGGTCCAGCTCACCCGGTTGCTAGCCCCTTGTAAGGGTCCCTTGCCAGGGTTACGATGTAGACCTCAACAACAGTTACAGTGAAGAGCATAATCCTCGGTACAGTATAGATGGAGGATGTGGCAGCCCAGTGCTCGGGATTAATTGAGTAAAAGGGTTATGATGAAGATGGTCAACGGTTTAGAAGGCGGAAGAGGACAACCATGTCCAAACGGTGGATAAATCGGATGAACTATCTTCATTGAGCAACATCTGTGCTTCAGATGTCTGTTCTTCAAGCTGCTGCGAAGGGCGTCTGACTCGCCCAGAGGAGCGGCTTAGT
Source organism: Phosphuga atrata (assembly GCA_944588485.1). Taxonomy (NCBI): domain Eukaryota; kingdom Metazoa; phylum Arthropoda; class Insecta; order Coleoptera; family Silphidae; genus Phosphuga; species Phosphuga atrata. Next base: position 60,249,008 of record OX155900.1, read on the forward strand.
ATCATGCTCCGGGACTTACAACCTCGGTTATATTACCGGGAAGGATTTGTCCAACCCACACTAGTTTGAACAATCATCATGGATTGTCGTCATAAAAAGGACACTGCCCCAAGTAGTACCTCTATGAGAGAATCTACCACTCTTAAGAGTGCAACTAGGGCTATGGATTCTGTGGAGCCTGAACCTAGATGCTTTAAAGACACAACTACGCATATTAAATATAAGACAAAACAGAATTAGTATTTTGGAACTTTCAACGTCAATTCTCTATGGAAAGTTGGGAAACACAAGGAGTTGATGATGATGATAGACAAAGAAGACATAACCACATTGGCCATTCAAGAAACCAGATACCTGGATGAAGACATAATGGACATTGAAGATTACAGGATTTATAAAGGCAAAAGGGCAGTCAAAATAGGTAAGAACATGCCTATACTTTTTTCACAGTTTTCTTGTTCGTAAATAGGTTGAATTCAGTCGTGGAGTTCCTCAGCCCTTCTGAGAGGCTTTTTTTCTTTTTCTAACTCTCGGCTGTGGTAACAAAGGATACACGTTGATCAATGCGCATGCACCAATCAATGAAGATAACAAACGTAATCCTGAGAAAGGTGAACAGTTTTTGGACCTTCTTGAAGAACATTTTGATGAAACACCATCTACGAACATAAAGATCTTACTAGGTGACTTAAATGCCCAGCTGGGAATAGAACCGCAATTCAGATCAAAAATTGGAAGGAACCCAGCCCACAAGATGACTAATAGAAATGGTCAATCTGTGTCGATCCTTTAATCTTCCGATAATGTCAACATTTTACAAACACAAGCCAAGTAAACAGAAGACTTGGCGATCACCAGGTAATGTGTATGAAGAGAAACATATTGATCATGTGGCGATATCTAGGGGAGTGATTAAGGAAATAATGAATGTTAAAGTACAGATAGGTGCCCGGTTCGATTGCAAACTCAAAATGAATTTCATTCCTCTCACGACAATAAGGCCACGAAAACCAGAAATAAAATTAATAAATTTGATGTTGCAAAGATAAAAATCAATCAAAACATATTAGAAGAATACCACCAGCAACGAACATTTGATTCTCATAATTGGCGAACATCGCCTCCAAGATCCATCAAGCGGTTAATACTACAATCCTGACAGCTAAAAGGAGTAAGCATAGATGGTGGAATGAGGTTTGTGATGAGGTTGTAGCCCAAAGAACAAATGGCTAGGAAAAGCGGCACTCGACCGGGAGACCTAAAGACTTTGATGTACTCCGTGAAGCTCGAAAATATGCAGTCAGAACTTTACGAAGGACTAAGCGAATGTATGAGAAACATCTATTAGAACAGCTCGATCAGGATTTTTGGAAAAACAATGCCAGAGACTTTTATCATACGTACAAATCTAATTTGAAAGGATACCAAGCCCTACTAAATCTCTGAGACGAAAATGGAAAACTGGGATTGACCAACAAAAAAAGCTGCACGATCATGTTTCTTCTTCTTCTTGTTTCGAATTAGCCAACTTTGGAGCACGCTTGTTCCACTGTTGGGCTTTGATCTTTGCCCAGCAATCTCGCATCTTTTGCCGGTGTAACTCCTTTCTGTCTTTTATCCAGGGGGTACCTTTCCTTTGGCGTTTTTCCTGAAATCCACGATCATGTTTCGTTATTTTGAAAACTTACTGTGAAAACTGTGAAAACTACTTAATTGTGATGAACCGAAAGAAAGATATACTGCATTCGCCCCGATATACAAAGTACCAAATTCATCTCAACCTGCTAAAGAGGAGGCCAAAGAGATCATCAACAACCTTAAGAATAATAAGGCAGCTGGAGAGAATTCAATAGTGGCGGAACTATTGAAGCTGGCAAATAATGAAACTCTAGATGTACTAATCCAGCTTTTTGAAGAGATCTGGAGAACTGGGATGATACCAACTGAATGGCATACAGCTTTAATCCATCCTCTACACAAACAAGGTAATAAAAAGCATGTCAATAACTATAGGGGCATCTCATTAGTATCTGTTTCATATAAGATTCTCTCCAAAGCAATACAGAACGGAATAGAAGGTCATCTTGACCAACTGATTGCGGAATATCAAGCTGGTTTCCGAAAGGACCGTTCTTGCCCAGGACAGACCTTTAACCTAAAGAACATCATCATTTATAAAAAGAGTGGAGGAAATAACTACGTGGTCGTGTTTGTTGATTTTCACAAGGCATATGTATATTTTCACAAGGCAAATTTGCAAGGATTTTACAGCCCTCCCAAATTTTGTTTTACACGAATTATAAAATCAAGATTTATAACTTTGGCTATTTTTCGTTTAGATGGTTGAAACTTTACAAAAATATTGCTAAGAAAGCGACTAAAAAAGATTGCAAATTTCATAAATTTTCGCAAATTTACAAAGATTTTACAGACCTTCTAATTTTGATATACACGAATTATAAAATCAAGATTTATAACTTTTGGAATTTTTCGTCTACATAGTTCAAACTTCGCAAAAATATTGTCAATAAAGCAGCTAAGAATCGTTGCAAATATCATAACATTTCGCAAATATGCAAAGATTTTACAGACCTTCTAAATTTTGCTACACACGAATTATAAAATCAAGATTTATAACTTTTGAAATTTTTCGTCTAGATAGTTGAAACTTTGCAAAAATATTGCTAATAAAGCAACTAAGAAACGCTGCTAATTTCATAACGTTTCGTAAATTTGCAAAGATTTAACGGACCTTTTAAATTTTGCTATACAAAAATTATAAAATCAAGATTTATAACTTCTGCAATTTTTCGTTTAGATAGTTGAAACTTTGCAAAAATATTGCTAATAAAGCAACTAAGAAACGCTGCTGATTTCATAACTTTTCGCAAATTTTCAAAGATTTTACAGATCTTCTAAATTTTGCTATACACGAATTATAAAATTGAAATTTATAACTTTTGGAATTTTTCGTCTAGATAGTTCAAACTTCGCAAGAATGTTGTTAATAAAGCAGCTAAGAAATGTTGCAAATTTTATAACATTTCGCAATATTGCGAATATTTTACAGACCTTCTAAATTTTGGTACACACGAATTATAAAATCAAGATTTATAACTTTTGCAATTTTTCGTCTAGATAGTTGAAACTTTTCAAAAATATTGCTAATAAAGCAACTAGTAAACATTGCTAATTTCATAACATTTCGCAAATTTACAAAGATTTTACGGACCTTCTAAATTTTGCTATACACGAATTATAAAATCAAAATTTATTACTTTTGTAATTTTTCGTTTAGATAGTTGAAACTTTGTAAAAATATTGCTAATAAAGCGACTAAGAAACTTTGCAAATTTAATAATTTTTGGCAAATTTGCAAAGATTTTACGGATCTCCCAAATTTTGTTTTACACGATTTATCAAATCAAGATTTATAACTTTTGCAATTTTTCGTCTAGCTAGTTGAAACTTTGCAAAAATATTGTTATTAAAGCAACTAAGAAACGTTGCTAATTTCATAACTTTTCGCAAATTTGCAAAGATTTTACGGACTAAGTTTTGATATGCACGAATTATAAAATCAAGATTTATAACATTTGCAATTTTTCGCTTAGATGCTTGAAACTTTGCAAAAATATTTTAAATAAATCAACTAAAAAACGTTGCTAATTGCATAGCTTTTCGCAAATTTGCAAAGATTTTACGGACCTTTTAAATTTTGCTATACAAAAATTATAAAATCAAGATTTATAACTTTTGCAATTTTTCGTCTAGATAGTTGAAACTTTTCAAAAATATTGCTAATAAAGCAACTAGTAAACATTGCTAATTTCATAACATTTCGCAAATATGCAAAGATTTTACGGACCTTCTAAATTTTGCCATACACGAATTATAAAATCAAAATTTATTACTATTGTAATTTTTCGTTTAGATGGTTGAAACTTTACAAAAATATTGCTAAGAAAGCGACTAAAAAAGGTTGCAAATTTCATAAATTTTCGCAAATTTACAAAGATTTTACAGACCTTCTAATTTTGATATACACGAATTATAAAATCAAGATTTATAACTTTTGGAATTTTTCGTCTACATAGTTCAAACTTCGCAAAAATATTGTCAATAAAGCAGCTAAGAATCGTTGCAAATATCATAACATTTCGCAAATATGCAAAGATTTTACGGACCTTCTAAATTTTGCTATACACGAATTATACGATCAAGATTTATAACTTTTCAGTTTTTCGTTTAGATCGGTGTTTCCCAACGTGGGGCCCACGTCCCACAGGGGGGCAATTTGTTTGTTAAGGGGGGCAATTCAAGAATGGACACGACGCGAGTTTAACCCTTTTGCTCTGGGCCATTTAAATGCAATGCAAGATTTCGGTGCCAAAATCGAAAGAAAGAATCAAATACCTAAATAATTGCGTTCTATAAATATTGTAAATTCTTGACGAGACCAAAATATCAACTGGGTTTGTGGCGTCGTCAAGTTAACCTCGGCAGACGGCAGGCTCCGCGGGGACCCCCGGAAAGACTTAAAGGTAGGGATGCATCGATACGCTCTTCTGCCGATACGATACCGATATTTATAACAAAAATATCGACGATACCGATAGATACCGATGCAGACAGTGCATGTTTCCAAAGGTGTAAAAAGCTGTGGGTTTGGGATAGTAAATATAGAAACAGACGACATTACTTACTTATATAATATTTATTTAGAATGTTAACTAAATAAATTTTGAAAATTGTGATTTAACAAGGCATTATTATTATTTGAATTTATGTTTTTGAAAGTTTTAAGTTATGTTTTGATAATAATAATTAAACAAAATATCAATTCAATAATAATGGTCCGATATGAAATTCACATTTATGACAATTTTGTTCAGGAGACACAACATCCTTAAATTATTAGGTGAAAGTCGATTTCGAAAGTCTGTTCGGATGAGACCTGCCGTTGAGAATAGCCTTTCAGATGCGACAGAACTCATTTGGAAACTGAAATATTTTTGTGCTATTTTTTTTTAAATTTGGATGAAAAAAGGAAAAGAGAGAGGCTCATCTTCTACAGCCTCTTCAATAATATTTTCACAAACGCTCCATATCCCACATCTTGCAGATGGCTCATAATTTATACTTGGTTGTAGCAGTGCCAATTCTGAAATAGTTTGTAAATTCAGTAACTCTCCAAGCCGTCTTTTTGGCATACTAATAGTATTTATTGCGGTGGTTAAATAATACGATTCTTCATTTTCCAAATAATCAAATCTTTCATTAAGAGCCAATAATAATAGCAGCCGCCATAACTTTTGATATATTCTCTCTTGCAAAAGACCGACCGTTTGTGTCTTTGATATTCTGTAGCACTTTTCGGAGACTGTTAATTAATTTAATTTAAATGTTAATTTTGCTGATTGATTTTGTAACCTCTTCAAAATAACGTAAAATATCCATTATCTCTACCATCAGTATCCATTCTGCACATACTAGGCAAACAAGCTTCAACTGCAACTCCATCATTCGCCTTAACGCTTGCAATGTCTGGTCCCATCGTGTAGATACGTCAGGTATAAGTACATGATTCGGATCTCTTTTAAAATCTTGCTGCTGCTCGTATAATTATTAAAATGACCAATGATAGACAGTACTTTAGTAAATATGACATTCACTTGATCCTGTTTAAAAAGACTAGCTTTTTTTACCAATTGTAGTGAATGATTTTTTTCCAAACATTTGATGGGCACTAAATTGTATGTTGAATTTCTCTGATAGCGACTCCCATATTTGCAGCGTTGTCGGTAACCATGGCTGGAACTCTGTCCTGTATATTCCAATACAGAAAAGCCTTTTTTAGATTACATACTATGTTGTATCTTGAGTGCTGAAGACTCTCGAATGGCATTAATTCGAGGCAATAAAGTTTGTACTCGAAGTTAGCACCTATCCCATGAGCCCTTATGCTAATAAAATCAAAATATTGCAAAGAAGAGTCCAGATTTAGTACTCAACAACTAACTTAGGATTTATTTTAGGATTGTCTTTGAAAAATTAGTTGTAACTGATGGGACAGCATTGTTCATATTTGCCATCAAAGTGTCATATGTAAATCGGCCAGCAGTAATGAAATGGTACGAAGCCATTTTTTTCATTTGATTCGGATATCGATTTCCTGCTTTTGATTTTACCTTTGAATTTCTTGTGACGGAGTTCTTTAACATTCCAAAAAATCCTGTGGGATTTTCTTTGCTAAATAATTTGAAATTTTGTGACCAAAGATATTTAGATTAGCTCGAAATTCTGCAAGTACTAGATGTTTTTGTTTAATTGCGCTTTGTATTTTTTCACAGATTTGAAAAATGTCAGTTATTTTATATAGCGTAACGTCAAAATAATTTTACTTTACATAGTTTCCTGTTTCTGAAGAAATTTACTTTTATCGACAGGATTACCATTATCTTTAAGGACTTTCTCGAGAGCTTCCTTCAGAGCTTCTTCAGTAAGAGTTTAATAGAAGCTCACTGTCCTACTGCAAGACGGCGCATGGCAATGCGCATGATGAGCTCATGCGGGTGTAGTGGGGACGTAATATGCACGTAATACGAATATAATGTCAACGTAATTCAGGGAATGCAGGAGTAATTCAAGGAATCCAAGAGTACTTTGTGTAATGTGGTGAAATACTTACGTACTGCTAAGGAATTCAAAGTAATATGTAATAATGCATCTAAATATTAACATGTATTGCAAGAGTGCTCGAGCCAACTTCAAGGAACAAATAAAACTCTTGTCGATGTAAAAGCGAAGATATTTGATTTCATGTGTGATTTCCTTATTGAGTTATGTCAGAAATATATTATAAACAGCAAAAACTTTGAACAGTTGCATTGTCTCCAAAAATGAGAATGGAGTAAACGATACCGCTATACTTGTTATTCTCTATCATCTGAAAATACTATCGGCTGATTTAAAAGAAAGATTTTCTAATTTAATACAAATTGATTTTCCGACATGGATGATACAGCCAACGTTAATGGATTTTTCTGATATATCAAATATGCAGTATCAAGAAGAACTCTCTGAAATGCAAAATGGTGAGTCAGTTAGAGCTTTATTTAATATAAAAGGAGCGATGGCATGGCTTTGGAAGAAACAGAAATCAATTACCCAAATTCATCCAAATGTGCAAGAAATTATTATAACCGTTTCCAACTTCATATTTAGCTGAATGTGGATTTAGTGCTGTAAATGATTTAATGGTACAAAAAAAGAAATCGTCTTAAAAAGAAATAACACAACGGGGAGACTTAAGACTGAAGCTAACCAAATTGGAACCTAAGATAAAATTTCTGTGCAGCAAGCATCAAGCGCAAGGATTGCACTAAATTAAAATATTAAATTAATATAGAAAAAGCTTTATTAAACTTATTTCGAATTTGAATTTCAGTTTTTCATTGTTTTGAAAATTTACTTACTGTGTTTATTACTGCGTTAATAAATTTCTAGTTATCTATTCCTAAAACCCAACATTTAAGTTTCTTAAGTGAACAATTTCAATTTTTTAATATTAAAAATTATGTAAATGTTACATAGGGTGCATACGAATTTTAGAAAGGCTTAGGTGGGGCATGGCACAAAAAAGGTTCGGAAATACTGGTTTAGATAGTTAAAACTTTGCAAAAATATTGTTAATAAAGCAACTAAGAAACGGTGCTAATTTCATAACTTTTCTCAAATTTACAAAGATTTTATCAACCTCCCAAATTTTGTTTTACATGACTAACAAAGAGAATATGAAGTTTCATCCAATCTAAGAAAACAAAGCCGAGATGGTTCGAAGAATGTGAAAATGATTTTAGGTACATTGATATCTCAGAGAGAAACGTTCATAAGATGAACAAATTTTGAAAGATTGGTGAACAAATACCATGGTTTTAAAATGGTATAGAACCTTTGGACCTTTGTCCGAAGAGCAAAGGCACTTCTAGGTGGGCTCAGAAGATACTGGCAGGAAGTCAAAGCTGAAACAAGAACAAGACCTAGACACTAAAATAAAATTGATTGTTACCACGCAGTCCTTAGAGGCTCAATTCGATGTATAAAAAATATATTGTTTAAATTTTAAAGTTGACGCGCGCTTGTTAAACGACCCGTTATATAGTTTTATTCGAAATATTAAACTGATTAACTAGTCTAGACGTTCAAAAAACGTTTCTGAAGCTAATATCAAATTTCTTCAACTTAGATTAACAAGAGCAAACGTTTGAAATCTATTGAATTGGTGTAACGGATTTAAATTGCAAATTTGTGTGCAAAAATCGGCGGGTTTAGTGAGACGTCTGCAGGCAAATTGACGACGTGACCAACTGGAAAACACTTTCCACTTGACACAATAACTAAGATTATCGTTTATTGTAATCTAAATACATTAAAATTCAACCACCGACTTTATCTAAAAGAATTAAATTTAATCTTGTTTCGCAAACTTTTTGTCCGTCTAGAAAGAAATACTATCATTTTTTATAACAAAAAATCTTCCAAGAAATTAAAACTAGGACTAGACAAGCAAGACTAGATACTGACTTTGTTGGACAAGTGTACTAAACTTAGGTAGTCTAGTTAAGACAAGCTAAGACAATTAGGATTAATGTAAATATTTCAGCAAAATTTTAAGCAACAAATCTTCAAAAAATGTAATGTTAATTCAAAGTTATATAACTTGGTAATTAGTGGAACTAGCTTAATATATCCTCATATTTACATTAAGGAGACTTTTTTCTAACTTGTTAACGTGTCTAGTCTAGGTAAGGTGCTAGCTAAAAAGAGAAGGTATATAATTTGTTGTTACGTAAATAATTTGTTGTTAAGTAAATAATTTGTTGTTAAGTAAATAATTTGTTGTGTTGGCAGAAGCTAAAATTCAATAACTCGATTAAAAAATTAATTTAAATTTGTAATAACTTGGTTGTGATAAATCATCATTACTTGTGTTAACCCGTTTATTAGAATTAAAACCTGAGTGCGTAGCAGAACAATAATATTTCTGTCGAAAATCGTTTTTAACGCAGATTAATGGTTGCGTGAAAATACGGCCGGATAGAAGTTTCATCGTTTTGCGATTATTAAAAGTAATGGGGAAAGTTTAATTCATTAGAGTCAATTCTAAAAAGTTAATTAAACTAAACAGTCGTGGAAATTTTATGAAAATATTTTATTTTAATTAACAAAAGTTTCATCATCAAGGAAATTATGAATGAAACCTTTTCTTTTGTTTTTGATGGAGCATTTAATGGAGCTATTACGTGCTTTTATTTCTTTGATAAAATCTAGCCAATCACATTGAATTAAATCAATTTTATTTCATTTATTGTTCTTCATAAATATGCATACAAAAACAGATACTTCAATATATGTAGAGACATATGTGTATATGTTACCGTGAATAGCCGGAATTGGAGAATGTCGACTTTCACCGTTGAATGTCAACACATACCAAATAAGTCGGTGAAAGATCGAATATTTCATTACTATGTTGTGCATTGGGACCCTCGCTGTATGTCGAGAATTACAGATACGCTCTGGTGGAGGTCCATAATGGAAATGCCGACAGAAAGGCTAATGGCTCTATCCCACCAAATCCTTTGTTCTGCTGGGAGTCAATCAGCTTTATCAGTCTTATGTAGCAATAAATAAGATTTGAATCACATAATTTAGTAATTTTTTTATTACCATTATTTTCGTTTCTCATTTAGAATGTATGGTGGGTTTTAAATTATTGGTCACTCCTCTCAGAAGGAGCGGTGAAAAAGTTACGTCACCCTTGTGACGTTTTATAGCGACTAAATTACGGAAAATATATCTCCGACATGTTCAACATTAACCATTAGTGCATGGTGAATATTGAATCGATATTCACCGGTGTAAGTCAGAAAAAAGGGTATTTAGCAAATATTTCGGACATACACCAAGCGAGTATGTAAATGTTGACATTCACCGGTGAAAGTCGATATTCCCCAAATGTAGGTCTTTCACGGTAACATATACATACACTTATATTACATATTCAAACATTAAACAGAGAACAAAAGGACTTGTTTAGGCATTATAGGATTATAATGCACAGTCTTCCACGAGCCCTAGATGTCCAATTTGAGTGCAAATTGATCAAAGAATTTCTGAAATAGTCATTTGTTTGTCAATAACGCTAAAGCTTTGTAAAATTGTTATTAATATGCAGAACTGAGAAACTAGATTTTGCAATTTACATAAAATTTTTATTATCAATAAGAAAAAAAAATTACAAATTTTCAAAATAAAGTACTAAAATATTGGAATAAAAAAAAACATTAGATATGATGACATGTCGGATTTTCGAGTTATCTCTGAAACAAGAAAAATATAAAACAAAAACAAGGTTTTAGCTTTGTTCAAGATTGATTATTACCAGCTCTGCAGACAAAAGATCACAAAGCAATTAGATTTCTTATAGGAAATTTAATTCTCTTCATATTTTATATAAAACATTTTTCAAAATTTCGATTAGTTTTCGAATTAGCATAACATCCGTAATTCCTTGATCTAAGAATCGTTTAAAATAATCTAACTGAAATCAAATAACTCGTCACTGTTTAAAACTCGAATTCAAGTGGAATTTTTCGCTTAAAGTTCTGCCAAAAATCTACCATTTTCCCCTTTTAACCCTTTCACTGCTATCGACTACTATAGCCCTTTCATTGATTTAACGTTCAGGTGCTATGGACTGTTATACTATAACTATTATGTACTATATATACTGTTATTCTATAGCAGTGTACTGACCTCAGGGTCAGCGGATAGGCAGGGGATAGGTATAGCCACCCTGCACCCTTAAGTAAAGTCAGTATGTTTCAAGACATAGAACAATAAACTACCGATCCAGATAGTCTACTGTTATGATAGTTTGATCTACTACAAGATGGGGCGAACTACACCACCAACCAAGAAGAGCAAAGTGATGTTCCAAGAAACCCAGGATATTCTGCAGGTGAATCATCTCGTGGACAGCGATGTGGAGGACGATTGCCGTCAGGTCTGAGAGAATTCATTTTTATTCCACATCACGAACCTTTGGATAGACAAGAAGACAAAATATAATAAATGAAAATCGGCAAGATGATCTTCAACATCTTGCCGATTTTGTCCAAAATTCTGCTGATCTTAACGATGGACAACCTGTACGAATTGAAGAGGCAAGTGCTGATAGTCAATAGGTGTACGAGGAGAGCGATGAAGGAACTGTGCCAAACGTACGACAACAAGGAACGTTTGCACAGTTTGTCGCTAGAAAAGTTGCTAGAATTTCTATCAAAAGAAGAGTCCTCCACGACATTGTTCGCGGACGCAATACCGGAGTATTTCGAGAAATTATTATACCTGAACCACAATCAAGAATTTCTAAGTTCAATTTCTGCTTCATCTTCAAACAAGAAGAAGATCATTGGCACGTCATCCACGATTGTTCCTACAGTACCGACCGTTGCCGGTCTGTACTAAGTCCTGCCAAACGATTCGTCGGGAGAAGACGAATTATCTGGGGAAGGGACTTCTCTGCAGAGCACATCGAAAATCTCCTTTCGTATGGTGAAAAGGCCGAAAGACAAATTAATTACTTGGAGTGCGGAGGAAACATCTGGTTACGAGGTGGTAAAACTAGATCTAATGCCGTTCCAAAAGTGTTCGATCACCGACAAGCGAGATTGGTGGAGACACGCCTCGAAAAGAATCCAGTTTGTAACTTCATCAGATGCGGATCCTCTGTAGGAACACATCAAACCAATCCTGAGGATTCTGAACCACCGAATGAAGGAAAAGGCGGACAAACAAAAGGAGGAAAAAGTAATTTCTTCGAATTTTGGCTAAAGAATCACGTAAGCAGCCCGTTAAATAACATCTTCCAAACTACATACTTTTTAGAATCAAATTTCAAATACTGGCTATTGAATAGAAACTGTGTCCAAATTCCAATGAAGAAAATCAACGCTAAAATTCAAGACATGACAATCAACGAATTAGAACGCTATGCAAAATCTGCCGAAGTTTGTATATATAATGCACCGTTGGGTAATGTGCCAAAACACTTCTACGATATTGAGAAATCAGTTGAAATTTTAATGAAACTACTGGAGTTTCAATTTAATAATGATAGATCCGCTATCGAATTTTGTTTAACAAAATTAAGTAACAATAATAAATGTAATGAAAAGGAAAATACCTTGGTGTGACCCTAGTGCAGGAAAGAATTATGTCTTTGATGCAATATTGCATTTCTGCATTAGCGTCGGTTAAATAGCCAATTTTAATAAATATATTGGATTCCCGCTGCAGGATTGCGCCAATAAAATAATATTAGTGTTGGACCGAACCAAATTGTGGACCAGCAGCGTGGGACACGATAAAAATGATTTTCGGAGGAGATACGTGTCCCATCCGAATGAAGTACAGTGACGATCAGCAAGTTACAAAAACACGGGTCATCGTTTTAAGTAATAACGACTTCTTCCCAAAAAATGAAGCATTCAACTGTAGGATTTATAAGGTTTATTAGTGTTACTTTCACCCGAGCGTAGGGTTAGGTAAAAGATTCGGGACTCACCCCTGCACCTAGGGTCTTATCGCTAGGAAGATGATTATTTCACAAAATTCCAAAAAATAATTGTAAACTATGCAGATGTTCTCTAGTGTTCTCGTTGCCTTTCCTGTCGGTTCGGTAACTTGCGCATTGAAGGATAACCTTTTAACGAACAAGGCTATACAGACAAGACTAGGACATACAAGACTAGGGCAGACAAGACTAGGACAGACAGGACTGGGATATACGAGAATAGAACAGACAAGACTAGGACAGACAAGACTAGACAGACAAGGCTAGACAGACAATAATAGACATACGAGACTACACAGACAAGAATAGACAGATAAGACTAGACTTAAATAGACGTAAATTATTTTGTCGTTTCCGTTCAATTTTGATATAAAGCAAAAGAATTATGCAAAGTTTGTCCACTCAAATCAACAAAAAAACAAAATTTGTTTCGAATGGAGGTTTTGGTTTTTGAAAATTTGGCCAATATTTAAAATTATTTTGATGTTTTCGTCCAATTTTGACATAAAACAAAAGGAATTTTGCAAAGTTTGTCCACTCAATTAAAAAAAAAAAAAAAATTGAATTAATATTTTGGTTTTTGCAAATTAGGCAATATTTGCACATTATTTTGACATTTTCGTCCAATTTTGACATAAAACAAAAGAATTTCGCAAAGTTTGTAAACTCAAATCAACCAAAAAACAAAATTTGCTTCGAATTAAAGCTGTGAATTTTGAAAATTTGGGAATATTTTCAAATTATTTCGACATTTTCGTCCAATTTTGTGATAAAACAAAAAAAAATCGCTAAGTTTGTCCACTCAAATCAACAAAATTAGCTTCTCTTTAAGATTTTGGGTTTTGCTAATTTGGCAATATTTGCAAATTATTTTGACATTTTCGTCCAATTTTGACATAAAACAAAAGTATTTTGCAAAGTTTGTAAACTCAAATCAACAAAAAAAACAAAATTTGCTTCGAATTAAAGCTGTGAATTTTGAAAATTTGGGAATATTTTCAAATTATTTCGACATTTTCGTCCAATTTTGTGATAAAACAAAAAAAAAATCGCTAAGTTTGTCCACTCAAATCAACAAAATTAGCTTCTATTTAAGATTTTGGGTTTTGCTAATTCGAAGCAAACATTATTTTTTTTGTTGATTTGAGTGGACAAACTTTGCGAAATTCTTTTGTTTTATGTCAAAATCGGACGAAAATGTAAAAATAATTTGCAAATATTGCCAATTTGCAAATTATTTTTACATTTTCGTCCAATTTTGACATAAAACAAAAGAATTTCGCAAAGTTTGTCCACTCAAATCAACAAAAAAAACAATATTTGCTTCGAATTAAGATTTTGGTTTGTTGGCAATATTTGTACATTATTTTGACATTTTCGTAAAATTTTGATATAAAACAAAACAATTTTGCAAAGTTTGTCCCCTCAAATCAACAAATAATAAAGTTTGCTTCGAATAGAGATTTTGATTTTTGAAGATTTGTCAATATTTGCAAATAATACAAAGCTATAAAAGTATTCCGTACGGGCAATGTAATATTCATAATATTGAGCACACAATTACTTCAAATCAAAAAAGTAATTTGCGGAGAAAAGGTTAATCTCCAGTATGTCGTGCTTTTCCAGTTGGCAATGATAGAAATGATGTAGACGTGTAGAAGAACTAGAACTAGACAGACAAGACTAGACAGACAAGACTGGACAGACAAGACTAGACAGACAAGACTAGACAGACAAGACTAGACAGACAAGACTAGACAGACAAGACTAGACAGATAAGACTAGACAGACAAGACTAGACAGACAAGACTAGACAGACAAGACTAGACAGACAAGACAAGACTAGACAGACAAGACTAGATAGACAAGACTAGACAGACAAGACGAGACAGACAAGACTGGACGGACAAGCCTGGAGAGATAAGACTAGTTGGACAAGACTAGATAGACAAGACTAGACATAGAAGACTAGACAGACAAGACCAGAGCGACAAGTCTGGACAATTTAAAAAAAACAAGAATTATTTCGTTGCCGGTCTCCTTCAAAGAAAGCCAAAAAAAACTGAGAGTGGGGACGTGCCAAGCGCGCGATTTCAGGCTTCAATTGTAATTCAGACGCCGATAAATTCCAACACATATTCAGACGTTTTTAGCTTTGCCGACTAGTCCTCCCAACTTTAAAACGCGTTTCCACTATGCCGCTACAATGCCAGAAATAATCTAATAATTGTTGGCACGTGCCATCGTGCCAATAACATTCACTAGCCATCGTGCCTATAACAATCACTATAATGTCGTTCTTCTTCAAAGAAAGCCAACAAGAACGTAGAGTAGCGGCTTGTCAACTTCTGGCATCACGCGGCTTTCGGCTTCAGTTGTGATTCAGACACCGATTACTAAACTGAATGCCAACAGAGACGTGTACGTTTTTATAGCCTTTAGTCTTGTCCAGTTTGCCAACTGGCAAATAGTGGCTTAGTTAACTTAAGCGGCTTAGTTAGAAACTTAAGTGCAGACACCAAAAAAGCATTTAGAAAATGCCATGTATGGAGTGTAGCATTTTACGGCTCAGAAACTTGGACACTTCACACCGATTCAAATATTTCTTCTCCATTTACAATCATAATCAACGATTTCGCGTTTCAATGTGGAACTGGGAGTTTCTGTTCAATATCTTCAATTCAATAGCCGTATCGCAATCCATTACACGGTTATTCGTTTACGCTTGAAATGAACTCAATGTCTGTATCATTACAGGCACGCGTTACTATAATAACAGTGCATTGCGAAACCGCACCGTTGTAAAATTGAATGGAATCGATTCGGTTTTGCAATATTGCAAACGCTGCTATCTAAATTTGACGTGCGTGGATGAAATTCAATTATTAGTTTCAATCATTCTTTACCACGAGCATAGTTTACATATTTACCATATTTCATAATTTTCATACCATATTGTAGAATAATCGTATTATATAATTAATATTTACTATACTAAACGTGGGTTTTGTTTGTGGTGGTGGCTCAGGTAGTTAAGCACATGGCTCTTGAGTCGGAAAGCGTGGATTCAAATCCCACACAGAATCGAAGCAGCAAAAATTCCAAAGCACTCAATTCCCCAATTCTGCTTAGACAGCCGTGGGGTCTCAAAAGCCTAACACCTTCTCTGAAAATTTGTCGTTCGTATTCGACGTTAAATCGCTAGGTCCCCCATATATCCCCCATCAAAACTTAAGGCTGAGGTTGGATATGTGGCAGAGATGAGACAAAAAGGCTGATGTGATGATGACGATGATGATGATAATAAACGTATAAAGGGCTAGCGAGCTTAGGTCAAAGAAAGATTACTACAAAATCCTCGGGTTGAACTTTGGAGCGTCCGAGAGCAGATTAAGAGGCCTTACCGAAGGTTGGCTTTGAAGTACTATCCGGACAAGGACAACGCGGCCAAAGCTGAAGAGAAATTCAAGTAAATCGCAGAAGCTACGAGGTATTGTGCGACAAGAAGAAGGACGTGTACGACGCTAATGGTGAGGAAGGAGGGCTTGAAGAACGTTGGAGTATTTGACGAGAGATTCAGCTACAAATTAAATGGGGCCTTTGCCCAGTTCTTCGGCAGTTCGAATCCATTCGGCAACTTCTGTTTATATAATATATATTGTTACCAAATTATATAATTATTATATTATATAATTATTATATAAAATAATTTTATAATTACTATATTGCCATGTTATTTAATTAACACGTTGACGGACATTTGCGTCTGTAGCCGTCAAAGCTAAGTTCACTATGTGGTATGACGGCAATAGCCGTCCAAAACAAAACGGTCGTTTTTAGAAACTGCAGCTATAGCAGGACAATTGTGGATTTATCGATATCGATAATATAAATTAGGTTGAACATCGTTTTCCACCTATTACACGACTTCCAGCTTCTGTATGCACGTGGTTGCAAACAGAGTAGTGCGATCGTGTTTTCTCATGAATTTATAGTTTATTATTATATCTATTATAGTTATATCTTCTTCTTCTTCTTCTGGCGCTACAGCTCAATTTGTGCCTTGGCCTCCACTAGTTTCCTCCTCCATTCCTCTTTCTTCCGTGACACTTCCTTCCATCTTTCTAGTTTAAGGATTCGTCTGGCTTCCTTGTCTACTTCATCCTCCCAGCATTTTCTTGGTCTTCCTATCGGCCTCTTCCCCTCAATTCCGGCCGTTCAGGATTCTTTCGGACATCCTACCATCTGGAATTCTTATAATATATTATATACTATTGGTAAAACCATACTACATTTATCACAGATTATCTCTTATCAGATAAATCTCGGAACGCGTCTTCAGATGGCTATTAATAACACGCAAATTTCACATAATCCTAAAAAAGACTAAGTAATATTATAGAGCTCCGGAAAGGTTGAATATATTTATATATTCAGTCTGTGTTCCGACTTTATTAAAAAATAAATAAATAAACTTAATATATTAAATTATTACCATATTATATAATAACCATTTTACTTAATTACCATATTGTGTAATTAACATGTTACATAATTAACATATTATTTAACTAAAATATTACATAATTAACAAATTGTTGAAATTACCAAATATTATAGTCCCCATATTATATAATAACTATTTTACATAATTACCATATTGTATAATTACCATGTTACATAATAGCCATATTGTTTAACTAAAATATTACATAATTAACAAATTGTATAATTACCAAATATTATAGTCCCCATATTACATAATTTCCATATTATATATTAACCATTTTACAAAATTACTATATTGTATAATTACCATGTTATATAATTATCATATTATTTAACTAATATATTACATAATTGACATATTATATAATTACCAAATATTATAGTAACCATATTACATAATTACCATATTATATAAATACTATGTTAAATAATTAAGTACCATATCATAAAATTAAAAAATTATATACTTACCAAATTACATAATTATTTTATTATATATGTGCCATATAATATTTCAGTAATTTATATACGTGATATTGAATGCATTTTCATTTAAATGTTTCCTCAGCTAACTGATTAACCAAGATTTACCAGGTTTTAATTCAAAATTTATGGTGGATGTGCCGGGCTGGCAGCAATAAAAACGGAAATTACTCTTTCCTTGTGCAATTTAATCCGGGTGCAACATAAACTTTTTATTTGTTTCCACATTATGTAGTAATAATCTAGCTTTATACTTAAGTTTAATCCCTTAAGACGGTAATCTTAAGACTTCGCAATATGCCGTATATAAACTATTATTTTCATATCTTTCTCTGGATCTAGCCGTATAATAAAGCCAGTTTTACTAGTTCCCAAGTTTTTTAAGTGTAACTTGAAAAATTAAAGTCAGGAAATTTTTTTTATATCATCCATCATGTTTTAGCTAGTACACTGACCTGACTAACTGAGCTTAATACACTTTCGCTTAATCTAAAATCTTAATCTTGTCTGTCTAGTCTTGTCTGTCTAGTCTGTCTAGTCTAGTCTGTCTAGTCATGTCTGTCTAGTCTTGTCTGTCTAGTCTTGTCTGTCTAGTCAAATCAAATCAAATCAAATCAAATCAAAATTAATATATTTCACTATCTAAGTTATACAAAGCATATGATAATAGGTACAGTACCAATATATATATATATATATATATATATATATATATATATATATATATATATATATATAACTAAGTGAAATGTGTCCAAGGTGTCTCTTGCCTATGTTATCCTCTTTACCCTCTCATGGTATTCCTCCATATTGTAGGGTTCAATGTCTAAAATTAATCTGCGAACTTGTTTTTTAAAAGTTTTGACACTTGTTGAAAGCCTTATTGCTTTTGGAAGAGTGTTGTACAATTTCATATTGGAATATGGAGGTCCTCTTTCTGTCATGGTTAACCTATGTATTGGTAAGTTGTAGCTTACGTTTTTGTTTCTTGTCTCTCTGTTTGTCTTATTTTCGTAGGCCTCAAATAAGTGTTTGTTTTTAAATGTGAATATTAGCGTTTCATATATATACGTTCCCGTCGCTGTTAAAATTTCTGCTTCAGTAAAACTGCCTCTACAAGTTTCTTTGTATTTTAGGTCTTGTATTATTCTAATTGCAATCTTTTGTATTTTAAATATTGTAGAAATATTCTTTCCTCCGCCCCAAAACATTATTCCAAATTTTAAGTTGCTATGGAAGGTCGCGAAATATACGTTCTTGAGACTATCCGTTGTTATGTAGCGTTTTAATATTCTTAGGGCGTATATTGTTTTGTTAAGTTTTGTAGCCAGTTTATTCATGTGATATGTCCAGTCTAGGTGTTCATCTAAATTCAGCCCTAACAGTCTCACTTGTTTCTGGTACTGTATAGTCTCGTTGTTAATAGTTGCCTCCATTGGGTATATCTCGTTGGACCTTTTCGTTTTAAAAATAATTATTTTGGTTTTCTCTTTATTCAGAATTAGTTTGTTTTCCGTGAACCAGTCTATTAAAATGTTCATTGTGTCGTTTAAGTTATTTGGTATGTCCTCTATCTTTCTGTTTATTGTTAATAAACTGGTATCGTCTGCGTAGTTTACCATTTTATGCGGTGTCAAATGTATTTGGTTCGGTAGGTCGTTTACGTATAATGTAAATAGTATCGGTCCGAGGATACTTCCTTGTGGTATTCCGATGGTGACTGTTCTAGTGCTTGATTTGATTTTGCCTTGTTCCGTGTTTATTTGCGCTATTTGTCTTCTCTTGTTTAGATACGATGTTATAAGTTCGGCTACTTGTCCCCTCATTCCGTATTTATTTAGTTTATTTAGAAGAATCTCGTGATTTACCGTGTCGTAGGCCTTGGACAGGTCAAGGAAAATTCCGCTTGGCTTATTTTTCTCGATGTTCTCCAGTATATGTTTCAAAAAATGGAAGCAAGCTGTTTCCACAGAACGTCCTTTGACAAAGCCGTGTTGATGATCATTAACGATTTTGTTTTTCCCAAGGAATGATGATATTCTAACTGTAATTAGTTTTTCCAATAGTTTTCAGAAAGATGGTTGTAAACTTATCGGTCTGTAATTTTCTATGTCTTGCTTGTCTCCATTCTTATAAATCGGTGTTATTATAGATATCTTCAGGCTTTCTGGAAAGATTCCGTATAGAAAGACATTGTTTATTATATATTTTAATGGGTTGGCTATTTCCTCTCCCACTTCTTTTATGATATCCATGGTAATTTCATCATACCCCGAACTTTTACTATTTTTAAGTTGTTTTATAGTGTCTAAAACTTCTTCTCTTGATGTTGGTCGTAGAAACATCGTGTTTGGTTCGTTTGTTATATTGTCCTTGTTTTCCCTGTTAGGGATTTGTTTTAGTAATAAAGAAGCTCTTTCGGCATAGAATTTGTTGATATTTTCCACTGATTTATCATGATCGAGTTTCTCGAGTGACGTGGGTTGATCATGATTTTTTTCGTTTATTTTTGTTATTTCTTTTATAACATCCCATGTAGTTTTCATTATGTTCTTGCTATTCCTTATTCTTTTTTCAAAATATTTTCTTTTTTCGGTTTTTAATGATGCCTTATATTTTCTATGTGCTCTGTTAAATAGTTGTTTTAAGTTTGGGTGGAACTTTACTAATATCTGCATTATCTCAAGTTCCGTTTTTGATTTCCCAATACGTGGACTCGAAAAAATGAGTGTTTTCTTTTCTTTATTTTGTTTTGATGTCCGACGGAAATGCTCATTATATCCAGTCATAAATATTTCCATAAAACTGTTCCATTGGTTATTTACTTCCATCTCCTTGTTTCTGTATAGGACGTCCCACGTTTGTGTCTGGAGGTATTCTCTAAAATGTTTCCTATTTTCTTCTGAGAAAAACCTTTGAAAATTACAGTGTGTTTTAGGTTTTTTTATTTGCATTGTGATTTGCTGAGCGCAGTGATCAGATATGTGGTAGTTTGCTGTATTTACTGCGTATTTCCATGGAATATTTGTTGCGATGTTGTCTATACACGTTCCTGATGATGGATTGCTTTCAGTGTTCATGGTTAGCCTTGTATTAAAAGTTTGCAGCAAGTGCTCTAGTTCTTGACTCTTTTTTGTTCTTTTTAATATGTTTATGTTAAAATCACCTGCTATTATTACCTTTTTGTCCTCTTGTGTGATTTTGGATAGTATTTTGTGGAGTTTATCCATAAATGTCTTTACGCATGAAAGTGGTGCTCTATAGATTCCAATTATTACTACTGACTCTGTATTTAACGTAGTTTCCACGGCGGCACATTCAAAAACCGTGGCTTCTGCCAGTTCATTAATGTCATTTCTGGGTCTGCTGGCAATACTTTTGTCACAATAAATTGCCACTCCTCCATGTCTGCCTTCTTTTCTACAAAAACAAGAAATTAAATCAAAATTTATTATTTTATACGCTCCTATTTGAGTTGTGCTTTTCCAATGTTCCGTAACCACCAGAAATTTACATTGCCTATTGTTTTCTAGTCTTGTCTGTCTAGTCTTGTCTGTCTAGTCTTGTCTGTCTAGTCTTGTCTGTCTAGTCTTGTCTGTCTAGTCTTGTCTGTCTAGTCTTGTCTGTCTAGTCTTGTCTGTCTAGTCTTGTCTGTCTAGTCTTGTCTGTCTAGTCTTGTCTGTCTAGTCTTGTCTGTTTAGTCTTGTCTGTCTAGTCTTGTCTGTCTAGTCTTGTCTGTCTAGTCTTGTCTGTCTAGTCTTGTCTGTCTAGTCTTGTCTGTCTAGTCTTGTCTGTCTAGTCTTGTCTGTCTAGTCTTGTCTGTCTAGTCTTGTCTGTCTAGTCTTGTCTGTCTAGTCTTGCCTGTCTAGTCTCTTGTCTGTCTAGTCTTGTCTGTCTAGTCTTGTCTGTCTAGTCTTGTCTGTCTAGTCTTGTCTGTCTAGTCTTGTCTGTCTAGTCTTGTCTGTCTAGTCTTGTCTGTCTAGTCTTGTCTGTCTAGTCTTGTCTGTCTAGTCTTGTCTGTCTAGTCTTGTCTGTCTAGTCTTGTCTGTCTAGTCTTGTCTGTCTAGTCTTGTCTGTCTAGTCTTGTCTGTCTAGTCTTGTCTGTCTAGTCTTGTCTGTCTAGTCTTGTCTGTCTAGTCTTGTCTGTCTAGTCTTGTCTGTCTAGTCTTGTCTGTCTAGTCTTGTCTGTCTAGTCTTGTCTGTCTAGTCTTGTCTGTCTAGTCTTGTCTGTCTAGTCTTGTCTGTCTAGTCTTGTCTGTCTAGTCTTGTCTGTCTAGTCTTGTCTGTCTAGTCTTGTCTGTCTAGTCTTGTCTGTCTAGTCTTGTCTGTCTAGTCTTTTCTGTCTAGTCTTGTCTGTCTAGTCTTGTCTGTCTAGTCTTGTCTGTCTAGTCTTGTCTGTCTAGTCTTGTCTGTCTAGTCTTGTCTGTCTAGTCTTGTCTGTCTAGTCTTGTCTGTCTAGTCTTGTCTGTCTAGTCTTGTCTGTCTAGTCTTGTCTGTCTAGTCTTGTCTGTCTAGTCTTGTCTGTCTAGTCTTGTCTGTCTAGTCTTGTCTGTCTAGTCTTGTCTGTCTAGTCTTGTCTGTTTAGTCTTGTCTGTCTAGTCTTGTCTGTCTAGTCTTGTCTGTCTGGTCTTGTCTGTCTAGTCTTGCCTGTCTAGTCTTGTCTGTCTAGTCTTGTCTGTCTAGTCTTGTTTGTCTGGTCTTGTCTGTCTAGTCTTATCTGTCTAGTCTTGTCTGTCTAGTCTTGTCTGTCTAGTCTTGTCTGTCTACTCTTGTCTGTCTAGTCTTGTCTGTCTAGTCTTGTCTGTCTAGTCTTGTCTGTCTGGTCTTGTCTGTCTAGTCTTGCCTGTCTAGTCTTGTCTGTCTAGTCTTTTCTGTCTAGTCGTGTCTGTCTAGTCTTGTCTATCTAGTCTTGTCTGTCTAGTCTTGTCTATCTAGTCTTGTCTGTTTAGTCTTGTCTGTTTAGTCTTGTCTGTCTAGTCTTGTCTGGTATTGTCTGTCTAGTCTTGCTTGCCTTTTCTTGTATGTCTAGTCGATTCTATTGTTATAATATTCCATTTCCCTGTGCAGTATTCCTGTTGTTAATATTATTCTTGACCTGCCGCTTGGCCTTCTCCCTGAGCCTCCACGTTCGCCCTCTTCTCCGCGCGCCTCTCCCTCCGGTAATTCTGCAGCTGTTTCTTCCTCTCCTTCTGCTCTTCAGGGCTCCCACTCTTTGGCCGCACAGACAAAGCAGAAAGCACAGAAATTATAGATTGAGCCCCCACAGACTTATTACCCTCAAGCCCCTGGTTCTGTCTGTTTAAGGCTTGTTTCGTTAGTTTATTGTCGAGAACGTTGTTCGGCATCCCTGTCTTCGGGTCGATTTTGATCCGCCTCGGTTAGGAAATCAATTGCCGGATGGTTGTAAATGTTTGAGTTAGTCGATAGGATCTTTCGCAATCCCATTTTTCCTTTGATTTAACCTCGTTCTGTTCTTTTCTGTTCTGTTCTGTAAGGTAGTGATTTGTTCCATTTTTTCAACGTCGTCTTCTTCTGAGAGATTTTAAAGTTTTGCTCGGAGGGTGATGTCGCTCTTGTTCAGTTTCTCGCGTTTTTGGAAAAGCCTCAACATACTGCAAAATGATGTCGGAGATTTCTGGAACGAAGCCTTAGATTCGTTCGCGGTCCAACGCCCCATTTTCATTGTCATCAAAACCGACGTACTTCTTCTCAAACATATCATCCAACAGTTGAAATTGTTCTTCTTCATCACGAAACTCGTCCCGTCGTCAGCCTTTACGTCCCCACTCCTTATGGCATCGGTCTCTTCTCTGCCGCATATCCAAGCTCTAAAGCACCAAGATTTAAATATAGGGGATCTACAGTTTATCGTCGAATCCGAACGACAAATTTCCAAAGAAAGTGTTCGGCAGTTGAGATCCCACGGTTGCCAAAGCCGGATTGGGGAATTGAGTGTTATGGGTTGCAGCCATTAGTTTTTAATTTTTGCTGCTTTGGTTCTGTGTGGGATTTGAACCCCAGCTGTCTGACTCAAGAGCCAAGTGCTTAGCTATCTGAGCCATCACCACACCCACGGAATTGCTTAACATCACGGAACTGCTCATCGATTATTCAGTGAACCTGGATTTGGACACTTCATCCTTACATGTGAACTGCCCTCCATCAATCGAGCCAACCTCATCCAATTCCTCGTCGGCAAACTCTGACCTGACTTCACTGCCGTAGTCCCCATAACAGCTAGCTACCGTGTTTTCTAGGTCCATCAAATTATCCTAAATCTCGTTGCCTGGGTCATCAAAGTTGAAATCCGTCCATTTCTGCGAGAATGGAGGGGTCGAGATCAAGACGTAAACCTCTTCGAGGCGCAGCTTTGTGTAACGAACCGACGTCTTCTTTGACAGTTTGAGACGAATACTGAACTTGGTTAGTTTAGCATTGGTGCTTGTTTGGGTTTCTTTGTCTCGTCCATTCTACTCATTCTACGGTTGGGCGCAGCTTTGTTTAGCAAACCGACGTCTTCTTCGACAGTTGAGGCGAAAACTGAACTTGGTAAGTTTAGCTTTGAGACTTGTTTCGGTCTCTCTGTCTCGGCCCATTCTACGGTTTGATTCGTGTCTCTCAAATGGTGCAAGTAGTTGTATTCATTGTCGAAGAATATTCCAAACTTGTGTTGCTCTTCGATTTGCTTCCTATCCAGTTTCTTGTTGTCAGTCGTGAGAGGCATAAAGACCAGTTAAGGGGCTGTGTCGTCAGCGGAATGAGGGTCTTGTTGACTGTGGTGGACTAGGTGGAAGGTCACCGATTTATTCTTGCCGATGAACTCTTTATTTGACATTTTTATGTCGTTTATTCAAAGTGTCATCCCTAATTACGTCTTGCAAAAATGTGCCAAAGTTTGACAGTTGACAGGAAATGTCAACTCTCAAATTGTCTAGTCATGTCTGTCTAGTCTTGTTTCTCTAGTCTGGTCACTCTAGTTTTGTGTGTCTAGTATTGTCTATCTACTCTTGTCTGTCTAGTATTGTCTGCCTAGTCTTGTCCGTCTAGTC
The DNA here is from genome assembly GCA_944588485.1 of Phosphuga atrata. Classification (NCBI taxonomy): domain Eukaryota; kingdom Metazoa; phylum Arthropoda; class Insecta; order Coleoptera; family Silphidae; genus Phosphuga; species Phosphuga atrata. Next base: position 60,273,692 of record OX155900.1, read on the forward strand.
TTGTCTATCTAGTCTTGTCTGTCTAGTCTTGTCTGTCTAGTCTTGTCTGTCTAGTCTTGTCTGTCTAGTCTTGTCTGTCTAGTCTTGTCTGTCTAGTCTTGTCTGTTTAGTCTTGTCTGTCTAGTCTTCTCTGTCTAGTCTTGTTTGTCTAGTCTTGTCTATCTAGTCTTGTCTGTCTAGTCTCGTCTGTCTAACCCTGTCTATCTAGTCTTGTCAGTCTAGTCTTGTCTGTCTAATTTCCTCTGGTAGTATATAAACATAAACTATTTCAGTAATAAAACTAAAAGTAAACTTGAATCTCGCCAAATATTTATAGAAAATGCTTTCAACTAGGCCATTGTATATGCCGAGTTCGCTGCAGCATGTAAACCAGCAGATTTGCGCCGGAGGTGTTGAGACGTTTCAAAGCATAAATCGCGATCCACGAGACAAAACAGAAACATTCTCTTGAACACACGCTGCGACGGAATATCGAGAGAGTTTTCCCAAGTGAAAATCGGATTTAGCTGAAACCCGTATGAAACTTTTATGCAGTCTCTACATTATTTTATATCAAAATAAAGGAAAAATAGCAAAAATATTATAAAAGCATCCAACCTATTGTATAATAATAATAATATTATATTATCCAATCATGGGCGTAGCAAGGTATGGGGGCCAGCCAGTTATGGGGGTTCACCACCACCAACCCCCGACCCCCCCCCCCCCCCCCCCCGCCCTAAATATGCAAAATATAACATAAATATTATATAAGTAAATTATAAAAAGTAAATTGGGGCATTTCTGCAAAACCCCGAAATATTTTCTAAATCCCTCCCGATACTAAATCCTGGTTACGCCCGTGTATCCAATAGTTTTTCTTATTGTAACTTACAATTAGCTACAAACAAATAAAGAAACATTTTTATTGAACTTTTGCCTGCGTTATCCAGGTTGGTTGGTTATCCATGTCGGCATTATCCGTGTGTTAATAATTGAATTGAGAAAAACAGCAATTTATCGCACTAAAAAACGGGCGCCAAGATAGTACTTATCCTGCATAAGTAATAAATATATTGTTTATGATATTTATTTGATAGACAATATTTAATAAACAAGATTTGCTAGAGACGATTTCATAGACAAGATTTGATAGACAAGACTAGACAAATAACTCTATACAGTCAATACTAGACAGACAGGACAAGACAGATAAGACTAGACTGATAGAACTAGGCAGACAAAACTAGACAGACAAGACTAGACAGACAAGACTAGACAGAAAAGACTATACAGATAAGACCAGACAGACAATATTAAACAGACAAGACTAGATAGACAAGACTAGATAGACAAGACTAGATAGACAAGACTAGACAGACAAGACTATAAAGATAAGACTAGACAGACAATATTAAACAGACAAGAGTAGATAGACAAGACTAGATAGACAAGACTAGAAAGCCATGACAATACAGCCAAGACTAGACAGACAGTACTAGATATGCAAATTTGTTTAGACGAGACTGTACATTGATGACTAGACGAAGAAGATTAAATTAAGAGTACATAGTGACTAGATAATGTAATCTAGTCGAGCGAAATTCAATAGTAAATTGTAGTGTCGGCGTTTGTTTCAGAGTGGGAGGTGGGCCACGGCGGTCCCTCTCAAGGCATGGAGGTGGAAGTTCGAGAGAAGGTTGATCCGTCTCTGGACGCCACCGCACTGCTGGTCAACAACACGCCACCATACCCTATGGCAGGTACTAATTGTTTACAACAACATTAATTACGAATTAGAGCGCGCCGGGGAATCACCTTGCCCCACACAAATCCCAAAACCAAATTGATTTATAATCGCCACTAACTACATAGTTAATGACTAGACAAGAATAAATAGACGAGATATAGACGAGGCAGACAAGACTAGACAGACAAGATAAGACAGACAAGACTAGACATACAATACTAGATAGACAATACTAGACAGACAATACTAGATAGACAAGACTAGACAGACAAAACTAGACAGACAAGATGAGACAGACAAAACTAGACAAACAACACTAGACAGACAAGACTAGACAGACAAGACTAGGCAGACAAGACTAGACAGACAAGACCAGACAGACAAGACTAGACAGACAAGACTAGACAGACAAGACTAGACAGACAAGGCTAGACAGGCAAGACTAGACAGACAAGACTAGACAGACAAGACTAGACAGACAAGACTAGACAGACAAAGCTAGACAGGCAAGACTAGACAGACAAGACTAGGCAGACAAGACTAGACAGACAAGACTAGACAGATAAGACTAGACAGACAACACTAGACAGACAACACTAGACAGACAAGACTAGACAGACAAAACTAGACAGACAAGATGAGACAGACAAAACTAGACAAACAAGACTAGACAGACAAGACTAGACAGACAAGACTAGGCAGACAAGACTAGACAGACAAGACCAGACAGACAAGACTAGATAGACAAGACTAGACAGACAAGACTAGACAGACAAGGCTAGACAGGCAAGACTAGACAGACAAGACTAGACAGACAAGACTAGACAGACAAGACTAGACAGACAAGACTAGACAGACAAGGCTAGACAGGCAAGACTAGACAGACAAGACTAGACAGACAAAACTAGACAGACAAGATGAGACAGACAAAACTAGACAAACAAGACTAGACAGACAAGACTAGACAGACAAGACTAGGCAGACAAGACTAGACAGACAAGACCAAAGAGACAAGACCACACAGACAAGACTAGACAGACAAGACTAGACAGACAAGACTAGACAGACAAGGCTAGACAGGCAAGACTAGACAGACAAGACTAGACAGACAAGACTAGGCAGACAAGACTAGACAGACAAGACTAGACAGACAAGAATAGACAGACAAGACTAGACATACAAGACTAGACAGACAATACTAGACAGACAAGACTAGACAGACATGACTAGACAGACAAGACTAGACAGACAAGACTAGACAGACAAGACTAGACAGACAAGACTAGACAGACAAGACTAGACAGACAAGACTAGACAGACAAGACTAGACAGACAAGACTAGACAGACAAGACTAGACAGACAAGACTAGACAGACAGGACTAGACAGACAATACTAGACAGACAAGACTAGACAGACAAGACTAGACAGACAAGACTAGACAGACAAGACTAGACAGACAAAGCTAGACAGGCAAGACTAGACAGACAAGACTAGGCAGACAAGACTAGACAGACAAGACTAGACAGACAAGACTAGACAGACAAGACTAGACAGACAAGACTAGACAGACAAGACTAGACAGACAGGACTAGACAGACAATACTAGACAGACAAGACTAGACAGACAAGACTAGACAGACAAGACTAGACAGACAAGACTAGACAGACAAAGCTAGACAGGCAAGACTAGACAGACAAGACTAGGCAGACAAGACTAGACAGACAAGACTAGACAGATAAGACTAGACAGACAACACTAGACAGACAACACTAGACAGACAAGACTAGACAGACAAAACTAGACAGACAAGATGAGACAGACAAAACTAGACAAACAAGACTAGACAGACAAGACTAGACAGACAAGACTAGACAGACAAGACTAGACAGACAAGACCAGACAGACAAGACTAGACAGACAAGACTAGACAGACAAGACTAGACAGACAAGACTAGACAGACAAGACTAGACAGACAAAACTAGACAAACAAGACTAGACAGACAAGACCAGACAGACAAGACTAGATAGACAAAACTAGACAAACAAGACTAGACAGACAAGACTAGACAGACAAGACTAGACAGACAGGACTAGACAGACAAGACTAGACAGACAGGACTAGATAGACAAAACTAGACAAACAAGACTAGACAGACAAGACTAGACAGACAAGACTAGACAGACAAGACTAGACAGACAAGACTAGACAGACAAGACTAGACAGACAAGACTAGACAGATAAGACTAGACAGACAACACTAGACAGACAACACTAGACAGACAACACTAGACAGACAAAACTAGACAGACAAGATGAGACAGACAAAACTAGACAAACAAGACTAGACAGACAAGACTAGACAGACAAGACTAGGCAGACAAGACTAGACAGACAAGACCAGACAGACAAGACTAGATAGACAAAACTAGACAAACAAGACTAGACAGACAAGACTAGACAGACAAGACTAGACAGACAAGACTAGACAGACAAGACTAGACAGACAAGACTAGACAGACAAGACTAGACAGACAAGACTAGACAGACAGGACTAGACAGACAATACTAGACAGACAAGACTAGACAGACAAGACTAGACAGACAAGACTAGACAGACAAGACTAGACAGACAAAGCTAGACAGGCAAGACTAGACAGACAAGACTAGGCAGACAAGACTAGACAGACAAGACTAGACAGACAAGACTAGACAGACAACACTAGACAGACAACACTAGACAGACAAGACTAGACAGACAAAACTAGACAGACAAGATGAGACAGACAAAACTAGACAAACAAGACTAGACAGACAAGACTAGACAGACAAGACTAGACAGACAAGACTAGACAGACAAGACCAGACAGACAAGACTAGATAGACAAGACTAGACAGACAAGACTAGACAGACAAGACTAGACAGACAAGACTAGACAGACAAGACTAGACAGACAAGACTAGACAGACAAGACTAGACAGACAAGACTAGACAGACAAGACTAGACAGACAAGACTAGACAGACAAGACTAGACAGACAAGACTAGACAGACAAGACTAGACAGACAAGACTAGACAGACAAGACTAGACAGACAAGACTAGACAGACAAGACTAGACAGACAAGACTAGACAGACAAGACTAGACAGACAAGACTAGACAGACAAGACTAGACAGACAAGACTAGACAGACAAGACTAGACAGACAAGACTAGACAGACAAGACTAGACAGACAAGACTAGACAGACAAGACTAGACAGGCAAGACTAGACAGACAAGACTAGACAGACAAGACTAGACAGACAAGACTAGACAGACAAGACTAGACAGACAAGACTAGACAGACAAGACTAGACAGACAAGACTAGACAGACAAGACTAGACAGACAAGACTAGACAGACAAGACTAGACAGACAAGACTAGACAGACAAGACTAGACAGACAAGACTAGACAGACAAGACTAGACAGACAAGACTAGACAGACAAGACTAGACAGACAAGACTAGACAGACAAGACTAGACAGACAAGACTAGACAGACAAGACTAGACAGACAAGACTAGACAGACAAGACTAGACAGACAAGACTAGACAGACAAGACTAGACAGACAAGACTAGACAGACAAGACTAGACAGACAAGACTAGACAGACAAGACTAGACAGACAAGACTAGACAGACAAGACTAGACAGACAAGACTAGACAGACAAGACTAGACAGACAAGACTAGACAGACAAGACTAGACAGACAAGACTAGACAGACAAGACTAGACAGACAAGACTAGACAGACAAGACTAGACAGACAAGACTAGACAGACAAGACTAGACAGACAAGACTAGACAGACAAGACTAGACAGACAAGACTAGACAGACAAGACTAGACAGACAAGACTAGGCAGACAAGACTAGACAGACAAGACTAGACAGACAAGACTAGACAGGCAAGACTAGACAGACAAGACTAGACAGACAAGACTAGACAGACAAGACTAGGCAGACAAGACTAGACAGACAAGACTAGACAGACAAGACTAGACAGACAAGACTAGACATACAAGACTAGACAGATAAGACTAGACAGACAACACTAGACAGACAACACTAGACAGACAAGACTAGACAGACAAAACTATACAGACAAGATGAGACAGACAAAACTAGACAAACAAGACTAGACAGACAAGACTAGACAGACAAGACTAGGCAGACAAGACTAGGCAGACAAGACCAGAGAGACAAGACCAGACAGAAAAGACTAGACAGACAAGACTAGACAGACAAGGCTAGACAGGCAAGACTAGACAGACAAGACTAGACAGACAAGACTAGGCAGACAAGACTAGACAGACAAGACTAGACAGACAAGACTGGACAGACAAGACTAGACAGACAAGACTAGACAGACAAGACTAGACAGACAAGACTAGACAGACAAGACTAGACAGACAAGACTAGACAGACAAGACTAGACAGACAAGACCAGACAGACAAGACGAGACAGACAAGACTAGACAGACAAGACTAGACAGACAAGACTAGACAGACAAGACTAGACAGACAAGACTAGACAGACAAGACTAGACAGACAAGACTAGACAGACAAGACTAGACAGACAAGACTAGACAGACAAGACTAGACAGACAAGACTAGACAGACAAGACTAGACAGACAAGACTAGACAGACAAGACTAGACAGACAAGACTAGACAGACAAGACTAGACAGACAAGACTAGACAGACAAGACTAGACAGACAAGACTAGACAGACAAGACTAGACAGACAAGACTAGACAGACAAGACTAGACAGACAAGACTAGACAGACAAGACTAGACAGACAAGACTAGACAGACAAGACTAGACAGACAAGACTAGACAGACAAGACTAGACAGACAAGACTAGACAGACAAGACTAGACAGACAAGACTAGACAGACAAGACTAGACAGACAAGACTAGACAGACAAGACTAGACAGACAAGACTAGACAGACAAGACTAGACAGACAAGACTAGACAGACAAGACTAGACAGACAAGACTAGACAGACAAGACTAGACAGACAAGACTAGACAGACAAGACTAGACAGACAAGACTAGACAGACAAGACTAGACAGACAAGACTAGACAGACAAGACTAGACAGACAAGACTAGACAGACAAGACTAGACAGACAAGACTAGACAGACAAGACTAGACAGACAAGACTAGACAGACAAGACTAGACAGACAAGACTAGACAGACAAGACTAGACAGACAAGACTAGACAGACAAGACTAGACAGACAAGACTAGACAGACAAGACTAGACAGACAAGACTAGACAGACAAGACTAGACAGACAAGACTAGACAGACAAGACTAGACAGACAAGACTAGACAGACAAGACTAGACAGACAAGACTAGACAGACAAGACTAGACAGACAAGACTAGACAGACAAGACTAGACAGACAAGACTAGACAGACAAGACTAGACAGACAAGACTAGACAGACAAGACTAGACAGACAAGACTAGACAGACAAGACTAGACAGACAAGACTAGACAGACAAGACTAGACAGACAAGACTAGACAGACAAGACTAGACAGACAAGACTAGACAGACAAGACTAGACAGACAAGACTAGACAGACAAGACTAGACAGACAAGACTAGACAGACAAGACTAGACAGACAAGACTAGACAGACAAGACTAGACAGACAAGACTAGACAGACAAGACTAGACAGACAAGACTAGACAGACAAGACTAGACAGACAAGACTAGACAGACAAGACTAGACAGACAAGACTAGACAGACAAGACTAGACAGACAAGACTAGACAGACAAGACTAGACAGACAAGACTAGACAGACAAGACTAGACAGACAAGACTAGACAGACAAGACTAGACAGACAAGACTAGACAGACAAGACTAGACAGACAAGACTAGACAGACAAGACTAGACAGACAAGACTAGACAGACAAGACTAGACAGACAAGACTAGACAGACAAGACTAGACAGACAAGACTAGACAGACAAGACTAGACAGACAAGACTAGACAGACAAGACTAGACAGACAAGACTAGACAGACAAGACTAGACAGACAAGACTAGACAGACAAGACTAGACAGACAAGACTAGACAGACAAGACTAGACAGACAAGACTAGACAGACAAGACTAGACAGACAAGACTAGACAGACAAGACTAGACAGACAAGACTAGACAGACAAGACCAGACAGACAAGACTAGATAGACAAGACTAGACAGACAAGACTAGACAGACAAGGCTAGACAGGCAAGACTAGACAGACAAGACTAGACAGACAAGACTAGACAGACAAGACTAGACAGACAAGACTAGACAGACAAGGCTAGACAGGCAAGACTAGACAGACAAGACTAGACAGACAAAACTAGACAGACAAGATGAGACAGACAAAACTAGACAAACAAGACTAGACAGACAAGACTAGACAGACAAGACTAGGCAGACAAGACTAGACAGACAAGACCAAAGAGACAAGACCACACAGACAAGACTAGACAGACAAGACTAGACAGACAAGACTAGACAGACAAGGCTAGACAGGCAAGACTAGACAGACAAGACTAGACAGACAAGACTAGGCAGACAAGACTAGACAGACAAGACTAGACAGACAAGAATAGACAGACAAGACTAGACATACAAGACTAGACAGACAATACTAGACAGACAAGACTAGACAGACATGACTAGACAGACAAGACTAGACAGACAAGACTAGACAGACAAGACTAGACAGACAAGACTAGACAGACAAGACTAGACAGACAAGACTAGACAGACAAGACTAGACAGACAAGACTAGACAGACAAGACTAGACAGACAAGACTAGACAGACAGGACTAGACAGACAATACTAGACAGACAAGACTAGACAGACAAGACTAGACAGACAAGACTAGACAGACAAGACTAGACAGACAAAGCTAGACAGGCAAGACTAGACAGACAAGACTAGGCAGACAAGACTAGACAGACAAGACTAGACAGACAAGACTAGACAGACAAGACTAGACAGACAAGACTAGACAGACAAGACTAGACAGACAGGACTAGACAGACAATACTAGACAGACAAGACTAGACAGACAAGACTAGACAGACAAGACTAGACAGACAAGACTAGACAGACAAAGCTAGACAGGCAAGACTAGACAGACAAGACTAGACAGACAAGACTAGACAGACAAGACTAGACAGACAAGACTAGACAGACAAGACTAGACAGACAACACTAGACAGACAAGACTAGACAGACAAAACTAGACAGACAAGATGAGACAGACAAAACTAGACAAACAAGACTAGACAGACAAGACTAGACAGACAAGACTAGGCAGACAAGACTAGACAGACAAGACCAGACAGACAAGACTAGATAGACAAGACTAGACAGACAAGACTAGACAGACAAGACTAGACAGACAAGACTAGACAGACAAAACTAGACAAACAAGACTAGACAGACAAGACCAGACAGACAAGACTAGATAGACAAAACTAGACAAACAAGACTAGACAGACAAGACTAGACAGACAAGACTAGACAGACAGGACTAGACAGACAAGACTAGACAGACAGGACTAGATAGACAAAACTAGACAAACAAGACTAGACAGACAAGACTAGACAGACAAGACTAGACAGACAAGACTAGACAGACAAGACTAGACAGACAAGACTAGACAGACAAGACTAGACAGATAAGACTAGACAGACAACACTAGACAGACAACACTAGACAGACAACACTAGACAGACAAAACTAGACAGACAAGATGAGACAGACAAAACTAGACAAACAAGACTAGACAGACAAGACTAGACAGACAAGACTAGGCAGACAAGACTAGACAGACAAGACCAGACAGACAAGACTAGATAGACAAAACTAGACAAACAAGACTAGACAGACAAGACTAGACAGACAAGACTAGACAGACAAGACTAGACAGACAAGACTAGACAGACAAGACTAGACAGACAAGACTAGACAGACAAGACTAGACAGACAGGACTAGACAGACAATACTAGACAGACAAGACTAGACAGACAAGACTAGACAGACAAGACTAGACAGACAAGACTAGACAGACAAAGCTAGACAGGCAAGACTAGACAGACAAGACTAGGCAGACAAGACTAGACAGACAAGACTAGACAGATAAGACTAGACAGACAACACTAGACAGACAACACTAGACAGACAAGACTAGACAGACAAAACTAGACAGACAAGATGAGACAGACAAAACTAGACAAACAAGACTAGACAGACAAGACTAGACAGACAAGACTAGGCAGACAAGACTAGACAGACAAGACCAGACAGACAAGACTAGATAGACAAGACTAGACAGACAAGACTAGACAGACAAGACTAGACAGACAAGACTAGACAGACAAGACTAGACAGACAAGACTAGACAGACAAGACTAGACAGACAAGACTAGACAGACAAGACTAGACAGACAAGACTAGACAGACAAGACTAGACAGACAAGACTAGACAGACAAGACTAGACAGACAAGACTAGACAGACAAGACTAGACAGACAAGACTAGACAGACAAGACTAGACAGACAAGACTAGACAGACAAGACTAGACAGACAAGACTAGACAGACAAGACTAGACAGACAAGACTAGACAGACAAGACTAGACAGACAAGACTAGACAGACAAGACTAGACAGACAAGACTAGACAGACAAGACTAGACAGACAAGACTAGACAGACAAGACTAGACAGACAAGACTAGACAGACAAGACTAGACAGACAAGACTAGACAGACAAGACTAGACAGACAAGACTAGACAGACAAGACTAGACAGACAAGACTAGACAGACAAGACTAGACAGACAAGACTAGACAGACAAGACTAGACAGACAAGACTAGACAGACAAGACTAGACAGACAAGACTAGACAGACAAGACTAGACAGACAAGACTAGACAGACAAGACTAGACAGACAAGACTAGACAGACAAGACTAGACAGACAAGACTAGACAGACAAGACTAGACAGACAAGACTAGACAGACAAGACTAGACAGACAAGACTAGACAGACAAGACTAGACAGACAAGACTAGACAGACAAGACTAGACAGACAAGACTAGACAGACAAGACTAGACAGACAAGACTAGACAGACAAGACTAGACAGACAAGACTAGACAGACAAGACTAGACAGACAAGACTAGACAGACAAGACTAGACAGACAAGACTAGACAGACAAGACTAGACAGACAAGACTAGACAGACAAGACTAGACAGACAAGACTAGACAGACAAGACTAGACAGACAAGACTAGACAGACAAGACTAGACAGACAAGACTAGGCAGACAAGACTAGACAGACAAGACTAGACAGACAAGACTAGACAGGCAAGACTAGACAGACAAGACTAGACAGACAAGACTAGACAGACAAGACTAGGCAGACAAGACTAGACAGACAAGACTAGACAGACAAGACTAGACAGACAAGACTAGACATACAAGACTAGACAGATAAGACTAGACAGACAACACTAGACAGACAACACTAGACAGACAAGACTAGACAGACAAAACTATACAGACAAGATGAGACAGACAAAACTAGACAAACAAGACTAGACAGACAAGACTAGACAGACAAGACTAGGCAGACAAGACTAGGCAGACAAGACCAGAGAGACAAGACCAGACAGAAAAGACTAGACAGACAAGACTAGACAGACAAGGCTAGACAGGCAAGACTAGACAGACAAGACTAGACAGACAAGACTAGGCAGACAAGACTAGACAGACAAGACTAGACAGACAAGACTGGACAGACAAGACTAGACAGACAAGACTAGACAGACAAGACTAGACAGACAAGACTAGACAGACAAGACTAGACAGACAAGACTAGACAGACAAGACTAGACAGACAAGACCAGACAGACAAGACGAGACAGACAAGACTAGACAGACAAGACTAGACAGACAAGACTAGACAGACAAGACTAGACAGACAAGACTAGACAGACAAGACTAGACAGACAAGACTAGACAGACAAGACTAGACAGACAAGACTAGACAGACAAGACTAGACAGACAAGACTAGACAGACAAGACTAGACAGACAAGACTAGACAGACAAGACTAGACAGACAAGACTAGACAGACAAGACTAGACAGACAAGACTAGACAGACAAGACTAGACAGACAAGACTAGATAGACAAGACTAGACAGACAAGACTAGACAGACAAGACTAGACAGACAAGACTAGACAGACAAGACTAGACAGACAAGACTAGACAGACAAGACTAGACAGACAAGACTAGACAGACAAGACTAGACAGACAAGACTAGACAGACAAGACTAGACAGACAAGACTAGACAGACAAGACTAGACAGACAAGACTAGACAGACAAGACTAGACAGACAAGACTAGACAGACAAGACTAGACAGACAAGACTAGACAGACAAGACTAGACAGACAAGACTAGACAGACAAGACTAGACAGACAAGACTAGACAGACAAGACTAGACAGACAAGACTAGACAGACAAGACTAGACAGACAAGACTAGACAGACAAGACTAGACAGACAAGACTAGACAGACAAGACTAGACAGACAAGACTAGACAGACAAGACTAGACAGACAAGACTAGACAGACAAGACTAGACAGACAAGACTAGACAGACAAGACTAGACAGACAAGACTAGACAGACAAGACTAGACAGACAAGACTAGACAGACAAGACTAGACAGACAAGACTAGACAGACAAGACTAGACAGACAAGACTAGACAGACAAGACTAGACAGACAAGACTAGACAGACAAGACTAGACAGACAAGACTAGACAGACAAGACTAGACAGACAAGACTAGACAGACAAGACTAGACAGACAAGACTAGACAGACAAGACTAGACAGACAAGACTAGACAGACAAGACTAGACAGACAAGACTAGACAGACAAGACTAGACAGACAAGACTAGACAGACAAGACTAGACAGACAAGACTAGACAGACAAGACTAGACAGACAAGACTAGACAGACAAGACTAGACAGACAAGACTAGACAGACAAGACTAGACAGACAAGACTAGACAGACAAGACTAGACAGACAAGACTAGACAGACAAGACTAGACAGACAAGACTAGACAGACAAGACTAGACAGACAAGACTAGACAGACAAGACTAGACAGACAAGACTAGACAGACAAGACTAGACAGACAAGACTAGACAGACAAGACTAGACAGACAAGACTAGACAGACAAGACTAGACAGACAAGACTAGACAGACAAGACTAGACAGACAAGACTAGACAGACAAGACTAGACAGACAAGACTAGACAGGCAAGACTAGACAGACAAGACTAGACAGACAAGACTAGACAGACAAGACTAGACAGACAAGACTAGACAGACAAGACTAGACAGACAAGACTAGACAGACAAGACTAGACAGACAAGACTAGACAGACAAGACTAGACAGACAAGACTAGACAGACAAGACTAGACAGACAAGACTAGACAGACAAGACTAGACAGACAAGACTAGACAGACAAGACTAGACAGACAAGACTAGACAGACAAGACTAGACAGACAAGACTAGACAGACAAGACTAGACAGACAAGACTAGACAGACAAGACTAGACAGACAAGACTAGACAGACAAGACTAGACAGACAAGACTAGACAGACAAGACTAGACAGACTAGACAGACAAGACTAGACAGACAAGGCTAGACAGACAAGACTAGACAGACAAGACTAGACAGACAAGACTAGACAGACAAGACTAGACAGGCAAGACTAGACAGACAAGACTAGACAGACAAGGCTGGACAGACAAGACTGGACAGAGAAGACTGGACAGACAAGACTAGACAGACAAGACTAGACAGACAAGACTAGACAGACAAGGCTAGACAGACAAGACTAGACAGACAAGACTAGACAGACAAGACTAGACAGACAAGACTAGACAGGCAAGACTATATAGACTAACTATACAGACAAGAGTAGACAGACATGTCTTGTCAAATCTAATCAAAATGATTTTGAATATTCTTCAGGAAGCAAGTAAACTTTCTTTTCGCCATAATTTAAATTTCTTGTTTCTTGAAGAATACACCTAAGCGCTCTAGCGATAACCCGCGGTTCCGCTCTGTTTCATAACTGGGCTAACTATTCAACTGTTTTGTATATCCAGCAGTAAACTCGTCATTTTATTGGGCTATTATGAATCTAATTACAATAAGTTATTACAGTTGACTGGAACGGTTTTATTGTCACTCGAGTTTTATTGCTTTTATTGTGTAATAAAGTGTAGCTAGATCTATGCATATTTGATTTAATTCAGATGGATGTAGGAATATGAAGTTCTTTTTGAAATCACTGTTTTTGAAATGTTTCGTTTATTGGAAACTTTCTAGAAAAGTTGAAATGTTTCTTTTGTACGAGAAAGTTTCATAAACATGCGAAAGTTTTCTGCGTCTTTCTTTCAGCATTAATTTATTAAATGCTTTTTCATTTTTCGATTCGATGCCATCTATAGAGAGAAAATATATTTATTGTATACGTCCTGCATTATACAAAGGACCACAAGGTCCTTCTACCCAATGCCATCAATATTATCAATATTGTCATCAATATTGCCATCTAGTTATTAGCCTTGGTATTGCAGTTTCTTTGGATTTAAAATATTAATATAAATCTATTTGCTTATATCATTTTTCATGTGATACATTGTGTCTGTTTGAGTGTTAGATTCTTCTTGTTATAATCCGCTGTGTAGCAGCACCAGATTGTTGATTGTTAGTTATGTATAGATTTATGCAGCGTGAACCACGGACAACTTGTCAACTCTCATCCCATATTACATTTGTGACGGAGATAAATGTAATATATTAGCTAATAAGTTTTAAGGAATGTTTATACTCACCTTGTGATTGTGATAATAATAATAATAATGTGATACATAGACTGATTAAAAGATGATTAATAGTATATTACGTAACTCGAGTAGTAGGGCAATTACGTACTCGCGGAAGTGCGGGGAGAGCATTAAGTACGAGTGGAAGAGTTACGCACGACCCGCGTAACGGGGAGTGCGTAATTCCGCGAGTACGCAATTGCCTTACAATTCGAGTTATGTACTATACTTTATCTACGACCACACTAATTTGTTTCTGTTTAATAAGAAAAATATGTTTGATGTAACAATTTCATTTCTTATTAGGTTATGTTTATTTAATTATCATTATTTAACATTATAATAAACAAAGAGTTGTATTTCCATATATAACTGTGACTCGACATTATTTAACTTGATGGAAATGAAAAGAAATACATTCTTAATGGTTACATACCTTATTATTTATAATTTATTTGGGTTAGACTGGAATAAGAGCGCTCATAGATATAGGCAACCCAATGTACGCAATGTCAATTTCCGTTAGTTTGTATTGTGGCACGGTGGCGCTGAACGTATGAACACGTAGTAGCAGCTCTCAAGCAATCAGCGAATCGTAAACCAAACGCACGTGTGTGTTATCAATCATAACTTATCATTAATCGCGGACTGTTACATATACTGTTACATATCGCGGACATGTGTTATGATGTATTTACATAATAGTCCATGAACTGTAGAATAATGGGCATTTACAATAGTGGTCGTAACAAAATTAATTCGACAAAATAATACAAATAATTTGAAATTCATAATTTATTTGTAATTCCTTATAGAATAAATCCAAATCCGGGCACTTATTGATCTTCAGAGAGAGAATATATTTATTGTATATTTTAAACAAATGGCTATCGACCACAAGGTTTTTCTGCTTCATCAATCTTCATTTTCCATCCAAAACAACTTCTTTCTGTCCGACGGATATATAGTATTTTAAAATCGAGGATTGTCTCCAACCAATTTTTCTACGGAACATCTGTGTCTTCGATTACCCCATTTCTCTTCGCATTTCACTCCCCATAAATCCCAAACAATTCCTACGTGCCTTGCGCTACCTTTCCGGGAAATATTTCAATATTATCACGACATGTGCAATAATCAACGGTCAATAACAGACAGAGAAAATATATAGATATAAAAATATCTAGAAGAACTAAAGGCTCAAAATGTACTAAAGAATAGACAATAATAAAAAGATTTAATGGTTTGGACTAATATTATGCAATATTATCTTTTTAGATTTAAAGGTGAAGGTCTAATATAGGGTAACATGCATTCTGGCCCACCTAAACCCATCATTGCTATTGCCAACGTAGCCACAGCCGCTATAGCTATTGCCACCATAGCCATAACCACCATGGCCATTATCCCACCTAAGCAAACCTTACATGTACGGATGTTTATTTAATTGTAAAGAGGAGGATATGCCGTAATATATGCCGTTCATGAAATTTTCCATCTTAGTATTGCAGCGTATATCGTTCCATTTTTATTAATGGCTTAGACTTTACTTGGCATCTGTCAAATAGTTACAGGTTGACAGATGACATCTGTTAAAATAGCGGGCTATTGAAAATGAAACCTCTTATTGGAAGACCCTTTATAAAACACATTTATATTAGACCTTCACGTGAGAACGTGTATAAGTGATATTATCCCTGTGTAGAGATTTCCGTTACAATAAAGCAAATATTTATTTTATAAATTATTACTCAAACATTTCGTTCTATAATTTACTTGAATTGCCAGCGCGATACCATAAATCTAGCACAACGAGAAAAACTAAACCGAATCGTGTTTACAAATCATCATAAAGCGCGTTTAATGAACGTTGTTACTCCAATTTCCTCGCATATCAATCACAGCTCCTACATATAATTTCCAACACTTATCGTCTATTCCCAGCCCCACGTGTTGCTACATCCGCCCTTTGTTCTTCGTTCCAATCCCTCATCGACATTTCACTATTTGTTCAAGATTAGTTTTTGGGACAGAATCGCGCTCGAAGCCATATTTGGGTCAAATTTATTAACGAACGCCGCAAAGCCCTTCGATCGACTTCGCCCTTTCGAACTCGGCGCAAATTCATTAAACAAATCAAGTTTTCGATATTAATTAGTCCCAAACTATTTGAACAGCGTCAGTAGATTCATTACCAATGTCAATTATCTCATAGAATTAGACTTAACAAGACTACAATGGACAACAATGGACTACACTATATTAGACTGGACTAATCTCGTCTTGTCTGGTCTAATCTCGTCTTGTCAGTTCTTGTCTGATCTTGTCACGTCTTGTCTGGTCTTGTCTGGTCTTGTCTGGTCTTGTCTGGTCTTGTCTGGTCTTGTCTGGTCTCGTCTGGTCTCGCCTGGTCTCGTTTGGTTTTGCCTGGTCTTGTCTTCTTCAGCAGACAAGACCCTGCTCTTGTCTGGTCTTGTTTGGTCTAGACAGGTCTTGTCTAGTCTGGTATGAATTAGGGATTAGGAATCTTCCAAATACATCCAGAGCATGGTTCTTCCGCTCTAGATATTGTGAGATTTATAACCCTCTAGGGAACACGTACCGACTAAATCTTTCTTCCTCACTGTCTCCGACCGCTTGCGGGACTGCCTTCTCAGCATTACTTCGCTCGGGGTTTGCTTTCTGTTCATTTTATTCCTCCTTTTTTAAGATCCGTTTCGTCTTTCCCTTTTGCTGTTATGGCAGCTGTCGCCAGCTTCTCCACTGCGTCCCAGCGTTTTCTGCTTTGTATCATTGCCTCCTGCAGGTTTCTAGGGGTCAGCGTTCCTCCCGCCTTTATTTCCATTTCCAGCCATTGTTTCGCCCATCTGGGACAGTTGAAAAATGTATGGTGGAAATCATCCACCAGGTCCGGGCAGTACACACAGCATGGTTCTATGCATGGAATGAGTAATTTTGAGTCCTGTGAAGTTAGCAACCGAATTTGCAAAAATATAATTTTACATCTGAGTTCCCGGCAGATATGAAATAATTCTAGAGTACTTACAATAGTTTTGCAACATTTTGCAAAAAAATGGAAAATACCAAAATTGAGCTAGCTACCACTTTTAAGAAAAACTGTGCGTTTTTTACATATTCCTGTAGCTCGGCCATAGTTCTGGAGTACTTGATAAATTTTGCAAAAAGTTCTGCAAAAATTGACATTTTGCAAAAAAATTAATTTTGGAAATTGCAAAAACAGTTCTATTCGCGGATCTGAATACAACCCTAAGAGTTCTATCGAAGATCCCTTTGTTATTTTTTGATAAAAACCTTAGTTCAAAAGATATTTGAAATATTAAGGGACCCATTATTTTGACTGAAAATTAAAAAAAATCGCGGAACAGTTCTGTTTGCAGTTCCCGATGGAACTCATCTTAGAGTTCTATCGAAATAGTTATATCTACCTATAGCTATAGCTACCTTATAACATTTTTCTGTAAAGTTAAAAATTAGAAAGATTTGCGAAAAATTAGATTTCGCCAATGCGACGAAGTGAAGATGAAAAAATATTGCGCGACAGTTCTGTTGGCAGTTCCCAGTAGAACACTTAGAGTTCTATCGAAACTCCTTATAACATTTTTCTGTAAAATTAAAAATTAGAAAGATATGCGAGAATTTCGACTTCCCCGATGTGACGAAATGAAGAGAACAAAATCGCACAACAGTTATATTTGCAGTTCCCGGTAGAACCCTTAGGGTTCTGTCGAAAATGCTTATAATATTTTTGTGTAAAGTAAAAAATTGGATAGATATGCGAAAAATTTGACTTCACCGATGCGACGAAGCAAAGAGAAAATAATCGCGCAATAGTTCTGTTTGCAGTTCCCGGTAGAACACTTAGAAGTCCTTATAACATTTTCTTTAAAATTGAAGATTAAAAAGACATACGAAAGAGATTTCACTAATGAAGTAAAAACAGCGAAAAAATCGCGCAACCGTTCATTTTTGTCTTAAATATTCATAATTTTTGAAAGTCATTAAAAGCAAAGTTTAGATTCAAAACTTTCATCTCTGATTTATGAAAGTATTATCAAACATTATCAAAGTTATAATTTCACACACACATTTGGTTTTTTTTAATACAACTGTTTTTACATTTTATATATCAGGATCGTAAAATCTACATTGATTTTCTCATAGAATATAAAATCTCGACAACACATTCAATATAAACTACCATGCCCATCAAAATATAAATCTATTTCCATACATCATTTATTTTTTTGTCCCTTTCGGTAGTATCAAAATAATTTAATGTAACTAACGATTCTACTGCGAATTCTATTCTAATCCACCGATTTTCATCAATGAGTTCGCCAATTCTCTAGTACATAATGCAATCTATTTACCGGTTGACAAAAAAATATAAAAGAAAGATAAAAAGAGAGTTTCAACTTTTAACATACATAAGTAAATGTAATAGACTAGAGTTTTTTTCAACTTTTCATATTTATCTCGAAGTCTATTCTAGTGTGATGTGACGAGTCTATTCTCTCGTAGTCTTGCATCTGTTATTGCAAAATTTTCTTATTTTAATATACATGATAAGGTGTGGAACAATTTCCGTTTCTTTAAAAACCTTCTGTACCTTTTCACGTAAGTCATCATACAGCTTCCACCAGATTTCATCGAAGACGTATGTCGTGTAGTGTTCGATGAGGCTATTAAAATGAACAGCACCGACGAGTCCATACTCTTGATTTTTTACTAGTAGTGACTTGGCATTAGTTCGCAACACACATTTCTTCCTTTTTTAGAAGGGAAGTTCGTTTTCGTTCTGTGGAGAAGTTGAAAGATTCATATCTATCATCAGGTAACATCCAAATTCTCTTTCTTCGACTGTATCTCCTTTGCAGTTTCTGCACTTTCTGGTCACTTTCAGATTTTCATTCACTTCATCTATAGCCATTTGCATGAAGTCGTAACCGTTGTTGAAAAGAACGTGCGTGTCGATGGAAATATAATAGAGCTTAACAAGTGCGCCAGTCATTGCACATCACACACGATATTTTTTTATTCGAAATCGGCATTTCATGGAATATCGTCCTATATAATTTCCCCACATTTGATTTCACTTCCAAAGTCAATATTTTGCGGGTTGTTACTCCTCTAGTCAGGAAGGGTATCGCATTCAAAATATTGAATCTTCATTTGAAATCTTCAGAATTTATAACTTTTTTGTCCAAAGCATTCAAAGCAAGTTCCCATATTGTATGGTTGACTGTTTGAACAACCCGTCTGAGATCCTCGCTGATAGATTTCGCTTGCATGAATAATGTGATCAAAGAATCGAAGGGACATGTATTTTTCAAGATGCAGGCAGTAGATTCAATTTTGGTTGCGGATCCATTCGGGAAAAGTGGTAAATTGATATCTTTGAATATCTTTGTAGAGTCCCAATTTGGACAATCATCTAGTATAATTTTTTGCTCTTTTTTTGTGTTCTTGTGAAAAAAGTGACTTTATTTTGCAATTCCCGTAGCATCTGTTCCTCTTTCTTTCGATCAGCATATGCGTTTTGCTTTTCTTCTTGCTTCGAATGGCCGAATAAAATTTCGTTGACGTTGTTCGTCAAGTCTGATTCGTGATCCATTTTTGTAGAATGAAGCATTTCCTTTCAATCAATATTAGACGGTGAACGACTGCCTGAAGGTTGAAAATTTGAGGTTGGAATAAATTCGTATTTAGAAACAACTGCATTTTTATCCAAATCTGTCTGAATGAGATGTGTTGAATAATGAATCGTGTTGAAAGAGACTTGCGTCGACACTATTCAAGTTGTCCATAGAATTTGTGGGTGAAAAATTTTCTCGAGGAGTGGACATTTTTGGCTTTTCATTTTTCCCTCTCCAGTTTTCTTCCACATCAAGTGCATCGAGAGGCAGAAATGTTTTGGTGTCTGTGCGCTTTACGGCTTTCTTCGCATACTGTTTCTCCATCATATTTGGCGCCAAGAATTTCGTTTCTCCATACAACCAATTCAAATGTCACCGTTTCACAAAAATAACGTTTCACTAGATCCAACACACTAAGAAAAAACAGGTCTAATATAGCAAGTCCGAGCAAAGCAATGCCATTTCGGCTAGTGTTGCAAACACGCGCTTTTTATTTGACGCAACATCCGTATTTCTGATCCCATTTACAATATCGTTCGCTTTTTCAACGTTTATTTTTCCATTAATACAAGGCTCAAAAACACCGTTTCACTAAATCCAACACATTAAGAAAAAGAGAAGTCTGATATAGCAAGTCCGAGCAAAGCTGTGCTATTTCGGCTGGTGTAGCTTGCCGAGAAAGCAATAACTATTTTTCCAATAGGAGGCTATACCTGGAGTCGAATATCTAAAGCGAGGGTCCGCCCATTGCGTCACTTCAGAAAGAGTCGATCTCAAAAGCGCCGGCGACCAAGTGGCGTTTTGATTCTTTCTTCTTTGTTGTCGGCGGATAGTTTTAGGGCCGCACGAAAATCCGCGCGCCGAGCTTGTACTATACTTTTAATTAGGAAATTTCAATAAAAAAATGTGCACATTTTGCAGTAAACCAACGAATGCATATATGAACACAACTGTTTCTCGATTATGTTATGTTGAAGATGTTATTAGGATTTTCAATAGAACTCTAAGAGTTCTACCAGGAACTGCAAACAGCACTATTTCACGATTATTTTTTCTTTGCTTCGTCGCATCGGTGAAGTCTAATTTTTCCCAAATCTTTCGAATTTTTAACTTTATAGAAAAATGTTATAAAGGTTTTCGATAGAACTCTAAGAGTTCTATCGAAATATAATAGTAAGAGATCGAAATATAATAGTAACTGTTGCTGTTTTTAACTTTACACAAAAATGTTATAAGCATTTTTGATAGAAATCTAATAGTTCTACTGGGAACTGCCAACAGAACTTTTACGCGATTTTTTTTTCATCTTCACTTCTTCGCATTGGCGAAGTTTAATTTTTTGCAAATATTTCCAATTTTTAACTTTACAGAAAAATGTTATAAGGATTTTCGTTAGAACTCTAAGAGTTCTATAGGGAACTGCAAACAGAACTGTTCCGCGATTTTTTTTTATTTTCATTCAAAATAATGGATCCCTTATTATTGCAAATATCTTTTGAACTAAGGTTCTTATCAGAAAATGACAAAGGTATCTTCGATAGAGCTCTTAGGGTGCTATTCAGAGCCGCAAATAGAACCGCTTTTGCAATTTTCAAAATTCATTTTTTTGCAAAATGTCAGTTTTTGCAAAATTGATCAAGTACTCCCGAACTATGTTCGACATACAGGAATATGTAAAAAACGCTCAGTTTTTCTCAAAAGTGGTTGCTAGCTCAATTTTGGTATTTTCCATTTTTTTCGCGAAATTACTAAAAACTATTGAAATTTTGCACAAAGTGCTCTAGAACTATTTCTTATCTGCCGGGAACTCCGATGTAATATTATATTTTTGCAAATTCGGTTGCTAACTTCACAGGTCTGTAATTTTGTCCACACCGCACATCCAGTTTCCTGTATACTATTCCTATTCCTCTCTTCTATAATAAGACAACTGCTCTCCTCCCCTTCAAGGTACCTTCTTAGCCTTTCTTCTGCTATCAGGTCTATCGGCATCAGACCGGCAACTACCGACAGCGCTTCCGCAGAGGGCGTAATGTAGAAACTACATATCCGTATTGCCAGCTGTCTCTGCATTCTTTCATACATTTTCCTGTATTTTTCTGGTTCTCATCAGTGATTCATACCACGTAGTGGCACCGTACCACATTTTTGACAGTGCCACTGTACAGAGTGTGCGTCTGCAGCTCTCCCTTGGTGCTTTAACATTTGTCATTAGCCATCTCAGCTATTCTACCTTTTGACAGGTCTTGTCTAGTCTGATCTGATCTTGCCTAGTGTTGGCCGCACTTGTCTGGTCTTGTCTCATCTTGTCTGGTCTTATCTGGTCTTCTCTGGTCTTGTCTGGTTTTATCTGGTCTTGTCTGGTCTTGTCTGGTCTAGTGTGGTCTTGTCTCGTCTTGTCTAGTCTTCCTGATCTTATCTGGTGTTGTCTGGTTTGGTCTAATCGTGTCTGGTCTCGTCTCGGATGAAGGTTGTATCGGTTTTAAGAGAGTGAATTGCTCTCTCTGTAATAAATTGCTGCACAAAAGAAATATTGTGAGTGCTTGAATATTGTTCTACATTATAACTCAGAGCAACAGAAAGTGTGATGATAAATAGCTTATGTAAATATCAATAACTCTTAATCAGTGTCCCAAAATGAGTTTACATTTTAGATTAATGTTAGACGTATCCTGCTTTTTCATTATCAAAGCGAAGCCATACAGCTGCTTCCTTCCTAAAGTACGTCATACACGCTACGGTCTACCGGATTGGTTACCTGTGCAGGTTTGCCTGCGCAGTTCAACCGCACGTCGGTAGCGTGCATGGGGACTTTCCGGTATACCGTAAGCTATACGATATACCTATAGCGTATATCGTATATCGTTATCATTATCATTACTGGCATGAGGTAGTACACGGGGACCGGCACTTTGTGAAATTAAATGCCATAGGGGTCACCGGTGACCGGCACTTTGTGGAATTAAATGGCATGAGACAGTTACCGGTGACCGGCACTTTGTGAAATTAACTGGCATGAGGTAGTCACCGGTGACCGGCACTTTGTGAAATTAACTGATGGAAACTAATGATAAAATGATGAATGCCAGTTTACAAAGTGCCAGTCACCGGTGACTCCCTCAAGTCAGTTAATTTCACAAAGTGCCGGTCACCGGTGACTACCTCATGCCAGTTAACTTCACAAAGTTCCGGTCACCGGTAACTGTCTGATGCCATTTAATTCCACAAAGTGCCGGTCATCGGTGACCCCTATGGCATTTAATTTCACAAAGTTCCGGTCATCGGTGACTACCTCAAGTCAGTTAATTTCATAAAGTGCCGGGCACCGGTGACTACCTCATGCCAGGTAATTTTAAAGGGATTTTCTTTGGAACATCCAAAGTTACCGATGTTGTTTGTTTTCTCCGGTATACCGGAGCTTCAGTTCTTTTGGCGATGACAGTGCAAAATATGGGAAATGTATAATCAATATAGGAATATTCAATATCATATCTAAGCCCAACAACTTATATACCAATACATTCAAAACCACTATATTCCAAAACACAATAGAAACAATGTAACCTGCACAGGTCAACCGTCGAAAGAATCGATTTTGCTCCAGTCGCCTGCGCAGTTTAAAAAACTGCACAGGTCTATTCCCACACACGCTCCGGTCCACCTGCGCAGGCAAACCTGCACAGGTAGACCTCTCCGATGGACCGTTGTGCATATGACGGGCATAATTGTTTGCAAAGCTAATTTTCTTTTTTGTTGCAGAAGAACCAGTAGTGATAGTCCGTGCCGAGGAGGTGCTGCTCGTGGTCCTGGTCCTGATGATATGGGTGGCTGCGATAGCCCTGTTTTTCAACCGCTGGGGGAAAATTAGGATGCTCGAGCCGTATCAGCCCAAGTTCCAGCAAAGCCATCGGCCCTCGTGTCCTTTAGCACCGTTATCACCCCCACACATCACTCCACAAGTAAATTTATTTTATCCATTTAGTTTTATACATCAAGGCTTGCACTACTCAAATTGTTCCATTTAGTTTTTTCTATCAAGATTTGCACAATTCAAATATGTACGTTTAGTTTTGTCTATCAAGGGTTGTGCAACTCAATCTTGTCCTCCTTGAACTATTTAGATCAAGATTGTTCCAATTTTTGAACTACTTGGATCTATATCGTTCCATGTGCGCATGCGTCAATTTCCGCCATGTTTTCGGGCACATTTTTGACGTATTACCAGTGAGAATAACAAAATATGCCCAAAACTTTCATATTCCCTCCTTCTAAAGATTGCAGATGCTCATGCCCTAAACTAACCGTAAAAAGGTCTGTTAAGAGATTCTCATAAATTGTCCAACAATTTCTATCTAAGCTACAGAAGTAACTAGTGATCAGTCAATCCTTTCACAACAGTTCATTATTCGGATCCGTCCGTTCAGAGTCTTTTGCAATTCTGATTCCTTGAATACTCTTCTGATTTGAAGCGTGTTCAATGATGATTGTTCTTTCTCGTTCTATAGTCTGCAAGATCATCAAACTTGCAGATAGATGTTTCTTCTGCCGAATGGTAGAACTCGGGGATAGTAAGAAGCCGATCTTCCTCCAAACGTATGGGTTTTGTTATTGTTTGAACTACTTGGATCTATATCGTTCCATGTGCGCATGCGTCAATTTCCGCCATGTTTTCGGGCCAATTTTTTGACATATTACCAGTGAAAATAACAAAATGTGCCCGCAACTTTCATATTCCCGCCTTCTAAACATTGCGGACGTTCATGTCCTAAACTAACCGTAAAAAGGTCTGTTAGGAGATTTTCTTAAATTGTCCAACAATTTCTATCTAAGCTACACAAGTAGCTAGTGATCAGTCAATCTTTTCAGAACAACATTTCATTATTCGGATCCGTCCGTTCAGTCTTTTCCAATTCTGATTCCTTGAATACTCTTCTGATTCGAAGTGCGTTCAAGGATTATAGTTCTTCCTCGTTCTATAGTCTCCAAAATCATCAAACTTGCAGATACATGTTTCTTCTGCCGAATAGTAGAAGTGGGGGATTGTAAGAAGCCCATCTTCCTCCAAGCCCATGGGTTTTGTTCTTGATTGAACTACTTGGATCTATATCGTTCCATGTGCGCATACGTCAATTTGCGCCTTGTTTTTGGGCACTTTTTTGACGTATTACCAGTGAGAATAACAAAATGTGCCCGAAACTTTCATATTCCCGCCTTCTAAACATTTCGGACGCGCATGCCCTAAACTAACCGTAAAAAGGTCTGTTAAGAGATTTTCCTTAATTGTCCAAGAATTTCTATCTAAGCTACAGAAGTAGCTAGTGATAAGTCAATCTTTTCAGAACAACAGTTCATTATTCGGATCCAAGTCTTTTCCAATTCTGATTCCTTGAATACTCTTCTGATTTGAAGCGCGTTCAAGGATGATAGTTCTTCCTCTTTCTATAGTCTCTAAGATCATCAAACTTGCAGATAGATGTTTCTTCTTCCAAACTGTAGAACTAGGGGATTGTAAGAAGCTGATCTTCCTCCAATCCTACGCGTTTTGTTCTTGTTTCTTCTTCTTGTGAGTCTCATCAAATTTTCCAAGAAACTCAAATTTCTTCAAAACTCAAACCCAAACTATGAATTTTAAACTATCAAGGCTTATCCAACTCAATTTTGTTTGTATCCTTCAACTCGAGCAACTGACCTTAGTCTAGACCGAAAGACTGAACTATCCTTTATTTTTGTTTTATTTCCTTTTGAAGCTGACGGCGCCAACACTTTATGACTTTGTAACAGACGTAATGGAGGAGGTGCTAGGCACGATCGCGGAGATGTTAAACCAATCCGTTGCACCAATTGTGCTCGTTGTAATAGTTTGCTATTGGTAACATTGTTGAAGCCACCACTGTAAGTGACATCACTGAAGCTTCAGTGATGTCCCCAGAATACTAAGTCGTTTTTTGGCTGAACTAACTCCATAGTTCCATTGCCTTGATTAAAGTAACTATTCGAACTACAGTATAATCTCCATAATCCGACACATATGGGACCAGACAACCGCAGGATTAAAAGAAAAAGTGGTGGGAGGGAACAGCGCGAGCGGTCTCCAGACCACCGGATTACTGGACGTGTCGTCCGATTAACGAACGGCCGAATTACCGAGATTATACGGTACTTAGATCACGATCGGTCCGATTTTCTTAAATCATCCAAAAATTTCATTCTAAGCTATAAAAGTGATTAGTGTGAAAATCGCTCTTTCTCGGTGAACGGGTCTTTTAAGAACAGTTTCTTCTTCACGGTCTCTCCACGCAATAAATCGATAAACAGAAATGTATTAATACGAAAATCATTTCATTATCGCGCAGAAGGACCTTGTTATCAATAGCCTTTTGTATAAAGTTCACAATATACCATATTTTGCAAGTAGGGCGGTAAGTTGTCAATTTGACGCGTGAGAGAAATTGGTTGGGTGCACGAACGAAGTGAGTGCGCACATTCGCTCTAGAGGGCAATTGACAATACCGCCCGTGTTACAAACAATATTTTTTATTACTCATTCAAGGGGTTGTGTATTACTAGTTTGGGATCCGGGGGCCATCCAAAAAAATGGAATAAAAAATGAAGAATTTTTCTTTTAGAATTGCCTTCGATGCATCGCCATTTTGAATTTTAGAATATTGAATTTTGTTTCGCAATCAGCGTCCAAAACCACAAACTCCTGGGTTTTACTAAAATTAAATACGTTTTTCGAAAAATCATCCGCCTTATATTGGCCTGCATTTTGAATTTTGAAATTTTGAATTCATTTTCGTGATCGGTGACTTTTACCGCCGCTAAATCTCGACTTTCAACAAAATTGAATGCTTTTTTCGAAAAAATTTCCGCCATATTGCGTCCGCCAATTTGAATTTCGAAATTTTGAATTAAGTTTCGCAATCAGCTACCTCAAAAACGCAAGGGGACCAAAAATCACGATATTTGAACGGTTCCTTCATGTTTTGGCCAGCTTTTTGGGATTTCAAATCACTGTGCGATGGTGTGGATTCGTCATTTGAACTCTCCTCAGTCTCCCGTATCACCATAGAATTTTAAAAGGTTCTCTTTAATTTTTATTATTATTTTCTAATGAAAAAGATGTCTGACACTTTCACGTCACTTTTTTAATATTGAGGTCTTGATTGCGTTTATTTCATTTATTTATTTGTTTTTTTTTTAATGTAACCTAGCGATATTGAATATGTACGTGCGTTGCCCAGGTTATGTGGAAATACAACGATATTAATAATGATATTTAGATATTATTGAATTCGAGAGAGAATATATTTTTTATTACTCATGCGCGAAAAGTACTTCTTGACGCACGTTTTTTAATTCGAGAAATGCCACTTTGGCATTGTCTTGGCATGTTATTTTTGGCATGTCTGGTATTAAAAAAAACGTGCGTCAAGAAGTAATTTTCGCGCATGAGTAATAAAAAATATATTCTCTCTCGAATCCATTAATATCTAAATGTCATTATTAATATGTATTGAGGTGGTCAAGTGGGTGTCCAGTATAGGTAGCATAGGTATATAAAACAACTTTTTAGGCTTAACAACATATATATTAACAGAACTAAGACCTTGTAAAAGTACGTCTTGGCATTTCGAAGGGTGGGAGCAGAGAGACCGAAGTCTCGTCAGCGACCACTTGACTCGACTCTTATCTCTTAAAATACAATACACTCTGGAAGAGGACAAACGAACAATAATACAGGTTATAGTACACTACAATTATGATTGAGTAGATAGTCATAATAAGTTTCCACTCATGACAATGAATTTTGACAAGGAATCAAAAATTTCCACAATGAATCAATGAATGTTAATATGTTTTAAAAATCACGATTATCGATTTTATTCATTTAATTATCATTGTTATACAATCGTTAATGAAACTGCGAATGTTTGAAGTCGATAAAATACTCTTCGTTTCGTAATAGGTTGCATAATAGAGGAGATTTTTTGCTTGGCTGTGGTAGATAAGAGGTGAGTGTTGAGTAAATATAGGAATCCTCGAGAGACTTGCAAACGCAATTATAATAATTAATTCACGACCGTGTCGGCGATAGAGACATCGCCGATCAATATCCGGAGGAAGCATTTCGAATATGTGGCCGATATCGATCCCGATACTCTCACGACGGAAACGCCGCCATTTATTATTTAGACGATGATGCATGAACTTCGATATTCACGACAAAATATTACTTCGATAAATGTTAGATAACTAACACGTTGAATTCCAAGCTAATCTCACAAAGAGCCGGTCACCGGTGACCTCCTATGTTAGTTAATTTTACAAAGTGCCGGTTACCGGTCACCTCCTATGCTAGTTAATTTTACAAAGTGCCGGTCACCGGTGACTACCTCATGCCAGTTAATTTCACAAAGTGCCGGTCACAGGTGACCCCTATGGCAGTTAATTCTACAAAGTGCCGGTCACCGGTGACCCTTATTCCATTCAATTTCACAAAGTGCCGGTCACCGGTGACTACTTCATGTCAGTTAATTTCACAAAGTGCCGGTCGCCGGTGACTACCTCATGCCAGTTAATTTCACAAAGTGCCGGTCGCCGGTGACTACCTCATGCCAGTTAATTTCACAAAGTGTCGGTCACCGGTGACTACCGCATGCCTGTTAATAAACCGGTGACCCCTGTGCCAGTTAAATTCACAAAGTGCGGGTCACCGGTGACAAGACTAGACAGACAAGACTAGACAGACAAGACAAGACAGACAAGACTAGACAGACAAGACTAGACAGACAAGACTAGACATACAAGACTTGACAGACAAGACTAGACAGACAAGACTAGACAGACAAGACTAGACAGACAAGACTAGACAGACAAGACTAGACAGACAAGACTAGACAGACAAGACTAGACAGACAAGACTAGACAGACAAGACTAGACAGACAAGACTAGACAGACAAGACTAGACAGACAAGACTAGACAGACAAGACTAGACAGACAAGACTAGACAGACAAGACTAGACAGACAAGACTAGACAGACAAGACTAGACAGACAAGACTAGACAGACAAGACTAGACAGACAAGACTAGACAGACAAGACTAGACAGACAAGACTAGACAGACAAGACTAGACAGACAAGACTAGACAGACAAGACTAGACAGACAAGACTAGACAGACAAGACTAGACAGACAAGACTAGACAGACAAGACTAGACAGACAAGACTAGACAGACAAGACTAGACAGACAAGACTAGACAGACAAGACTAGACAGACAAGACTAGACAGACAAGACTAGACAGACAAGACTAGACAGACAAGACTAGACAGACAAGACTAGACAGACAAGACTAGACAGACAAGACTAGACAGACAAGACTAGACAGACAAGACTAGACAGACAAGACTAGACAGACAAGACTAGACAGACAAGACTAGACAGACAAGACTAGACAGACAAGACTAGACAGACAAGACTAGACAGACAAGACTAGACAGACAAGACTAGACAGACAAGACTAGACAGACAAGACTAGACAGACAAGACTAGACAGACAAGACTAGACAGACAAGACTAGACAGACAAGACTAGACAGACAAGACTAGACAGACAGGACTAGACAGACAAGACTAGACAGACAAGACTAGACAGACAAGACTAGACAGACAAGACTAGACAGACAAGACTAGACAGACAAGACTAGACAAACAAGACTAGACAGACAAGACTAGACAGACAAGACTAGACAGACAAGACTAGACAGACAAGACTAGACAGACAAGACTAGACAGACAAGACTAGACAGACAAGACTAGACAGACAAGACTAGACAGACAAGACTAGACAGACAAGACTAGACAGACAAGACTAGACAGACAAGACTAGACAGACAAGACTAGACAGACAAGACTAGACAGACAAGACTAGACAGACAAGACTAGACAGACAAGACTAGACAGACAAGACTAGACAGACAAGACTAGACAGACAAGACTAGACAGACAAGACTAGACAGACAAGACTAGACAGACAAGACTAGACAGACAAGACTAGACAGACAAGACTAAACAGACAAGACTAGACAGACAAGACTAGACAGACAAGACTAGACAGACAAGACTAGACAGACAAGACTAGACAGACAAGACTAGACAGACAAGACTAGACAGAGAAGACTAGACAGACAAGACTAGACAGACAAGACTAGACAGACAAGACTAGACAGACAACACTAGACAGACAAGACTAGACAGACAAGACTAGACAGACAAGACCAGACAGACAAGACTAGACAGACAAGACTAGACAGACAAGACTAGACAGCCAAGACTAGACAGACAAGACTAGACAGACAAGACTAGACAGACAAGACTAGACAGACAAGACTAGACAGACAAGACTAGACAGACAAGACTAGACAGACAAGACTAGACAGACAAGACTAGACATACAAGACTAGACAGACAAGACTAGACAGACAAGACTAGATAGACAAGACTAGACAGACAAGACTAGACAGACAAGACTGGACAGACAAGACTAGACAGACAAGACTAGACAGACAAGACTTGACAGACAAGACTAGACAGACAAGACTAGACAGACAAGACTAGACAGACAAGACTAGACAGACAAGACTAGACAGACAAGACTAGACAGACAAGGCTAGATAGACAAGACTAGACAGACAAGACTAGACAGGCCAGACTAGTCAGACAAGACTAGACAGACAAGATTAGACAGACAAGACTAGACAGACAAGGCTAGACAGACAAGACTAGACAGACAAGGCTAGATAGACAAGACTAGACAGACAAGACTAGACAGGCCAGACTAGTCAGACAAGACTAGACAGACAAGATTAGACAGACAAGACTAGGCAGACAAGACTAGACAGACAAGACTAGACAGACAACACTAGACAGACAAGACTAGACAGACAAGACTAAACAGACAGACTAGACAGACAAGACTAGAAAGAGAAGACTGGACAGACAAGAGTAGACAGACAAGACTAGACAGGCAAAACTAGACAGACAAGATTAGGCAGACAAGACTAGGCAGACAAGACTAGACAGACAAGATATTGATGATTTAATTTAGATTTGTTTGGTCTAGTTAATGATAGTCTAGTCAATCGATATTCAATCTATCGATTTTTTGAATTGACAGTTTTAAAACCAGTTTCGTGTCCGTCTGATTTTCAGACAGCGTTTAGTAAACCTGACTTAATCGGCGAACAATTGTGTAATCCACACCAAGCACAACGACGAGCGTCAATTCCTGTATGAGAGCAGCCTCAAAGTTTCGGGGGACTACTTGGTTAAGCGTGGTGGCCATCTACAACGGCCGTTGAAAATCAAGCGGATTCGCTGCGAGATCCAAGAGTTGTCTAAGCATTGAACGTTGTACCCACCCGGAATCCTGGGCTTAACCGACGACCGAGTCCAAGACTTAAAACTCGTGGACATTTTGGGCGATAAATGCACGCACAGCGGCGGCTCTACCAACAAGGATCCCAACGGCGAACAGCCCACCAAACAGATGCA
The DNA here is from genome assembly GCA_944588485.1 of Phosphuga atrata. Lineage (NCBI taxonomy): Eukaryota > Metazoa > Arthropoda > Insecta > Coleoptera > Silphidae > Phosphuga > Phosphuga atrata. The sequence continues at coordinate 60,305,648 of OX155900.1, forward strand.
AGAAGGTTTGGCCAAAACCGTCGACGATGCGAAAAACCTTATTTCCAAGGACCTGGTGTTGAGGAACTAAGCCATGACGATTAAGATCGTTCAGAAATGCCTGAACCAGTTGAAGGGAGCGGTGCCGATCGTTCAACCGATGAAGCCGCCGCCCCACGAAGTCATCCAGGATTTGACCAGCGCGCAAGCCGCCTTGGAGGTCATCCACTGCAACAAGGCCAAAATATAGTTCTGTGGGAAAGAGATGTACAGGGATGGCAAAGTCGTTGGAGATTACATGGGCAAAATTGAGAAGTGATTTTCAAAGCCTGGACAATGAGCTCCAGGACGTGATCCAATAATGAACGAGAAGAAGAGGAAGCAGGTGCTTCATGCGTACAGGAAACGGGAGGAGTCGAAGAAGGTGTAGGAAGACGACGATGACACGCACTTTGACTCCAATTGGACGAACGGTGTGAACTTAAAACCTGGTGTGAACAATGCATTGATGCAATTATATTGACCATGTGAGGGCCCCTTCACGGACAATAAATATTGACACTGTTTCAATACACTGAAGGAGCTTCAATAACGTCAATCTCATAGATACAACACGAATACATTGGCAGAAATGCGATATTGAAGCAATTATATTGACCATTTGAGGGCCCCTCCACGGACAATAAATACTGACACTGTTTCAATACATTGATCGAGCTTCAATAACGTAAATCTTATTGACAGAATGATCAATAAATTGGCATAAGTGCGATATTGAAGCAATTATATTGACCATGTGAGGGCCCTTCCACGGACAATAAATATTGACACTGCTTTAATACATTAAAGCAGCTTCAATAATAATCAAATTTGATGTCTCCACTTAATTTACGTCAATCTTATTGATACAGTATGTCCCTTAGACGATCAATAAATTGACAGGAATTCTTGATGTACAGGTATTGATGCAATTATATTGACCGTGATATTGAAAATATTGATGCAATTATATTGATCGTGTGAAGGCCCCTTTGTGGAGACACACTCGTGTGAAGACACTAGAGACAAAGTTTAATTATTTATAGCTGTCTAAAAGAAGTATCTGGATAAGTAAGCTTATCCTATTCCATTTATAAAATGAGCATATTGAGCATATTGCTATTGCTATGAGCATATTGAAAACATAAAATGATTTCGAATTGTTTATTGGAAGCTTCGAGAATGTATAAAAAGCAGTGGAGTAGTGAAACGGTGAGAAATTTGATGCCTCCAGTCATTTAGCTAGTCGACGCGATGATCAATATCCTGAAAGGCCTCTGTGATGGATAGATCGGCTTCTCTTACAAGCACCAAGAAGCATCTCGCGTATCCCATTATGATTAACGAAATCGACTCGAACTTCAGGTTGACACCAAACAAATCAATGTAATGAGCTTGTGAAAATGTTGCTGGCAAATACAAAAAAAAAGTTAATTTCTATTAAAAATAAATAATTTTCGCAAGTTATCAAAAATTAATTAATTCTTGTGTCGTTGGTTATATTTACTACAAGAAGTTTTAATCAAATTTCCAATTTTCTTTACAAAATTTATTTACACATTAATTTAGTATAAAGTCAAATATTTGATTTAATTATACAGGGTCTTTCAATAAGAGTTTTCATTTTCAATAGCCCGCCATTCTAATAGTTGTCATGAGACATCCTGTAACTGCTTGACAGATGGCAAGTAAAAACTACGCCATTAATAAAAAAACCGGCCAAGTGCGAGTTGTGACTCGCGCACCGAGGGTTCCGTACAAACTTGTATGTAAGGTATCTTTTTTTGTGGAGGACGTTACAAGCACATTCAGTTAACTTGACAAGTGGCTCTCATAAAATCACGACCATCTTAGTACCGCTGCAAGCATAACCTCAACATGTCGTTGTCGTACGATGGAATTCTACCCTCTATTTTATTAACATACATCCTCCATTCACTATGAGTGTTTAGGGGTTCTGGAACTTCACTATTTGTTTTTACTGCTCAATTTTGCTTGTATACCTATACACCCTGTATAAAGGTATACAGAGTATTTTTTTTAATAACGCGAATATTTTTAAACTTATAAAAAGAAAACTTTATTTTAGTATTAGACTTATACACTAACTTATATTAAGATCTAACTATTTCTAGATCTAATATAAATTAATATATTAACTATTTCTAGATCTATTTCGATACTCTTAACATTCAGTTTATGAATTGACTGATTTTTGGGCAATTGACTACCAAAAAATATAGGGCGAACGTGATTTAAGTATAATATACTTAAATCATTTTATCTACAACATGTTATGTAGATTATGTAGATTATAGTATAGTATTATTATGTAGATTATCAACATATTATGTAGATTATAAAGAAAAATTAGACGAAATATAATATATACAGGATGTTACGGGACTTGAGTATGTCCCATGTCGGTTATAAACAAGCAAAATTTAGACATAATATATACCCTGTATATATTATGTATATAGAGCAGAGATGTTATGGATATGAAATTTCGGATCTGGATGCGGATACGGATATAGGAATAATGTTATACCGGTTTCGGATACGGTTACGGATAAGAATTTTTTTCGGATAATCCGTTAGTTTCGGATAGTTTCGGTTACGGATATCAGATTTCTAAGAAATGGTAAAAGAAGAATGCTAATTTGTAAAAAAATTGATTTTATTTCTATGTTATTATTTGTACTACCTACAATCATATGTCATACAGCTAAGTACAACAATATAAGTAGGTACTACAATTATATGTCATATAAGATATATAAGTTATTAATATTCATAAGTTTTATCTACGTAAAAATGCAAAATCATAATTATAATAAACAAAAACAACATTATTCCTTTTTGTCTATTATATATTTTCTATTAGATATTGAAATATATTTATAGGAATTATTACAACATATCAGTAAAAATTATCCGAAATTATTCGAAACTTTTATATCGGATTCGGTTACGGATATATTTTTATTTCGGATATCCGATAGTTTCGGTTACGGTTACGGATCTCCATAACATCCCTGATATAGAGCGTACGTGATGAAATGCATAACGAATATAAACAAAGAAATTTCAGTATAAACAGCTTGGTGCCAACACATACTTTTTAACCGTAGGACCTAACTGTATGCAACCCATATGCTTCTGGAGCCTGACAATACCACTACGACAATATTAGTGTATTGTCATAAGTTTCTAATAGTAAATTCGCATTTTTCTTGTAATTAAACTACATATTTACGGTTTTCAGATTTTTCCCTTTACATGTGCTGTAAGACACTGCTTCTTGCCAAATTTCATGATTCTAGGTCAACGGGAAGTACCCTATAGGTTTTGATTCCCTTGTGAAATCGCAAAATATTCTACATAAACGGTCATATCTTTTGATCGCGTTGACTTACAAGTTTGATTTTTTCGCAGCCGAAAGAGACCGTAGACCCAAGTATTTGTTGAAAATTTCAACTTGTTACCTCTACGCGTTCCTGAGAAAATGGTCTTGACAGACAGACAGACGGACAGACAGACAGACAGACAGACAGACAGACAGACAGACGGACAACAAAGTGATCCTATAAGGGTTCCGTTTTCGGTACGGAACCCTAAAAATGGAACGATATGCGTTTCAACGCATTGAAATTATTAAAATTCACTACAAAACTGGTGTTTTTTAGGGTTCCGTACCGAAAACGGAACCCTTATAGGATCACTTTGTTGTCCGTCTGTCTGTCTGTCCGTCCGTTCGTCTGTCTGACTGTCAAGACCATTTTTCTAAGGAACGCGTAGAGGTAACAAGTTGAAATTTGAAAAAATCAAACTTGTAAGTCAACGCGATCAAAGATATGACCGTTTATATCGCACATTTTGCGATTTCACAGGAGAATCAAAACCTATAGGGTACTTCCCGTTGACCTAGAATCATGAAATTTGGCAAGAAGCGGTGTCTTACAGCACATGTAAAGGGAAAAATCTGAAAACGGTAAATATGTAGTTTAATTACAAGAAAAATGCGAATTTACTATTAGAAACTTACGAAAATATACTAATGTGTTGCGTGGTATTGTCAGGCACCAGAAGCATATGGGTTGCATAGAGTTAGGTCCTCCTAAAGATACCTTACTTACAAGTTTGTACGGAACCCTCGGTGCGCGAGTCACAACTCGCACTTGTACCGTTTTTTTTTTGGTGAAATTTAGCGGTCACAGTTCGCAAAGCTAAAGCATTTTTGCAGCTTCTCGTGTGTAATAAATATTTCGTGATGATTTATTGATTATATTACAATATATACCGATAGCTGCCAAACGCAGAATTTGGCGTTTGGTTTGTCTTTTGCTTCACAGCTTTCTTACTTTCAAAGTTCAGCCAAAAATGATTTTATTCCTAAATAGACCCATAAATATATAAAAATAACATATCGCATATATTAATAAATTAATTAAAGAATAAATAAAGAAAGCCCAACGAGCCCAGACATCTAAAGTGATCCGTGCTGAGAAGCGTAAATATGAAAAGTGACTTATTGAGAAGATCGACCAAAACTTTAACAGAAATGACACCAGAGAGTATTGCAGAACGTTCTAAAGGAAACTTACGGGCTATAAACCTCCGACGTTATGCTTACAGCGAAAAGACGGTACACTCACAACCTAAAATGAAGAAAATTGTAACATCATATCTGACTACTTTAAGAATCTACTAATTTGACCACCGGAGACCACCCAACAAATATGATATCAAACGTCACATTGCTCAACTCAAAAACAATAAGGCAGCTGGAGACGACTCCGTAGTTGTAGAACTTTGGCAATGTGCCCCTGAAGAAGCAGTTGAAATCTTGCAGAAGCAAAAAGAGCAAATTTGGACAGAAGAAATTCTACCAGAAGATTGTGAAACAGCTTTGATCCATCCATTATACAAAAAAGGCAGCATGAAAAACATCAACAACTATAGATGAATATCCCTCTTACAGGTAACATACAATATTCTCTCACTTGCTATACTGGAGAGATTAGAAGCTGAAGTAGAGCATCAAATAGGCGAATATCAATGGGGTTCAGAAAGGGTCGTTCAAGTGCCGAACAGATCCATAACCTCAAAACGATCATCAGATATTGCAATCTCAGGTCCAAACCGTACGTGTCGATCTTTGTTGATTATAAAATGGCCTATGATTCAATAGACCGCGGCGTCTTGCTGAACAAACTCAACGAATTTAGGGTTTACCTGAAACTAATTAGAGCCACCATATCTGAAACAAAATTCAAAGTAAAGTTCCAAGGATGTCTATCGGACTCTTTTGTAATCAAAACGGGAGTCAGGCTAGGTGACGGGCTCTATATAATGCTTTTCAACTGTGTTCTCGAAAAGATCAGTAGGACCTGGCGAACACAGTTACGAGAAGCTATAGCCCTATGAGAATGGTGTCAAAAGCCATGGGGATTGTGGTTGACTGTCTAGTATTCGCTGATGATCACCATTCTGTCAAACGACATAGAAACTGCTAGGATACAAATCGATTTTCTAAAAGAAATCGCGGAACAAACTGGCTTGCAGATATCATTTGAAAAAACAGAAATAATGACCAACAACAAAGATGCCCCAGCAAAACTCCAGACAAAATACGGGAGGATCAACCGAGTGGAAACATTTAAGGATCTGGGAGAGATTATAGTGAAAAGTTTACTGGACAAAGAAGCACTTAAGGAACGAGTACGCAAACTCGAAATAGCCTATCAAACGTCGCGCTCAATCTACAACAATCAATTCCTATCCAAAAATGGCAAACCCCGTCATTATGAAACTGTTCTGAAGCCTGTAGGTATATATGTAGCCGAAACCCTAAATGCTCACAAGGGACTCCTCGAAGAACTAGAGCATAAAGCGCGCAAAATCGTTAGAGGTGTAATGGGATCGAATTACAAGAATGGCATCCATCATAAAAAAACCCAAGAAAGAAGTCTCCAGTGAAATAGAGAAAATTACAGAAACGGTCCGTAAGAGGCGGGCACGGTGTTATGGTCATCTCAAACGAATGGACGGAAACGGGCTGACAAAAGAGATTTTTCAGACTATTTTGACTCCTAACACAAAACCACAATGCCCTGGTTTATAAATACCAAAGAAGAGCTTAAAATACTGCATCTAAAACCAGACGACGCACACTGGGACGGATTACGAATTTACGGCGACAAAAATAAAATTTTACATGTCTCACAATTAAGCAAAACCACTTAAAATGTATTGTTAGATAACCCATCCATAATACTATAAACAAATAAATGCGAAAAACCAATTCCATTGGTTGTGGGAACGTGTTAAACATCGCTCTTGTCCCTTAGGTACCAAAACGGAATTAGTTGCGCTGGATTTTTAACAAATTAACTACGTCTGTTTTGTGTTTGTGTTAAAAAAATGTTAAAAAACTTTTTAAATATGGAGAATATAGCTTCAAGTATGTATTTATAAAAATATAACATGTAATAATATCAAATTTGTTGAAAGTTTTAATTAATGTGGTTAAAAAAAAATTTTAGTTGACGACTATCATAAATTAATTTTTTTTTGTAATAAACTGCAATAAATTGATTTTTAAAAAATGTTCCGCATAGTTCCGTTAAATTAAATATTTTGTAAAACAAAACAAACATTGACAATTCTAGAAAAGCAAAAATCCCGTCCACATCGTTCCACCTTACTGAGAATTGCACCTTTTTTCCAGGTAGTTGTGATGACTACCATTTGCAAGAGAGAACGTTGAATCGAAATGAACATTTTTTTGTATTAAGAGGAAATTTTTTATGTTATAAGTTTTTTTCGTTAAAGTGTAATGAACAATTTTGATGATACGATAACGATGATTTTGACGAAGATCGATTGTGAATTTGTAAAAATATGTTGCACTTTTGTCATACAAAAAAAAATTCCACTTAAATTTGCATTTTTAATTAATCGTGTACATATATAATAGTAGATGTATAATTAGAAAATTAATTTTATATTAGAATCATCAGAATAAGGTAATATGTGAGAAAAAAAATTGAAATGAACTGGATTTTATTTTTGTCGAAGTAAATTCGTAATCCGTCCCAGTGTGCGACCCCATCAATAGAAATCCGCATAAAATTTATTCATCCAATATTCGATTAGAAGTATACAAAACTCAACATACAATAAATGGATGAAGTTCTACAATAAATAGCTGGATAAATACAAAAATAAATTAATCAATCCAAAATTCGGTTACTTCGTACAAAATAAATTACTTCATCCAAAAAAAGGTTAATTCATCCAAAATAAAATGTAATCATACAATAATTGATTTTTTCTTACAAACTATGATTTTTCCTTACAATAATCGATTGAATCGTTCAACATATTCGAAATTCACCCAAAAAAGGTTTTTTATTTTACTTAAGCAGTGCAAAATGAAAAATTACGAGTGTATTTAATAATCTTCACACTTTTATTATATGCATAAAAATACTGAACGAAAAAAACTGTTCATCTTATTGATGAGTGGATTAGCTCGGAAATAAATTGCATTATTATATCTGCTTATATATAGTATATATAGTGCTTCTTATATATAGTGCATCTATCTTCTTCTTCTTCTTGTTTCCAATAGCCCTACTTTGGACCACGCTTGTTCAACTATTGGGCTTTAATCTTTGTCCAGTATTGTCGCATCTTCTGCCGGTGTAACTTCTTTCCCTCTTCTGTCCGGGGGGTACCTTTCCTTCGGGGTTTTTCCTAAAATCCACGGACTTCCTTCAGTGTTTTTCCTGAAATCCACGGACTTCCTTCAGGATGCATCTCACAGAAGACTGTCTGTTTTGGAGATCTGTTATTCCCACTTCTTTAATATCCTTCTCGGTTTCTGTCAACCAAGTGGTACGAACCTTCTCGTTTTACCATAATGTGAACAGACTGTTGGTTAGTCGGTTTGGAGTCAATCTTGCAACGTGGCCATAGAAAGCTGCCCTTCTTTTCCTTGCACAGTCAGAGAGCCTCTCAATATGTTCGTAGAGCTCAGAGTTATGTCGTCTTCGGAATTCCCCATCTTCCTTTACCGGGAATGCCTTGGATCTTCCTGATGATTCTCCTCTCTCTGATTTGAAATTTTTCTACCAGACCTCTTCGGTTCAAGAAAAGACACTCCATGGTATACAGTGCTTCTGGTCGTAAGACTGGTGTGTTTGCGCTCTCTCTTTCGTTACACGTCGCGTTAGTTAGAAATAAAATTTGAAGGAATCAAGTCCTTGTTTGTAAAATTCGTTTATTGTGAGGATACACTTGTATTTTGTATAAAGAAATTGTTTGTAAAGAGCAATAAAATTTTGGATGGATCAACCTTTTTTGTACAGTTAAACCTTTTTTGGGTGAATTGATTTTATTTTGTACAAATCTATCAATTATTGTACTAAACCATTATTTTTTGTAAGATTCAATCGATCATTGGGTGTTTATATTTTATTTTGGACGAAGTAACCTTTTTTGGATGAAGTAATCGTTTTTTGTATGAATAAACCGAATTTTGTATTTTTCCAGATATTATTTGTAAAAAAGCATCTATTTATTGTACGCAAAAAATCCAAGCCCTTTATTTTGGACGAAGTAACCTTTTTTGGATGAAGTAATCTCTTTTTGTATGAATAAAACGAATTTTGTATTTTTGCAACTATTTTTTGTAAAAAAACATCTATTTATTGTACGCAAAAAATCCAAGCCATAGAAATCTCTTCAGCAAAAATATATTGACGAATGTGATAAACCGAGATGAACAAAAAGGAAGACAAGGTACCACCTGAACAGCGGAGCGCAAGCTGGGCCACTCACAGAGAATGAGGGAATTCTGGTCTCAGAAGAAAGCGACACAAATTGCTAAGTGCAACAAGACATAACGTGGTCCTAGATGGCCTCAACGAATAATAATATTAATAATAAATAAGGAAAAAGTTCCTGCGATGTCCGCTCTCGTATTACAATAGAACGAAGACTGACTGCACTAAATAAGCGACTACACCACACAGATTGACACTATAGCCAGCGTTGCTGAATCCTTGTCTCGCTGCAACAGAAGTGACACAAAGTGCGCCATTTCTGAACTCTTGCAAATGTATCAAGATAGTTTACATTAAAATCTCGCGACCCCAAACTGGGTCGCGACCCATAGTTTAAGACGAGCTTGTCTAGTCAATCATAGATCCTTTGAGTTGAACAAACGTGTCTTGTTAAATCTAACCAAGAAACCTAATCTAACTTATTAAAGACGAAATATAGCTTGAATATATAAATATATTCAACCTCTTCGTAGCTCTACAATATTAAGTCCTATTAAGACTATGAACAAATCTCATGTTGAACAACTACTTCCTGGCTAATAACACACAGGATATTGTATTGTACAACAGACATTTGCATGTTATTACTAGTCCCAGTACATTTTCATGTCACTAATAAGCAGTAGACACACGACATTGTTTTTAAGATCATTTCTTTCTATTTACCTTAACCCATTATCTACCAGAGCAAAAAAAAATAGATTTTTACAAAATTACCGGTTGATATAAACTATTTAATCATAAAATAAGTCCAATTTAAGGAAAAAAAAAATTTACATTCGTTGGTTCCGAGAAAAATGGTGTTCGATTTTTCGAACACTGGTCACTTAGCATTAAGTAAAAAGTTAGTAAGTTAAGGTGAGACTACAGCTATAAATTTTTTGTTTCTTTATTTAAAATACACGTTTTTATTGAAAATCACTAACTCCTTACATGAACAATAATTAAAAGAAGAAAATTTATAGATAAAACATCCTTCTAATACCAATTACTACTTATTTCTGATAATCATCAAAGCATTTGAAGTGCATATGCTGATTACATTTTTGGCACATATAATACTTTTCTGTCCTCTTGTTCAACAAACATATGCTTACCTGATAAATGCGTTAAATTGTCAGGTCTGTAATTATTATCATTATTTTTATTTATCTCGAAAGACAATTCAAAATTAAATGCTCCGTTATGATAACTCATAACTAAAGTTTTTTTTTGTGACAATATGATGTGGTGATTGTGGTAATCCATGAGTTTTGAACCAAAAATTTAGGACCAATATTGAGGAATTGCTGAAAGTGTAGGGTTCTTGATATCAATAGTATAAGTAAAAATCATTTTATCTCAACTTCAGTCACCATAGTTTCTAAATTATGTTGTTGCGTATATAAATTCGATTGGTCAACGATACATTTCAATACAAACATTTTGTAAATAATTCAGGTGGTGACAATTTTTTCAAATGTTGATGTAATTCTTCAGGTACGTCGTCGAGAGGTTTAAAATTAGGAGCATATCCAGCATTAGGATCATATTCAAATTGCTGTGCCTTCTTTTTTCTTAGTCCACTTTGGTTGTCCAAATTTATTCAGAGGAGTGTAAGTACGAGATTTTTTGCTGCTTTGGTACAGATTTATCACCATTACAAGTAGTAAATTCCAACGAACCCACTAATTCTTGTAAAGCACTTATATTTTTATTCATGAATCATCTTCAGTCATCATGATGTCAATCTAAATCCTCTTCATCTTCAAATTATCAAAATATTTTTTAAACTTACTGATTATGAGTAACAAATATTATGTACCATAGATATAAGAATTTTTGTTTTATATTAATCTTACTATTTTATAAATTAACTTATATTAGTTAACGTATAAAGAAAAATTTATAGTATATATTGATGTTTGTCTCCCAGAGCGCGCGAGCTAATTACTGAAAATAAAAATGCTGTGAAGTGACCAATGTTCGAAAAATCGAACATGTACTTTTACGATCTCCTAGAAAATTGAAAATGTATTGTATATGAAAAGTAATTATTAACAATAAAACTTTACTCTTTTAAGAATAAATTTCAGTTAATAATAAACGTCAAAAAAGATTTCCATTGTTATAAATAAATTTTTGTAAATAACTCTATAAAAAGGACTTGATAACAATTGATTTACCAATTAACCTGTTATTAATAAATAATTATACAAGTTATTTTCTAAAAGTATAAACTTGAAATAATAACATAATGACAATGATTATCTATAAATTAATAATTATAGTAGCTTAAAAAAAAGTCAAAGTCAGTGTGCGAAAAATCGAACACTCAGTAGATAATGGGTTAAGTGAATAGCCAGACGTGAATAGCCAACTTCAGACGCGTTTCGAGATTCACCTCTCATCAGTGCAGCTTTGCTGTTTGAGTATGGACGTTTAACTTGGGTTTATATTGTATAATCAATCGTATTTTAGCTTGCATAGTCTGACCAAGACCTAGAACTAGCCCAAACTAAATAAAACTGGGCATGCAGCTTGGATTTGTATTGTGTAGTCAATGCTAGGACCCGTTGACTTGAAAAAACTTGTCTTGTTTAGACTAACCGAGTAATCTAACTTAACCTACAACTAGTCTAACTTAACACAACAGAGTAATGAGCTTGGATTTACTTTGTTTAATCAATCATATCTTAACTTCTATCAAAATGTCTTGTCTAGATTGACCAAGACATAACTAGTCTAAACTAAACAAAAATGGTCATTTAGCTTGGATTTGTATTGTCTAGTCAATCATAGATACTTTGACTTGAATAAACTAGTCTTGTTAAGTCTGACTAAGAAACCTAACCCAATCTAAAACATGCATAAACTAAACAAAACTGGACATTTAGCTAGGATTTTTATTGACCAGTCAATCATAGACTCTTTGACTTAAACAGACTTGTATTGTTTAGCCTGACCAAGAAACCTAACCTCACCTAAACTAACCAAAACTAAACAAAACTAGTCACTTAGCTTGGATTTATTTTGTCGAATCAATCATAACCTAACTTGTTTAAACTTGTCTTGTCTAGTCTGACCAAGACCTAGCCTAAACTAAACAAGACTTGGCATTTAGCTTGGAATTGTATTGCTAGTCAGGCATAGTCTTGTTGTAATTGTAATGTGTAGTACTGTTAGTCAAAACGTAAATCAAACAAATTCAATCCAGATATAATTATGTTGAGAATGTGTGAAATATTGAGTTTTCTAGCTAGGGTATAATGAACGTTGTTATAATTAGGGTAAACCCAAACAAAACGTGACTTTGTGCCGAAACTAACAATATATAACAATCTGCATTGTTTCCTCGGCGTAAGAGATTTAATAGCACAGCGTTCATCGACCAGCGAGTAAGTCGCACAAATCTCACAGAATTACAAAAACGAACTTTGTTTTCAAACAAATTAGACAGACTTGCCAAGATCTGAGACACTCGAGCTTTCAGCTGAACCGATTTCATCCCATCTTTGTGACAATTTTCAAATCATACCTTCGCCTACGGTCTATCTTAATATTCATATTATTAACAAGATAATCTATATTTGGTGAACTTGGCTGACCTGAATTCATTTGAATGATTTAAATATCCAGCTTGATAAATGACATCTTTCTACAGTGAAATCTCCGGAATGGCATGCTGCAAATTTTAGCAAACGCGATTTACGAGAACTCGCTCCAATTTATTTTCACTGCAGAGGGAATGAAAGCTCCGGATAAATTGCAGGACGAAGTATAGTGTTCCTAGTATCTTATATATATATATATATATATATATATATATATATATATATAAGCTCCGGATAAATTGCAGGACGAAGTATAGTGTTCCTAGTATCTTATATATATATATATATATATATATATATATATATATATATATATATATATATATGTTGTATTTGAGGTTTTCGCGGATAGATACCTGTGTTGTATTGTTTTCTCGGGGATTCCGCGTTGATGTTGAGGGTTGGTTCTGAAAAGAACCGGATTCTCGACGTTTCGGCGAACTAACATTCGCCATTCTCAAGAGATATATGCGTCCGTGCGGGTCAACGGTTAGACGCATACTATATATACATATATATATATATATATATATATATATATATATATATATATATATATATATATATATCACATATATATATCACATATATCACATATAGTGATCTTATCCCGTTTCTTCCACATTGCTACTACTGGCCAGAGCCCGCGACTTCGCTTGCCTGGATCTTTATACCAGTCAACTGTAACTATCACTGTCCACAAGGTGACCCCCAGAGGTGTCAGCCAGTTTTCTTTTCCTAACAGCAAGTTACAGCGTTGGTGCCGACTTTGAGCATTTAACCTGCTGTGTGGCAGTTGCTTGCTTTTCCAGTGGCATTTCCCGCCATAGAGGTAGGTCCACGACTTGGTCACCCGTTCGAGGGCTTCGTTCCTTCTCTGGTTGACGTTTGGCGGGGGTCTGAACGCCCACCACTTGTCGGATCGGTGTTGGGTGTCCAAAACCCTGCACCGTTTTCGTGATCCTTGTCATACGCATTTGCATAGTCGATAAGTGCCCCCGTATTCCGTGGAGCAGCGCCTGAAAGGTCAGGCGACCGGATTACTTCCTGTGGAAGACCGGCCCGGCGAAATTTATATTTTTTTATTGTTTTGCATATTGTTTGTTGTAGTGGATTAACTTAGCTTCATTTCTCACCTTTGACCTTACCAACAAGGGTGGCCCTACCAGAAGCATACGCTCCCGCTGGCATCGCTCTCGGGATCCTTGAATGTACTGACAAGGGGGCCCTGTCAACTCGTCATCACCGATTTGGCCCAAATTTACAGTATATGTAGGGCTTGACTATAAATGAAAGTGACGAAAGCGGGAGGGTCAGATGGCCAAGCGTTAAAAAACTCCCGACTACCGACAACTCATAAGCCCGCTATGTTAGAATAAATTTCAATAGCCTGTCAGCGCAGCGGTAAGAGCTCGGGTTCATAGTACGACGATCGCTGGTTCGATTCCCCGTGGGACGCTTTTTTTATTTACTAGACTAGATATAACAATTTGGATTGTGTTTAGTCCGGATTAAAGTGTTTTAGAGTAGTAGCACTAACTTTTGAATTACAGACCAACTAGCTGATATAGTCCAGATTTGTTTCCGTTGTCTGAAAGATAGGTAATACATAGATAAACCGCGGCTAGTTGAGTTGTTCCAACTAGTCTAGTTCCCAAGTTCTGACTATCTGAAATGAAAAAATTATTAAATCTTACCCACATTAAAGCTGTTCAAAGCGCTAATTCTTCAATTACAACCAAAAATTATTAATTAAGCTTGATAACGCTGTGAGAAACTACGACTAATTAGACTGCTCTAGATAAACTAGTTCAGAAGTTGTGACTATCTTATCCTGACCCTGAACAGAATAAAGTACTCCTCGAGTAGTTGCCCAAATTCTTTAATTACAAACAAACTAATTGACTTTTTCGAGACTAGTTCTCGTGTTTTAATATCTAATAGAACTAGTTATAACTAGTCTAGTTCCCAAGCGGTGGATAATTGATCTTAAACTTGTCTGCCTAGTCTTGTCTGTCTGGTCTGTCTGGCCTATCTGGTCTGTATGATCTGTCTGGTCTGGTGGATCTGGTTGCTCTATCTGCTCTGGCTGCTCTGGCTTCTCTGGCTGCTCTCTCTAGTCTTGTCTCACTAGTCTTGTCTGTCTGGTCTGTCTGGCCTATCTGATCTCTCTGATATGTCTAGTCCGTCAGGTCTGGCTGGTCTGCTTGGTGTGCCTGGTCTGGCTGGTCTATCTGCTATGATTCCTCTGTCTGCTCTGTCTAATCTGTCTGGTCTGTGTGTCTGGTCTAATTGATCTTAAACTTAGATGTGGCTAATTGATCTTAAACTTGTCTGCCTAGTCTTGTCTGTCTAGTCTTGTCCGTCTATTCTTATCTGTGTAGTCTTGTCTGTCTAGTCTTGTCTGTCTAGTCTTGTCTGTCTAGTCTTGTCTGTCTAGTCTTGTCTGTCTAGTCTTGTCTGTCTAGTCTTGTCTGTCTAGTCTTGTCTGTCTAGTCTTGTCTGTCTAGTCTTGTCTGTCTAGTCTTGTCTGTCTAGTCTTGTCTGTCTAGTCTTGTCTGTCTAGTCTTGTCTGTCTAGTCTTGTCTGTCTAGTCTTGTCTGTTTAGTCTTGTCTGTCTAGTCTTGTCTGTCTAGTCTTGTCTGTCTAGTCTTGTCTGTCTAGTCTTGTCTGTCTAGTCTTGTCTGTCTAGTCTTGTCTGTCTAGTCTTGTCTGTCTAGTCTTGTCTGTCTAGTCTTGACTGTCTAGTCTTGTCTGTCTAGTCTTGTCTGTCTAGTCTTGTCTGTCTAGTCTTGTCTGTCTAGTCTTGTCTGTCTAGTCTTGTCTGTCTAGTCTTGTCTGTCTAGTCTTGTCTGTCTAGTCTTGTCTGTCTAGTCTTGTCTGTCTAGTCTTGTCTGTCTAGTCTTGTCTGTCTAGTCTTGTCTGTCTAGTCTTGTCTGTCTAGTCTTGTCTGTCTAGTCTTGTCTGTCTAGTCTTGTCTGTCTAGTCTTGTCTGTCTAGTCTTGTCTGTCTAGTCTTGTCTGTCTAGTCTTGTCTGTCTAGTCTTGTCTGTCTAGTCTTGTCTGTCTAGTCTTGTCTGTCTAGTCTTGTCTGTCTAGTCTTGTCTGTCTAGTCTTGTCTGTCTAGTCTTGTCTGTCTAGTCTTGTCTGTCTAGTCTTGTCTGTCTAGTCTTGTCTGTCTAGTCTTGTCTGTCTAGTCTTGTCTGTCTAGTCTTGTCTGTCTAGTCTTGTCTGTCTAGTCTTGTCTGTCTAGTCTTGTCTGTCTAGTCTTGTCTGTCTAGTCTTGTCTGTCTAGTCTTGTCTGTCTAGTCTTGTCTGTCTAGTCTTGTCTGTCTAGTCTTGTCTGTCTAGTCTTGTCTGTCTAGTCTTGTCTGTCTAGTCTTGTCTGTCTAGTCTTGTCTGTCTAGTCTTGTCTGTCTAGTTTGTCTGTCTAGTCTTGTCTGTCTAGTCTTGTCTGGTCTAGTCTTGTCTGTCTAGTCTTGTCTGTCTAGTCTTGTCTGTCTAGTCTTGTCTGTCTAGTCTTGTCTGTCTAGTCTTGTCTGTCTAGTCTTTGTCTGTCTAGTCTTGTCTGTCTAGTCTTGTCTGTCTAGTCTTGTCTGTCTAGTCTTGTCTGTCTAGTCTTGTCTGTCTAGTCTTGTCTGTCTAGTCTTGTCTGTCTAGTCTTGTCTGTCTAGTCTTGTCTGTCTAGTCTTGTCTGTCTAGTCTTGTCTGTCTAGTCTTGTCTGTCTAGTCTTGTCTGTCTAGTCTTGTCTGTCTAGTCTTGTCTGTCTACTCTTGTCTGTCTAGTCTTGTCTGTCTAGTCTTGTCTGTCTAGTCTTGTCTGTCTAGTCTTGTCTGTCTAGTCTTGTCTGTCTAGGTCTTGTCTGTCTAGTCTTGTCTGTCTAGTCTTGTCTGTCTAGTCTTGTCTGTCTAGTCTTGTCTGTCTAGTCTTGTCTGTCTAGTCTTGTCTGTCTAGTCTTGTCTGTCTAGTCTTGTCTGTCTAGTCTTGTCTGTCTAGTCTTGTCTGTCTAGTCTTGTCTGTCTAGTCTTGTCTGTCTAGTCTTGTCTGTCTAGTCTTGTCTGTCCTAGTCTTGTCTGTCTAGTCTTGTCTGTCTAGTCTTGTCTGTCTAGTCTTGTCTGTCTAGTCTTGTCTGTCTAGTCTTGTCTGTCTAGTCTTGTCTGTCTAGTCTTGTCTGTCTAGTCTTGTCTGTCTAGTCTTGTCGGTCTTAGTCTTGTCTGTCTAGTCTTGTCTGTCTAGTCTTGTCGTCTAGTCTTGTCTGTCTAGTTGTCTGTCTAGTCTTGTCTGTCTAGTCTTGTCTGTCTAGTCTTGTCTGTCTAGTCTTGTCTGTCTAGTCTTGTCTGTCTAGTCTTGTCTGTCTAGTCTTGTCTGTCTAGTCTTGTCTGTCTAGTCTTGTCTGTCTAGTCTTGTCTGTCTAGTCTTGTCTGTCTAGTCTTGTCTGTCTAGTCTTGTCTGTCTAGTCTTGTCTGTCTAGTCTTGTCTGTCTAGTCTTGTCTGTCTAGTCTTGTCTGTCTAGTCTTGTCTGTCTAGTCTTGTCTGTCTAGTCTTGTCTGTCTAGTCTTGTCTGTCTAGTCTTGTCTGTCTAGTCTTGTCTGTCTAGTCTTGTCTGTCTAGTCTTGTCTGCTAGTCTTGTCTGTCTAGTCTTGTGTCTGTCTGTCTAGTCTTGTCTGTCTAGTCTTGTCTGTCTAGTCTTGTCTGTCTAGTCTTGTCTGTCTAGTCTTGTCTGTCTAGTCTTGTCTGTCTAGTCTTGTCTGTCTAGTCTTGTCTGTCTAGTCTTGTCTGTCTAGTCTTGTCTGTCTAGTCTTGTCTGTCTAGTCTTGTCTGTCTAGTCTTGTCTGTCTAGTCTTGTCTGTCTAGTCTTGTCTGTCTAGTCTTGTCTGTCTAGTCTTGTCTGTCTAGTCTTGTCTGTCTAGTCTTGTCTGTCTAGTCTTGTCTGTCTAGTCTTGTCTGTCTAGTCTTGTCTGTCTAGTCTTGTCTGTCTAGTCTTGTTCTGTCTAGTCTTGAATGTCTTGTCTTGTCTGTCTAGTCTTGTCTGTCTAGTCTTGTCTGTCTAGTCTTGTCTGTCTAGTCTTGTCTGTCTAGTCTTGTCTGTCTAGTCTTGTCTGTCTAGTCTTGTCTGTCTAGTCTTGTCTGTCTAGTCTTGTCTGTCTAGTCTTGTCTGTCTAGTCCTTGTCTGTCTAGTCTTGTCTGTCTAGTCTTGTCTGTCTAGTCTTGTCTGTCTAGTCTTGTCTGTCTAGTCTTGTCTGTCTAGTCTTGTCTGTCTAGTCTTGTCTGTCTAGTCTTGTCTGTCTAGTCTTGTCTGTCTAGTCTTGTCTGTCTAGTCTTGTCTGTCTAGTCTTGTCTGTCTAGTCTTGTCTGTCTAGTCTTGTCTGTCTAGTCTTGTCTGTCTAGTCTTGTCTGTCTAGTCTTGTCTGTCTAGTCTTGTCTGTCTAGTCTTGTCTGTCTAGTCTTGTCTGTCTAGTCTTGTCTGTCTAGTCTTGTCTGTCTAGTCTTGTCTGTCTAGTCTTGTCTGTCTAGTCTTGTCTGTCTAGTCTTGTCTGTCTAGTCTTGTCTGTCTAGTCTTGTCTGTCTAGTCTTGTCTGTCTAGTCTTGTCTGTCTAGTCTTGTCTGTCTAGTCTTGTCTGTCTAGTCTTGTCTGTCTAGTCTTGTCTGTCTAGTCTTGTCTGTCTAGTCTTGTCTGTCTAGTCTTGTCTGTCTAGTCTTGTCTGTCTAGTCTTGTCTGTCTAGTCTTGTCTGTCTAGTCTTGTCTGTCTAGTCTTGTCTGTCTAGTCTTGTCTGTCTAGTCTTGTCTGTCTAGTCTTGTCTGTCTAGTCTTGTCTGTCTAGTCTTGTCTGTCTAGTCTTGTCTGTCTAGTCTTGTCTGTCTAGTCTTGTCTGTCTAGTCTTGTCTGTCTAGTCTTGTCTGTCTAGTATTGTCTGTCTAGCTCTGTCTAGTTTTATCTGCCTAGTCCTGTCTATCTAGTCTTCTTTGTCTTCAATGCGGGAGACCCGGGTTCGATTCCTGGTCGGGAAGACAACAACTAGGGCGGTTTTTCAGTAAACCGTCCGGGCTGCCCACCCTGAATGAATGCAGAATATGCGATACCAGGGTGGCGCATACTAAAGCCAAGGTGGAATAGGGGGTTTAGTGAGAGCTTCCCCCGAACCACTTTTAGTTTTCTTTGTCTAGTGTTGCCTGTCTAGTTTAAGAACAAACGAACCCATCAAAAGCCTTTCCTTTTTAACTAATAAATTTTTGTTTGCTGTTTGTTCTAGCAACGCATGTCGTTCTCCAAGTACAACGTGAACTGTTTCGCCGACACTTACCCGGGAGTGCCGTCGCCGAACCCGATGCGACGTCCGCGCCTCAACTCGGTGTTCGTCGGCAGTTCGACGATGGCCTTCATGAACCCGCCGCGGCGCGCCAAGAGCGCCTTCGACATCCAGCACATGGTGGTGAACGAGACCAGCCCGACGTCGTTGACCGGATACAGTTCGATGCTGCCGATGATCAATTACCGGGACAGGAGGCCGTCGATCACCGTCGAGCGGCCGCAGTGTCACCAGAACAAACACCGTCCTTCCATGAGCACTGAGCGACCGCTGTTGTCTCACTACCAGCAATTCCGAAATCGCAGATCTTCGTGCGCGGTGGATAGATGCAGGAACTTTAATAGTTTCGAGCAGCCGAAGCGGAAGGCTTCTATTACCATAGAGAGGCCTTCTTGTAGTTACCAAGGGCCTACTATTAGTTTCGAGGGGCCAGTTGGGAATCCTACGGTTGTTGTGGAGAAGGTGGATAGGCCGAAGATTTCGAAGAGCTTTGAACAACCGATAGCTGATAAGACGCATTTGCTGCCTCGGATGGCTGCTAGCTTAGACGTTAACGCTGTTAGTTTCGATAGGAGACGTTCTATTCCAGAGGAAGATGCGAGGAGTTTGCCTGTTGTTATAACGTTGGATGAGTTTGAGATCACGGCCAATGCTCCCTTACTTGAACGACTGAAAAGTTCGGACGTGTGATAATCAACCCAGACAGCAAAGTTATCTCCACAAAACCCATATCATTATTACCTTTCCCAAATTATTGCAACGTTATCGTTTATTCAAGCAGACCCTGAAATTTTCTTCCAAAGCTCGTTTTCTTTTCGGAAAATTTCTCGACATGTGCTTTATGTAAATAAACTCTCGAAATATCGTTCCAATATGCGACACAAAACAAATTATAAATTATCCATGTCAATATAAAGTAAACTTAAGAAAATATATATTTATTTATATAATAAATTTGAAAAGAAAACAAGAATTATATATTGAATATTTAGGTGTGTAGGGTAGCCGTCTAGTGGTTACGTTTTATATTAAGGAAGCTCAAAAGCATTGGGATAGCTTTAAAATGAAATATAAATATATTTAACTTAAAAATCTCTTCTTCGAATGTTCTATCCGGTTCAGCTCTTATTAAACTTAACTAGCTCCTTATGAGCCAGATAATATTCTACTCTCTCTTCTAGATATAGGTAATACTGTTCTTCTTTCTAACATGAAATCTTCATTCAACAATATCCAGTTCAGACCTACAAGAAAACAAACAAATTATATTAGATAGTCGAAATCTGCTGAAACATGTAAGATTAGGCAAGTCAAATTAGACTAACAATAAGACTAATGAGTCTAGACTATTTTAAGATAAGAAACACACATGTGAGCCGTTTATTTTGAAAGAGACCTAACTCCATTTATGTTCGTATCGAGATATTGAAGGGTTTGCGTTGGATAAAAATTAAAAATATGGGTAACAGATAACATAGTAGAATAATGTTTTGGTGTTTCTAAGGGTGTCAAATTTATCTGTTTTTATGTTAAATATGTTTTTTATGGCTGTAAATGGACTTGGACCACTTTCAAAATCAATGAAATCACGTTTCCAATTCTTAAGAAAGCACAAGTCCATCCATACATAAAATAAATTTTCCTTGAAATAAAGATAAAATACACACTTCCGGGCAGAAGGACCTTTGGTCGATAGCCCTTTTTATAATGCATCAAGTATACAATAAATATATATAATTTTAAATTTAATATTGAAACGCAAACACTTTTATGTTATAAAATCAAGAATGATAAATAACAGTTGTTAAATATTTTTTACATTAATATTAATATTGTTTTATTAATTATTATGCAGTCTTCTCCAGTTTGTGTATGCGGGAGGGATATAGATTAAATATTGTGGGCAGGTGGTATACTATGTGGTATACAAAGGTGGTATACCAAAATTCCTTGTATTTGAGGTTTGTGAGTGGTCTCGTATTTTTTTTGTAGTTTTCTTTTTATATTTACATTGAAATTCATATTCAAAGATTCAGAAATTTTCTCTTGGGATATTTTAATATATTCGTATTCTCATACAGTTTTTTGCGATTTAATTTGTTATAAACAAATTATTAACGAATTGAAAATTACAATGGTATATCAGGAGACCCATATGATCCATTAGCGAATCGAAACTGAAATTTGAAATTAAATTGTTATAATAAATTCATTGCACATTGATAATTCAAATGCTACATTAAAAATTAAACCAAAAGCTTACGAGTGTGTGATATTTAAATCACATAAACTTTAATTGCATATTTTCCATATCGGTTTTAAACTCTCTCAGTGGGACTTACGCCACTTTCAAAATAAACTTTTTCATCACTTCATTATCCCGGCAAATTTTGGGGTTACAAAATCTTATTGATTTTAAATATATTAGTAACAAGTTACTTCAGTATAAAAAGATCATGTAAAAATCTAACTATTAAGCTAACTAACTCAATATTTTTGAAAAATGGACTTAGGCCACTTTCAAAATAAACGGCTCATGTATTCAATGGAGTTTAGAGATTTAATAAGGAAAAATAAGATCACACAGAACTAGATAAAACTAGACAAGACTTGGCAACACTAGACAAGTTTGTACAAATTTTGACAAGATTGCACAAGATTAGATAAGACTGGGCAATTCTAGACAAGCCTGGACAAGATTAGACAAGATTGGACCAGACAAGACTGGGCAAATGGACAAGCTTCCAGAGGGTTGAGCAAGACTGGATAAGTTTGGTCAAGATTGTTTAAGAGTGAACAAGACTAGTCAAAACTAGACAAGGCTGCACAAGACTCGACAATACTGGTCAAGACAGGACAAGATTAGACAAGACTGAACAAGAATGAAAAATATTGGACAAAACTAAACAAGATTGGGGCCATCCGCCACAAGCTTCAACATGATTGCATAAGACGGGATAAGATTGGACAAGACTGGACAAAGCTGAACAAGACTAGGCAAGACTGGTCAGGACTGGGCAAGGCTGGACCAGATTGAATAGGACTGGAAAAACTGGGGAAGTTTGATTGAGATTGAGCAAGACTGAACAGAACTGGACAAGGCGGAACAAGACTGGAAATGACTGTACATAACAAAGACTGGACAAGACTCGACAAGACCGGGATGGACTGGGCAAGACTGCATAAAACTATACAAGACTGGATTATACAGCACAGGATTGGAGGCTAGACTGGACAAGACTGGACAAGACTGGATTAGACTGGACAAGACTGTACATAGCTGAAAATAACTGAACTAGACTGGCTATGACTGAACAAGGCTGGGAAAGACTGTACAGTACTGGGCAAGACTGTATAGGACTGGAGAAGGCTGGATGAGACTGGAAAATACTGGACTAGACTGGACAAGGCTGGAAAAGACTGGACAAGACTGGACAATACTGAAGTAGACTGGACAAGCCTGTACATGGCTGAAAAAACTGAAATAAACTGGACAAAACTGGACAGAGCTCTACAAGACTGGACAAGACTAGTCAAGACTGGACAACACTGGACAAGACTGGAAAAGGCCGGCCAGGACTGGATAAGACTGGACAAGACGGGATAATGCTGGACCAGCCTGGACAAGACATGGCAAAATGGGACAAGATTGGGTAGGACTGGTTAGGACTGGATTGAGATTGAACAAGACTAGTCGAAACTAGACAAGACTGCACAAGACTAGGCTGCACTGGTCAAGACAGGACAAGATTAGACAAGACTGAACAAGAATGAAAAAGATTGGACAAAACTAAACAAGACTGGGGCCAGCCGCCACAAGCTTCAACATGATTGCATAAGACGGGATAAGATTGGACAAGACTGGACAAAGCTGAACAAGACTAGACAAGACTGGTCAGGACTGGGCAAGGCTGGACCTTTTTACATGGCTGAAAAAACTGAACTAAACTGGACAAAACTGGACAGAGCTCTACAAGACTGGACAAGACTAGGCAAGACTGGACAACACTGGACAAGACTGGAAAAGGCCGGCCAGGACTGGATAAGATTGGACAAGACGGGATAATGCTGGACCAGCCTAGACAAGACAGGTCAAAATGGGACAAGATTGGGTAGGACTGGTTAGGACTGGACATGACTGGAAGAGACTGGACAAGAGCGGACAAGACTGGACAAACTTGGACAAGACTGGACAAAGCTGGATGACAAGAGTGGACAAGAGTGGACAAAAGTGAACACAAGTGGACAAGACTGTTCTAGACCGGACAAAGCTATAAATGGCTAGACATAACTAAACTAGACAAGACTGTACAGGACTGGACAAGACTGGAGAAAGCTGGACAAGACTGGACAATACTGGACTAGACTGGGACAATATTGGAAGAGACTGGACAATAATGAACTAGACTGGACAAGCCGGTACATAGCTGAAAAAAACTGAACTAGACTGGACAAGGCTGGACAGAGCTGTACAATACTGGACAAGACTGGACAACACTGGAGAAGACTGAAAAATGCCGGCCAAGACTGGACACAACTGGGCAAGACTGCAAAAAGCTGGACGAGACTGGACAAGACCGGGTAAGACGGGACAAGATTAGACAGGACTGGACATGACTGTAAGAGACTGGACAAAAACGGACAAGACTGGACAAAGCTGTACAAGACAGGACAAAGCAGGGTAATAAGAGTGGACAAGAGTGGACAAAATTGAACAAGACACAGACATGAATGTACTAGATCGGACAAAGCTATAAACGGCTAGACATAACTAAACTAGAATGGACAAGACTGGACAAGACTAGACAAGTCTATACAAGAGTGGATTAGAGTGAACAATGCTGTTCTAGAGCGGACAAGGCTAGAAATGGCCAGACATAACTACATTAGAATGGATAAGGCTGGACAAGACTGAACAAGGCTGGGCAAGACTGGCCAAGACTAGACAAGGCTGTGCAATGTTGGACAAGACTGGACAAAACTGGACAGGACTGGGCAAAACTGGCAAAACAAGTCTGGACAAGATTGGAAAGTCTGGAGTCAAGAGCGGACACGAGTGAACAGGACTGGACAAGGCTGTACTAGGCTGTACCGGACAAGTATATAGTATGGCTATGGCAATGACTAGACATAACTAAACTAGAATGTGTAAGACGGGACAAAGCTGGACAAGTCTAGACAGGACTGGGCTAAACTGGATAAGAATGAACAAGTCTGGACAAGATTGGCAAGTCTCGACAAGAGTGGACACGAGTGAACAGGACTGGACAAGGCTGTACTAGGCTGTACCGGACAAGTATATAGTATGGCTATGGCAATGACTAGACATAACTAAACTAGAATGTGTAAGACTGGACAAAGCTGGACAAGTCTGGACAGGACTGGGCAAAACTGGATAAGACTGAACAAGTCTGGGCAAGATTGGCAAGTCTGGACAAGAGTGGACAAGAGTGAACAGGACTGGACAAGGCTGTACTAGGCTGTACCAGACAAGGATATAGTATGGCTATGGCAATGACTAAACATAACTAAACTAGATTGTGTAAGACTAGACAAAGCTGGACAAGTCTAGACAAGACTGGGCAAAACTGGATAAGACTGAGCAAGTCTGGACAAGATTGGCAAGTCTGGACTAGAGAGGACAAGAGTGAACAGGACTGGACAAGGCTGTACTAGGCTGTACCGGACAAGAATATAGTATGGCTATAGCAATGACTAGACATAACTAAACAAGAATGAGTAAGACTGTACAAAGCTGGACAAGTTTGGACAGGACTGGGCAAAACTGGATAAGACTGAACAAGTCTGGACAAGATTGGAAAGTCTGGACAAGAGTGGACAAGAGAGAACAGGACTGGACAAGGCTGTACTAGGCTGTACCGGACAAGTATATAGTATGGCTATGGCAATGACTAGACATAACTAAACTAGAATGTGTAATACTGGACAAAGCTGGACAGGAGTGGGCAAAACTGGATAAGACTGAACAAGTCTGGACAAGATTGGCAAGTCTGGACAAGAGTGGACAAGGTGAACAGGACTGGACAAGGCTGTACTAGGCTGCACCGGACAAGGATATAGTATGGCTATGGCAATGACTAGACATAACTAAACAAGAATGTGTAAGACTGGACAAAGCTGGACAAGACTGAACAAGACTCTACAAGTGTGAATAAGAGTGAACAAGACTGAACAAGACTGTTCTAAACTGGACAATGCTAGAAACGTCCAGACATAACTAAATTAGAAAGGACAAGACTGGACAAGGCTGGACAGGACTGAACATGTCTGGACAAGACTGGACAAAACTGGACAAGAGTGGACAAGACTGGACAACAGTGAGCAAGTCTGTATAAGTCTGAACAAGAGTGGACAAGGGTTAACAAGACTGGACAAGACTGCACTAGACCGGACTAGGCTAGAATATGGCTATGGCAATGACTAGACATAACTAAACTAGAATTGACAAGACTGGACAAGGCCGGACAAGACTGAACAAAACTGGACAAGACTGGGCAAGGCTGAACAAAGCTGGACAAGACTGGATTAGACTAGACAAGACTGGCCAAGACTTTACAAGACTGGGCAAGACTGGACAAATCTAGAGTGGACAAGACTGCACAAGACTGGAAAATACTGTATAGGACTGCGCTGGACTGGACTATGGAAGACCCTGGTGAACTTGAAGTGTCGTCGAAGTTGAATGAAGTGTTTCCTAGAAAAACGAAGACTTCGCCGACAACAACACAGTTCAACAACAAAACAATTCAACGACACTTCACTGATACTTCGATTGCGCGAATGCCAACACCTCCCCAACACTTCGACCACACTGCACAGGAAATATGTTTCGCGAAACTTTACTGTTAACACTTTGGCGACACTTCGTTGACGCATTACCCACCCTTCGACACTTCCATCAGACACTCCGACGATATTTCACTTTTACAGAATATGGCTTTAATATCACATATGGCAGAACATAGCCAATGGCTACACATAACTAAACTAGAATGTACAAGACTGGACAAAGCTGGATAAGCTGGACAGGACAGTACAAGAGTGTACAAGAGTGAAGACAATTGGACAAGACTGTACTAGACCGGACAAGGCTAGAAATGATCAGACATGACTAAATTAGAACAGACAAGACTGGACAAGAGTGGACAATACTGGACACAAGAGGATAAGTTTGTACAAGTCTGGACTAGAGTGGACAAGGTTGAACAAGACTAGACAAGACTGGACTAGTCCGGACAAGGCTAGAATATAGCTGAGGCAGTGGCCAGACATAACTAAACTAGATTGACAAGACTGGACAAGGCTGCACAAGACTGGGCATGACTGGACAAAAGTGGACAAGGGTGTACAAGTCTGAACAAGAGTGGACAAGGGTGAACAAGACTGAACGAGACTGCACTAGACTGGACTAGGCTAGAATATGGTTATGGTTATGACTAAACAGAACTAAACTAGAATGGACAAGACTGGACACGGCTGGACAAGACTAAACAAAACTGGACAAGACTGAACTAGACTGTACAAGACTGGACAAGACTGGACAAGACTGGATAAGACTAGACAAGACTGGGCAAGACTTAACAAGAGTGGACAAGTGTGAACAAGACTGAACAAGACTGTACTAGACCGGACAAGAATAGAAATGGTCAGACATAACTAAATTAGAATGGACAAGGCGGGGCAATGCTGGACAAGATTGAACAAGACTGTACTAGAGTGGACAATACTGGACAAGTCTGTACAACAAGACTGGACAAGGGTGAACAATACTGGACAAGACTGCACTAGTCTGGACAAGGCTAAACAAGGACTAGTCTAGCTAAACTAGACTAAACTGGACAAGACAAGACAAGGCTGGGCAGGACTGGACAAGACTGAACAAAACTGGATAAGACTGGACAGGACTGAACAAAACTGGACAAGACTGCATTAGACTGTACAAGACTGGACAATACTGGATAAGACTGGACAAGACTGGAAAAGACTGGATAAGATTTTACAAGACTGGACAAGATTGGTCAGAATTGTAAAAGACTGGGCAAGAGTGGACAGGACTGGATAAGACTGGACAAGAGTGTACAAGTCTGAAAAAGAGTGGAAAAATGTGAACAAGACTGAACGAGACTGCACTAGACCGGACTAGGCTAGAATATGGTTATGGCTATGACTAAATATAACTAAACTAGAATGGACAAGAGTGGACACGGCTGGACAAGACTGAACAAAACTGGACAAGACTGAACTAGACTTTACAAGACTGGACAAGACTGCATAAGACTAGACAAGACTGGGCAAGACTTAACAAGAATGGACAAGAGTGAACAAGACTGAACAAGACTGTACTAGACCGGACAAGACTAGAAATGGTCAGACATAACTAAATTAGAATGGACAAGACGGGGCAATGCTGGACAAGATTGAACAAACTGTACTAGATAGGACAATACTGGACAAGAGTGGACAAGTCTGTACAAGTCCGGACAAGACTGGACAAGGATGAACAATACTGGACAGGACTGAACTAGTCCGGACAAGGCTAAAAAATGGCTATGGCAGGTCATAACTAAACTAGAATGGACAAGACTGGACAAGGCTGGGCAAGGCTGGACAAGACTGAACAAAACTGGATAAGACTGCACTAGAATGTACAAGACTGGACAAGACTGGATAAGACTGGACAAGATTTTATAAGACTGGACAAGATTGGTCAGAATTGTAAAAGACTGGGCAAGACTGAACAAAGCTGGACAAGACTGGACTGGACTGAACACAACTGGACAAGACGCGACTAGACTGTACAAGACTGGACAAGACTGGGAATGACTGTACAATACTGGACAAGACTGGACAAGATTGGTCAGAATTCTAAAAGAATTCTAAAAGAAAAAAGAAAGGCAAGACTGGGTAAGACTAGACAAGCCTGGACAAGAGTGGACAAGACTGTACAAGACTGGAAAATACTGCATAGGACAGCACTAGACTGGACCATGGCGAATATGAAGTGTCGTCGAAGTTGAATGAAGTGTTTTCGAAAAAAACGAAGATTTCGACGTCAACAACACAGTTCAACAGCAAAACAGTTCAACGACACTTCACTGATACTTCGATTGCGCGATGCCAACACTTCACCGAAACTTCGACAAAACTGCACAGGAAATCAGTTTTAGCGAAACTTCATTGTCTGTCTAGTCTGAATAAACAGTTTAGCGAAACTTCACTGATAGCACTTCGACGACACTTCGTTGACACATTACCCATCCTTCAACAACAGTTCCATTGGACACTGTTCCACGACGATATTCCACTTTCACCATTGGAACAGACAAGACCAGATAAGACCTGACAAGATTGTTTTGTCTTGTCTAAGATTGTTTTGTCTTGTCTAATCTTAGCTTGTATTGTTCAGTAATGTCAAGTCTTGTCTATTTTGTTCCATCTTGTCTAATCTTGTCTACTCTTGTCCAATCTTTTTCAGTGCTTCTATGTTTGTCAAATTTAGACAATTTTAGACTTGACTTGAAGAGGTTAAGCAGGATAGCTTGATTGGATGAGACTAGACTAGACGAGTCTTAATAATGAAGTTTGGACAAATTTGTTGGAAAAAACTGGAAATTGTTGAATGGAAATTTTAAGGAATCGCAAATAATTCGGCACAATTCCATCCGATTTGTACAACAATAACGCAATTTATATAAATAGAGGAAACAAAATTAAGGGAAATTGTGAGTGTTCTAGGTAACAAAAGGTAACTGAATCTTTATATAGAGTTTATATACAAGTTTTTTATATTGTGATATCTTATATGAATCCATAACTAGGACCAACGCCGCGAACCTGAAAACTCTTTTAGCAATTCCGGCGAATTACACAAATATTGAGGAATGAACAAATACTTTATGAATTATGGGACCTAAGCGTAGATTAGTTCCTTTACGGTTTAGGCAAACATAACAATTATTCGGTGTTTTATTATCAATGCAGAATCATACCGAGCTCTTCCACCAGCAGGCTAACTAACAAGCAAACAAATTTCGGAAAATAACTCAAGATGTAGTACTCAAGAGAATAACTAAGATTTGTTATCACTAATAGCTGATATTTCCTAATTTATTTCAATACTAGCAAAGAAATAGGTAGAAACGTGATAAGTTTCACGTGACCCACCTTTGCAAATGATTGATATTATAGTTATCAGGTTACCCACTTCTTAGATCAATCATTGCCCATCACGTATCAATGATAACTATATCAATACATATAATCGCACCAATATTATTCTTAACTATATCAATATAAATTGATAACTATATAAATATATATTTATAACTATATCAATATACAGGGTGGGTCATTTAACATGACTACCCCAAATATCTCCGTTGCTTTTAGAGTGACGGAAAAAATGTCGAAAGGGAATTTTATTTATTTCGAACGGCTAACACAGTGGTTAAAAATAATTTTCTTGTCAAGGTCATAGTTTATGCGTCCTCAAGGTCATCAATGGTTTTTCAAATGGAAACATGTTATTTTTTTATCAAGAAATTGTAGCCGCTATACTCACGAATCCAGCGATCCATAATATCATGACCTTTGACGTTTCTTTTTACGTGGATTAAGACTGCCCCTTTCACGGAATAAATGAATAATTAGATCGAAACATCAACGGAAAGATGATTTCTGTCAGGATAACGTTGTGCAAAAAGTTCCTGTGCTCGCACAGAGTTCCGGTTACCGGTCTCACCATGAATCAGAATTGTATCCACTTTCTCTGCTTGACTGTGCAATACCATTTTCTATACGGTTATTCAAAGTTGTTTACATTTCAAGGTCATGATATCATGGATTACTGGATTCGTCTGCATGGTGGGTAAATTGTCTTCATACAAAAATAACACGTTGACTCGACAAGTGCCCCCCGAAAGAACACAAGGTATGGCCAGAACACAATCTTGGTACCGCTCTTGGCATTTAGCTTCAAGATGACGTTGTCAGTTTCTAAAGGTGTCTGTAGTTTGGGTCAATTTAAGGCCTCCAAGTCTGGTCTGCCTAGTTTTGTCTGTCTAGTCAGACGACTATTTACATTTCAAGGTCATGATATCATGGGTCACTGGATTCGTCTGAAGTGGGAAGATGGGTAAAGTGGGAATAGTGGGGAAATTGTCTTCATACAAAAATAACATTTTCCCATTTGAAAAACCATTGATGACCTTAAGGACGCAAAAATGTGACCTTGACAAGAAAAAATTAACCACCGTGTCAGCCCTTCAAAATCAATAAAATTCCTTTTTTTCGTCACTCTAAAGGTAACGGAGATATTTGGGGTGGTCACGTTAAATGCCCCACCCTGTATATTGATATAGTTATTAATATATATTTATATAGTTATCAATTTATATTGATATAGTTAACAATATATATTGATGCGTTTATCTGTATTCATATAGTTATCAATGATACGCCATGGGCAATGATTGATCTAAGAAGTGGCTTGTGAGTGAGTCTAGTTAACCTGCTGGTTGAATAGTTTGGTTCTGTCTGAACTAATCTGAGGATTATTTGAAACTTTAATTGATTGCAACGAAAGTGGCTTACGTAACGTTTTCTAACTTCGTTTTCGGTATTTAGGGAAACTTTTTGATGTCTAGTAAGTATTTTTGGAGGAACAATAAACTAAGGGAATATTTCGTGAACTTTAAATGCACAATGTGAACACAATTACGTATTGAGAGTAGGACTTCACACAAAACGAGACGAGAGTTGGTCTCGCTTTTACGAGACGAGACGAAAGTAAGTCTCGCTTTTCGAGACGAGACGAGACGAGAGTTGGTCTCGCTTTTACTAGACGAGACTAGAGTTGGTCTCGCTTTTAAAATACGAGGCGAGAGTTGATCTCGCTTTTACGAGACGAGACTAGAGTTTGTCTCGATTTTACAAGACGAGACGAGAGTTGGTCTCGCTTTTACGAGACGAGACGAGAGTTGGTCTCACTTTTACGAGACGAGAGTTGGTCTCGCTTTTACAAGACGAGACGAGAGTTGGTCTCGCTTTTACAAGACGAGACGAGAATTGGTCTCGCTTTTACGAGACGAGACGAGAGTTGGTCTCGCTTTTACGAGACGAGACAAGAGTTCGTCTCGCTTTTACGAGACGATACGAGAGTTGGTCTCGCTTCTACGAGACGAAACGAGAAAAAAATCGTCCTCGTGTGAAGGCATCTAGGCCCTCTAGGCTTCACACGAGACGAGACGAGAGTTCGTCTCGCTTTTACGAGACTTGAGAAGAGACCAGACGAGAAAAATATCGTTCTCGTGTGAAGCCCTAATTGAGAGAAAAAGCGTTGAATGAATTCAATTTTATATTCTATAATGAAATAAACAATTTAATTATAGTAACGGATGCGGAAGTGTTGTCCGCGGATGAATTATCGAAGTCTATATAGAAACTTAAAATGTAATCTTAAACGATATATAAATATTTCTATGCGTTTATTAGGAAGTTTACTCATTTATTAAACTTAATTAGCGTGTTTACCTAAGTTATTAGTATTAATTTAAGTCAAAACTCATGTATTAATTAGTTTTAAGTTTTATATGTTAAAGTCTTACAACTGTAATCAACTGAAACTCAATTTTGAAAATATGGATATGTTATTGCACGATCTCGTAAAAGCTCTAGTATATCCAACGACAAATATAATATATTTTAAAGTCTTACATCTAGTCTAACCTTCAATTGTATCTCAATTTTGGATATGTTATCACACGACAAAGCTGTAGTATATCCAACGACAAA
Organism: Phosphuga atrata; assembly: GCA_944588485.1. Lineage (NCBI taxonomy): Eukaryota > Metazoa > Arthropoda > Insecta > Coleoptera > Silphidae > Phosphuga > Phosphuga atrata. Next base: position 60,337,235 of record OX155900.1, read on the forward strand.
TATAATATATTTTAAAATCTTACATCTAGTCTAATCTTCAACTGTATCTAAATTTTGGAAACACGTTTTGGATATGTTATCGCACGACAAAGCTGTAGTATATCCAACGACAAATATAATATCTATTTTAAAGTCTTTCATCTAGTCTAATCTTCAACTGAATCTAAATTTTGGAAATATGTTTGAGATATGTTATCGCACTACAAAATGTTAGTATATCCAACGACAAATATAACATATATTCTAAAACATTTCGAGACTTCTAACTGTAAATGAATTTTGAAAATATGTGTTGGATATGTTATTGCACGACAAAGCTCTTGTATTTCCAACGACAAATATAAAATATATTTTAAAGTCATACATCTAGACTAATCTTCAACTTCATCTAAATTTTGGAAATATGTTTTGGATATATTATGGCACGACAAAAATCTAGTATATCCAACGACAAATATAATATCTTTTTAAAGTCTTACATCTAGTCTAATCTTCAACTGCATCTAAATTTTGAAAACTTGTTTTGGATATGTTATCGCACGACAAAACGCTGGTGTCTCCAACGACAAATATAACATATATTCTAAAGTCCTTCAACTACTCTTAACAGTAAATGAATTTTGACAAAATGTTTAGGATATGTTATAGCACGACAAAACGCTAGTATATCCAACCACAAATATAAGATGTATTCTAAAGTCCTTCAACTAGTCTAAGAGTAAATGAATTTTGTCAAAATGTTTAGGATATGTTATGGCACGACAAATTACTAGGATATCCAACGACAAATATAAGATATATTCTAAAGTCTTTCAACTAGTCTAACTGTAAATGAATTTTGAAAATATGTTTTGGAAATATAATTGCACGACAAAACGCTAGTATATCCAACGACAAATATAACATATATTCTAGTCTTTCAACTCTTCTAACTATAAATGAATTTGAAAACATGTTTAGGATATGTTATGGCACGACAAAACGCTAGTATATCCAACGACAAATATAACATATATTTTAAGGACTTTCAACTAGTCTAATTGTAAATGAATTTTGAAAATATGTTTTGGATATGTAATTGCACGACAACCCTCTAGTATATCCAGCGACAAATATAATATGTATTTTAAAGCCTTTACATCTAGTCTAATCTTCAACTGTATCTAAATTTTGTAAACATGTTTTGGATATGTTATCGCACGACAAAACTCTAGTATATCCAACGACAAATATAACATATATTTTAAAGTCCTTCAACTAGTCTAACTGTAAATGATAATGATAAATGATGATACGTTATTGCACGACAAAGCTCTAGTTTATACAACGACAAATATAACATATATTTTCATGTCCTTCAACTAGTCCAACAGTAAATGGATTTTGTCAAAATGTTTGGGGTATGTTATGGCACTACAAATTACTAGTATATCCAACGACAAATATAACAAATATTTTAAAGTCGTTCAAGTAGTCTAACTATAAATGAATTTTGAAAATATGTTTTGGATTTGTTATTGCACGACAAAGCTCTAGTATATCCAACGACAAATATAATATATATATATATATATATATATATATATATATATATATATATATATATACATATATATTTTAAAGTCTTACATCTAGTCTAATCTTCAACTGCATCTAAATTTTGGAAATATGTTTTGGATATGTTAAGGCACGACAGAGCTCTAGTATATCCAACGACAAATATAACATGTATTCTAAAATCCTTCAACTAGTCCAACAGTAAATCAATTTTGACAAAATGTTAAGGATATGTTATGGCGCGACAAATTACTAGTATATGCAACGACAAATATAAGGTATATTCTAAAGTCTTTTAACTAGTCTAACTGTAAATAAATTTTGAAAATATGTTTAGGATATGTTATGGCAAGACAAAACGCTAGCATATCCAACGACAAATATAACATATATTTTAAGGTCTTTCAACTAGTCTAATTGTAAATGAATTTTGAAAATATGTTTTGGATATGTTATGGCACGACAAAACACCAGTATATCCAACGACAAATGTAAAAGATTTCAAAGTGTCTCAGATCTTTAACTATAACTAAATTTTGGAAATATGTTACGACACAACAAGGCTAGTACATCCAACGACAAATACAATTTGGCAAAGGTGCGGGAAAAATAAAAAAATATTCGAACGACAAATGTATTTCGATTGTACGATAAACTATGTAAGACCAAATAGGAAATTTATGCCTATTCTGATGCCTATTTTGTCGTTCCAAATAGGTTACGATGCCTAGTTTGTCGTTTAGTTACACATTTGAACATTAAATCAAATATATTGTCTTTAATTTACATATTTTGTTCTTTAAAAAAAAACGTTTTGTTTGTATTGGTCGTGCGTGCTATATTTTTGTCGTTAAGAGTGTTAATTTTGTCGTTGATTATCCTAATGAATGTTTTGTCGTTTTGTACGTTTTTTTTTTCTATTTGTCGTGCGTGCTATATTTTTGTCGTTAAGAGTGCTAATTTTGTCGTTGATTATTCTAATGCCTATTTTTTCGTTGTTTTTGTCGTTTTGTACGTTTTGTTTGTATTTGTCGTGCATACTATATTTTTGTCGTTAAGAGTGCTAATTTTGTCGTTGATTATCCTGATGCCTATTTTTTCGTTGTTTTTGTCGTTTTGTACGTTTTGTTTGTATTTGTCGTGCGTGCTACATTTTTGTCGTTAAGAGTGCTAATTTTATCGTTGATTATCCTAATGGATATTTTATCGTTCGAAATAGGTTCCGATGCCTATTTTGTCGTTCAGTTACACATTTGAACATTACGTCAAATAGTTTGTCTTTTACATTACTCTTTGTAATTTACATATTTAATATTGTTTTGAAAAAAAAAACATTTTGCTTATATTTGTCGTGAGTGCTATATTCATATCGTTAAGAGTGCTTATTTTGTCGTTGATTAGCCCAATTTGGTTTTGGAAAAACTCGCAATCAACGCATTTTGTTAGTAAAGTTTTGTTAGTTATTAAGTAAAGGAGTGTAATGAAGGTGGACTATATAAATGCTTCGCAAAACGTGAATATATTGAGTCGACCAGACTAGTGAATCTGGTCGACTCAATATATTCACGTTGATTCACACTTGACAAACGAATCGACAAGTCGACTTAGTTTATATTAAGCCGACTATATTGGGTTTCATTTTATAAATATAGTCAAATATCAATCTTTTAAATCTAATATTATCAATGTAATTGGTTATTAAGTTAGTATATTCAAATCTTAACAATATTAAAAAGATTAGACCAACGTCAAACCAGACTAAAAGACTTATAATTAAATACTTCTCGACAAATTCATATAATGGGGTAGAATCGACATATTTGGAATGCATCTGTCGCATCAGACAGCTGCGACTTATACACTTATCAATTGTATCGTTTGATACAATTAATTGAAAATATCTCGATTTGTTGCATTCATAAATTGCTAAATATCATTCTTGTTAAACTCGTTTTGTTTCAAGCTTTTTAATTTAATTTTCAAATAAAATAAAGTTAATGTTAATATTATTGTAAGGGAACATTTATGTACAACATTCATTATTATTTTAACTTGTACTGATATATTGTTAAAATCATTGATATATAAATAAATAAAGTATATATACCAAACAATTAATATCCTAACCAATCAACCTAAAATAATAAAGACTAGATTAAACAAGACAAGCCAAATACAACTAGACATACAAGACTAAAACGATAAAACTAGGCAGAGAAGACTAGACAGGACGAGACTTGACAGACAATACTGGACAGACAAGACTAGGCAGACGAGACTAGGCAAACAAGACTAGTCAGACAAGACTAGACAGGCAACAGCAGACAGACAAGACTAGACAGATAAGACTAGACAGACAAGACTAGACAGACAAGACTAGACAGACATATCTAGACAGACAAGACTAGACATACAAGACTAGACAGACAAGACTAGACAGACAAGACTAGACAGATAAGACTAGACAGACAAGACTAGACAGACAAGACTAGATAGACAAGGCTAGACAGACAAGACTAGACAGATAAGACTAGACAGACAAGACTAGACATACAAGACTAGACAGACAAGACTAGACCGACAATACTAAGCAGACAAGACTAGACAGACAAGACTAGACAGACAAGACTAGACAGACAAGACTAGACAGACAAGACTAGACAGAAAAGACTAGACAGACAAGACTAAACAGACAAGACTAGACAGACAAGACTAGACAGACAAGACTAGACAGACAAGACTAGACAGACAAGACTAGACAGACAAGACTAGACAGACAAGACTAGACAGGCAAGACTAGACAGACAAGACTAGACAGACAAGACTAGATAGACAAGGCTAGACAGACAAGACTAGACAGACAAGACTAGACAGACAAGACTAGACAGACAAGACTAGATAGACAAGGCTAGACAGACAAGACTAGACATACAAGACTAGACAGACAAGACTAGACCGACAATACTCACCAAATCCCCTATTCCACCTTGGCTTTTAGTATGCGCCACCCCGGTATCGCATATATTGCATTCATTCAGGGTGGGCAGCCCGGACGGTTAATGAAAACCACCCTAGTTGTCGCCTCCCCGACCAGGATTCGAACCCGGGTCTCCCGCATTGAAAGGCGGGTATGTTGTCAACTACACCACCGAGGAGGTCAGACCGACAATACTAAGCAGACAAGACTAGACAGACAAGACTAGGCAATCAAGACTAGACACACAAGACTAGACAGACAAATCTAGACAGACAAGACTAGACAGATAAGACTAGACAGACAAGACTAGACATACAAGACTAGACAGACAAGACTAGACAGACAAGACTAGACAGACAAGACTAGACAGACAAGACTAGACAGACAAGACTAGACAGACAAGAGTAGATAGACAAGGCTAGACAGACAAGACTAGACAGATAAGACTAGACAGACAAGACTAAACATACAAGACTAGACAGACAAGACTAGACCGACAATACTAAGCAGACAAGACTAGACAGACAAGACTAGACAGACAAGACTAGACAGAAAAGACTAGACAGACAAGACTAAACAGACAAGACTAGACAGACAAGACTAGACAGACAAGACTAGACAGACAAGACTAAACAGACAAGACTAGACAGACAAGACTAGACAGACAAGACTAGACAGACAAGACTAGACAGACAAGACTAGACAGACAAGACTAGATAGACAAGGCTAGACAGACAAGACTAGACAGACAAGACTAGACAGACAAGACTAGACAGACAAGACTAGACAGAGAAGACTAGGCAGACAAGACTAGACAGGCAAGACTAGACAGACAAGACTAGACCCACAAGACTAGACACCGAAGACTAGACAGACAAGGCTAGACAGACAAGACTAGACAGACAAGTCTAAAATTAATAAAAAAAGTGGTTTGGGGGGAAGCTCTCACTAAACCCCCTCTTCCACTTTGACTTTTAGTTTGCGCCACATCGCATATTTTGCCCGGACGGTTAGTGAAAATCGTCCTAGTTGACGCCTCCCCGACCAGGATTCGAACTTGGGTCGTTTTTAAAAACTAAAATTTAAAACCTGATAAAGACTGGTCAAAGTCAACCCTACACGCTAGCTAATATATTCGGCAGGGCCCCGGAATATCTTCTGTATCTCCTTGGAACACGTTGTTCAAGATGCGTTGTGTGAGCCCTTCGCTGCGTCAAAGCGATTAACAAGAACGGTCAAGACCTAAAATTATCAGGGCCTGAGGGGCAGCAGCTTAGTAAGCATTCAAAGATGGCGGATATTCAGTTATTTATAACAAAACTGTACCGGACATGATTTTCTCGATTAATAAATTAACAAAATTTCGATACTGTCTAAATTGACTTTAGTATTTTAAATTCTCACCTCGTGACCGAATTTGACACTAGAAACGAGCGTCGAGCGTCAGCATGAAAATGCACCTTAACAGTTAAGAAACGAATCCCAAATCTTTTTTTTAATCGTCAAGCCAGCCATCGCTAGCTCGAAACATTGCTAGCTCAGTAGTCCTGACGAATTGGAGGATTTTCTCGCGTACTTTGATGCCGTAGATCGTGGATCTTCCAACGCCATAAGTGCGTGCGAGGTTTGCCGCAGTTTCTCCTCTATCAAGATTATTGATGATCTCATGTTTTTTATACAAACAAGTGACGTGTTTCCGTTTGGTTGACATTGTACACTCAAAAACTGCATATACTAAATACACTCGATAAACGACAAACCAATAACAAAACAAGATGTAATTGAGCGGCGAAAAGAACGAGTAGATAGAGAAAGAGTGGCGGGAGGGAAGAGTACGAGCGGGCATACGTACTTAACACGTGTTTTTCCAGAACGCCGGATTACTGAACGTGTCCGACTAACGAACCGCCGAAATATCAAGAGTATACTGTACTTTAATGTAGGCAAGATTGAATCATAATCCCTCTCTCTAAGGGTGCTACAGTCCTAAGTAGGACCTGGACCTCCTCCCACTGTCTACAATTGCTCCGTTATACTCCGTTTTGTTAAAAGATACTCTTTATTCTTTTCAAGATTTTTTTTATGTATCTTTTTAAATTCCTGTTTCTTTCTTTTTTGACTTTATCATGTATGTATTTTAGTGTACATCTTTTATGAAATAAATTTGATTTTGATTTGATTTGAATTGTGTTTGGTGTCTTGATCTTAGACACAAGTGTAAGGAGCCCTTAGAGTTTTTAACGTGGATGGCGAGTCACTATTGAGGGAGGTTTAGTGGCAGATTTTTACTGTGATGAATTTGCCACAGCCATGCACAGGAGGACGGTAGATTATTTTTCCATACCCAGGATTTGAACCCAGGGCTTGTGTTAAGTTGTGCTCAGTAGTCTGACACCTTGACTACTAGGCCACTACCGCCTCTTGAATCATAATATTGAAATTAATTAGTCCTAGCTTGAAAACTAGACTAGCTGGAACAAACCGGACAAGACTAGACATACAAGACTAGACAGACAACTCTAGACAGTAAATATTAGACAAATAAGACTTAACAGATAAAGATGTTATCTCAAAGATTAGTGGTTTGTAGGATTGGAACGTTTGGCTAATAACGTTAAATGGAGGAGAAAATGCGTTCGCTGCGATAAACGATGCTATTAGACGGGAAGGAGATTGTAGAGCCAATTAGATTCTGGAAAATTCCTTTTCTTTTGGTGAGAATATGTTTGCGACAGGAATTGAAATGGAAAATCGCGCAAATCAAGAGCGAAGGAAAAACCGCTGAAGCCACCCAATTTGACTCCGTTTTTCGGGTTAATTTGTCGAGGACGCATTTGATTACTTGTCCAAACAAAGCCGAATGTTATAACGTAGACGCGAAGGAAACATAAATTACATTAATCCACAACAAAAAAAATTTCATCCGCTACCTGTTATTATGCAAATTACCGATGTCGCCTAATAGCACACAGTAAACAATAATTAAACTGGAAATCAAAGAGAACCTACGCCATACAAATACCGTACGATAAATGCATAATTGTATTTACTACTATGTAATAATACAGTAACTAGTTTACATATATAATTTGTAATAATAAAACGAATTTACTCGACAAATAAATCAATAAAATTGCCTAGACTTGGTTAGTTTTGACTGGTCTTGTTTAGTCTTGTATGGTCGTGTCTGGTCTTTTCTAGACTTGTCTGGTCTTATCTGGTTTTGTCCGCCATTTGACACGACCATACAAAACTAAACAAAACCAGAAAAGACCAGTCAAAACTAATCAAGTCTAGGCAAATTTATTGATTTATTTGTCTGTTCTTTTCTGGTATTGTTCGGTCTTGTCTTTTCTTGTTTAATCTTATCTGGACTTGTCTGGTCTCGTCTGGTCTAGTCTGGTCTTGCCTGATCCTGTCTGTTCTCGTCTGATATCATCAATTCTTGTCTGGTCTTGTCTACTCTTCCTTGTTCTTTTCTGCTTTGTCTTGTCTTGTCTTATATTGTCTGGCCTTGTCTAATTTTGTCCACACAAGTAATTTCTCTAATTTGGTCCAACAATGTTGAACCTTTAACGGACGAATGTTACATATAAGTAACATTTAAAATACGTTACTTAATTCGTAAAATAGTTTAATATCGATCAGAAAATCAGTACGATAAAGGTTAAACAACCATTTCCACCTAAATTTTCTCAACGTTTTCTTAATTTTCTGTTCAACATTTCTCTTCTCTCTGAATGTCCTATTATTGTATTTAAACGAATCAAATTCTTTATTCTTTAAAATTCGACTCGTCTTCACACAATCTCTGTATTTTTTGTTCTTCTAATCGGGATTTTTTTTGCTCGGCGCCTTGGCACTCGACCAATCGGTCGGTTTATAAATATTTCATTCGCCAGTCGGAGGTAAACACGCGTTGCTTGTGCACACCGCGTTTCGACAATTCCCAAATTTTCTCGCTCAGTGTTTGTGTTTATTAAATCTGTGCAGGATTTTCCCACCTCTGCCGTTATTACACAAGCAGCGATACCCAGATCGAGGAAAAACCGTTGTGGTAAGTTTACAGCTTGGAATTGTTCCTCTTTAACCATTTGCTTCACCAGTTAAATTGATTTGCATAAAATATATTGCTTTTTACCAATGTTTTTAACGTCTAGTCAATATTAATTAGCTGTGATTCATAGTGGCCTCATTTATAATGATAATATTAAAATTATGTTTTAACTAAATCATAGATAAACACTGAAATGTTTTCATCAACTATTTGGTTGCGTAATATTTACATTAAAACTGATGATTTTTCTAGAGGGACAAGACTAAACAGACAAGAATATATAGACAGGACTAGACAGACAAGACTAGAGAGACAATATTAGATAGATAAGTCTAGACAGACAATACTAGACAGACAAGACTAGACGGAAAAGACTAGACAGACAAGACTAGACAGACAAGACTAGACGGAAAAGACTAGACAGACAAAACTAGACAGACAAGACTAGACAGACAAGACTAGAAAGACAAGACTAGACAGACAAGACTAGACAGACAAGACTAGACAGACAAGACTAGACAGACAAGACTAGACAGACAAGACTAGACAGACAAGACTAGACAGACAAGACTAGACAGACAAGACTAGACAGACAAGACTAGACAGACAAGACTAGACAGACAAGACTAGACAGACAAGACTAGACAGACAAGACTAGACAGACAAGACTAGACAGACAAGACTAGACAGACAAGACTAGACAGACAAGACTAGACAGACAAGACTAGACAGACAAGACTAGACAGACAAGACTAGACAGACAAGACTAGACAGACAAGACTAGACAGACAAGACTAGACAGACAAGACTAGACAGACAAGACTAGACAGACAAGACTAGACAGACAAGACTAGACAGACAAGACTAGACAGACAAGACTAGACAGACAAGACTAGACAGACAAGACTAGACAGACAAGACTAGACAGACAAGACTAGACAGACAAGACTAGACAGACAAGACTAGACAGACAAGACTAGACAGACAAGACTAGACAGACAAGACTAGACAGACAAGACTAGACAGACAAGACTAGACAGACAAGACTAGACAGACAAGACTAGACAGACAAGACTAGACAGACAAGACTAGACAGACAAGACTAGACAGACAAGACTAGACAGACAAGACTAGACAGACAAGACTAGACACACAAGACTAGACAGACAAGACTAGACAGACAAGACTAGACAGACAAGACTAGACAGACAAGACTAGACAGACAAGACTAGACAGACAAGACTAGACAGACAAGACTAGACAAACAAGACTAGACAGACAAGACTAGACAGACAAGACTAGACAGACAAGACTAGACAGACAAGACTAGACAGACAAGACTAGACAGACAAGACTAGACAGACAAGACTAGACAGACAAGACTAGACAGACAAGACTAGACAGACAAGACAAGACTAGACAAACAAGACTAGACAGACAAGACTAGACAGACAAGACTAGACAGACAAGACTAGACAGACAAGACTAGACAGACAAGACTAGACAGACAAGACTAGACAGACAAGACTAGACAGACAAGACTAGACAGACAAGACTAGACAAACAAGACTAGACAGACAAGACTAGACAGACAAGACTAGACAGACAAGACTAGACAGACAAGACTAGACAGACAAGACTAGACAGACAAGACTAGACAGACAAGACTAGACAGACAAGACTAGACAGACAAGACTAGACAGACAAGACTAGACAGACAAGACTAGACAAACAAGACTAGACAGACAAGACTAGACAGACAAGACTAGACAGACAAGACTAGACAGACAAGACTAGACAGAAAAGACTAGACATACAAGACTAGACAGACAAGACTAGACAGACAAGACTAGACAGACAAGACTAGACAGACAAGACTAGACAGACAAGACTAGACAGACAAGACTAGACAGACAAGACTAGACAGACAAGACTAGACAGACAAGACTAGACAGACAAGACTAGACAGACAAGACTAGACAGACAAGACTAGACAGACAAGACTAGACAGACAAGACTAGACAGACAAGACTAGACAGACAAGACTAGACAGACAAGACTAGACACACAAGACTAGACAGACAAGACTAGACAGACAAGACTAGACAGACAAGACTAGACAGACAAGACTAGACAGACAAGACTAGACAGACAAGACTAGACAGACAAGACTAAACAGACAAGACTAGACAAACAAGACTAGACAGACAAGACTAGACAGACAAGACTAGACAGACAAGACTAGACAGACAAGACTAGACAGACAAGACTAGACAGACAAGACTTGACAGACAAGACTAGACAGACAAGACTAGACAGACAAGACTAGACAGACAAGACTAGACAGACAAGACTAGACAAACAAGACTAGACAGACAAGACTAGACAGACAAGACTAGACAGACAAGACTAGACAGACAAGACTAGACAGACAAGACTAGACAGACAAGACTAGACAGACAAGACTTGACAGACAAGACTAGACAGACAAGACTAGACAGACAAGACTAGACAGACAAGACTAGACAGACAAGACTAGATAGACAAGACTAGACAGACAAGACTAGACAGACAAGACTAGACAGACAAGACTAGATAGACAAGACTAGACAAACAAGACTAGACAGACAGAAACTAGACTGCCCTGTCTAATTTTATCGAGCCGTCTAATACTATCAGTCTAGATTTTAATAAAAATATCTCAGATAATTAGATTATATTAGATAGATTGAAGATATTTATTGTCGTGCATTCCTACACTCTTTTTCAATATATGGCTAGTCCAAGCGATCTGGCCTTGCTCAGCCAAGGTCCCCTGCCCAGGTAACACCCAAGCATCCTTCTCAGTCCGGTGAACGAAGTTCTTCCGTGCAGGAGCCTAAAGTTATCGATGAAGACAATCTTGCCGGGCTCTAGCTTAAAGATCCACTGATTCCGCGCACTGTTCACTTCCTCGCCAAACAACCGATACGATTTATAAAATTCCAAGATCTTCTTTTCCGGCGTTCTCAACAAATCCGAACGATCCCAAATGTTATATCTACAATATTTAGAAGATGGTGAGAACTAAATCTAGCTTGGTCTATTCATGTCTTGTCTCGGTTTTTCTGATATTGTCTGGTCTTGTCTGGTCGTGTCTTGTCCTGTATGGTCTTTTCTGATGTTGTCTGGTCTTGTCTGGATTTGTCTGGTCTTGTCTGGTCTTTTCTGATCTTGCCTGGTCTTGTCTGGATTTGTCTGGTCTTTTCTGGTCTTGTTTGGTCTTGTTTGATTTTGTCTGGTCTTGTTTGGTCTTGTCTAGTCTTGTCTAGTTCTGTCTGGTATTGTCTGGTCTTGTCTGGTCTTGTCTGGGCTTGTCTGGTATTGCCTGGTCTTGTCTGATCTTGTCTAGTTTTGTCTGGTCATTTCAGTTCTTGTCTGTTCTCATCTGTTCTTGTGTGTTCTTGCCTGTTCTTATCTGTTCTTGTCTGTTCTTGCCTGTTCTTGTCTGTTCTTGTCTGTTCTTGTTTATGCTTCGTATGAAACTGACCTAATTTGTAATAGCTCCTTTGTGAAAGGATGTAGTTTAATAACAGGTTCAGCTGAGGTGTAGTGAATGTCGGTACCAATAAATTCCGACTCGATGGGCTCACTGCACAAGAAATCATAAGCGGCTTTGTGCTTTTCTTCCAAATTCTTGGCGGCGTTAAACCCATCGACCATGATCGTTTGTCCTCCAGTTCCATCGTGAGATAACAGATGAAAGAATATTAATCTGCGTCGGAATGTTTTTATTAAAGAAATGAGATTTGATTTGTCGCTTCTAATCATCGCTTGAACTTTAACCTACCCACATGCTTCAGTGAAATATGTGTTATCGGTGTGCGCACCAAGTGGAATGTTAGTATAGGCGGTGTCGTTGTGTGTGTTGTTGTTCAGGATTTCGCACATTTCTCCGAAAAACGTTCGCTGGATGAAGGTTATTTCTTCCGCGACCTCACGTGTTGCTTCCATCGTTGCCTCCACCTGAAACCCCAACGGATTAATACTCCCAACCGAGCAAGAAACAAAGTCGTACTCCGGTTACAAAACCAAACCCGTGTTTTAAAATGCTCTGCAGCAACTTCCTAACACCATCACCACCCCGAATCGCTTCCACCGCAACTTCCGTATCCTCCAACTGCTTCACATTTCCAGCGTTCCACAACACCAAATCCCTACCAGACTTTTTAGACCCAAACTCGATACTCTTCAACCAATCCAGCGAGAATTTACTTTCATGCCCGTCGTTCCCTAAAAACAGGAAAAAATTCTATATATTTTTCATAAATTCGTTGCGGTTGCTTACATCTGACGATGAGATCGGTTTCGGTTTGCTGGCAACGCTCGGCTTGGATGTCCAAAGGGATTTTGTTGACGTCGAACGCAATTTGGAACGTGCTTTTGTTGTAACATTGCTCACAACGGCAGTGATCCCTCAACCAAATGTAATAGTACTTGGACAGTTTGCCGTCCAGATTTATCTCTAGGTGATTGTTGTGAGTACTCAAAAATCCTAAAACGATATTACATACAGTATAACGTTGATTATCCGACACATATGGGACCAGACAATTATATTATATAATATAATATTATATTATATAATATTCGGATTATCAGAATTCAACAATAATTTTACATTTTATGTACAATTTTATTTCAGAAAGAATAAAATAAGTAACTATATAGGTAAACGTGTACATAGAAAAAACTATTTACAAACATAGAACAGATAGTGAGACAATTGTAGAGTGGAGTTAGCTAGGTCAGAATCGTTTATCATGTTTTGAGAGTTACAAGCATTGTGTGTTGGCCCAACCTTTTTCCAAGGACACTGGATGGTTTTGTTTATGACTTTATTTCTTCTGTGCGCGTGGTTTATATTGGGCGCGGGGCAGCGTAAAGAAAAGACACGTATTTCCACCAGAGCGCCGGATTACGGAACGTGACGCATTAACCAACCGTCGGATTATCAAGATTATACTGTATATTACTTCACTATATTGTTCTAGACAAGTTAAATCATCATAGAGATTTGTTAACATTTTGATAAGTATTCTGTGATGTATTGCTTTTATTGCTATATATTGCTAGCTAAGCATAGATATTTAATCAATGTTGAGTGTGTTGTTGTTCTCAAGTTTTAGTAATCTAGTCAAATATAACTTAATATTAAGAATAGTTATTATTGACTTACTTTTGAGTGTGGAAGTGTTAGAACTGACCAGTTTACGCAAGCTATTCATCTTGGGAAATGAGGGGACGATAAGGATGTGTTTCGAATTTATAAATCGGACGATGTCGATAAGAGACGTTTGCAAATGTTTATAAACATTCTTTAATATATTCTTTAATATTTAATATAATTGCAAGCGTTACAGCGTTTTTAATTTAAAAACATTCAACAAAGTCAAGCCTGACCAAACCTATTGTGATTACAGACAAAGTCCGTTTGATTACTGATTTTCCTTAAACTTTAAACTGCACTCTTGTGTGTCTAGTCATGTCTGTCTAGTCTTGTCTGTCTAGTCTTGTCTGTCTAGTCTTGTTTGTATAGTCTTGTCTGTCTAGTCTTGTCTGTTTAGTCTTGTCTGTCTAGTCTTGTCTGTCTAGTCTTGTCTGTCTAGTCTTGTCTGTCTAGTCTTGTCTGTCTAGTCTTGTCTGTCTAGTCGTGTCTGTCTAGTCTTGTCTGTCTAGTCTTGTCTGTCTAGTCTTGTCTGTCTAGTCTTGTCTGTCTTGTCTTGTCCTGTCTTGTCTGTCTAGTCTTGTCTGTCTAGTCTTGTCTGTCTAGTCTTGTCTGTCTTGTCTTGTCTGTCTAGTCTTGTCTGTCTTGTCTTCTCTGTCTAGTCTTGTCTGTCTAGTCTTGTCTGTCTAGTCTTGACTGTCTAGTCTTGTCTGTCTAGTCTTGTCTGTCTAGTCTTGTCTGTCTAGTCTTGTCTGTCTAGTCTTGTCTGTCTAGTCTTGTCTGTCTAGTCTTGTCTGTCTAGTCTTGTCTGTCTAGTCTTGTCTGTCTAGTCTTGTCTGTCTAGTCTTGTCTGTCTAGTCTTGTCTGTCTAGTCTTGTCTGTCTAGTCTTGTCTGTCTAGTCTTGTCTGTCTAGTCTTGTCTGTCTAGTCTTGTCTGTCTAGTCTTGTCTGTCTAGTCTTGTCTGTCTAGTCTTGTCTGTCTAGTCTTGTCTGTCTAGTCTTGTCTGTCTAGTCTTGTCTGTCTAGTCTTGTCTGTCTAGTCTTGTCTGTCTAGTCTTGTCTGTCTAGTCTTGTCTGTCTAGTCTTGTCTGTCTAGTCTTGTCTGTCTAGTCTTGTCTGTCTAGTCTTGTCTGTCTAGTCTTGTCTGTCTAGTCTTGTCTGTCTAGTCTTGTCTGTCTAGTCTTGTCTGTCTAGTCTTGTCTGTCTAGTCTTGTCTGTCTAGTCTTGTCTGTCTAGTCTTGTCTGTCTAGTCTTGTCTGTCTAGTCTTGTCTGTCTAGTCTTGTCTGTCTAGTCTTGTCTGTCTAGTCTTGTCTGTCTAGTCTTGTCTGTCTAGTCTTGTCTGTCTAGTCTTGTCTGTCTAGTCTTGTCTGTCTAGTCTTGTCTGTCTAGTCTTGTCTGTCTAGTCTTGTCTGTCTAGTCTTGTCTGTCTAGTCTTGTCTGTCTAGTCTTGTCTGTCTAGTCTTGTCTGTCTAGTCTTGTCTGTCTAGTCTTGTCTGTCTAGTCTTGTCTGTCTAGTCTTGTCTGTCTAGTCTTGTCTGTCTAGTCTTGTCTGTCTAGTCTTGTCTGTCTAGTCTTGTCTGTCTAGTCTTGTCTGTCTAGTCTTGTCTGTCTAGTCTTGTCTGTCTAGTCTTGTCTGTCTAGTCTTGTCTGTCTAGTCTTGTCTGTCTAGTCTTGTCTGTCTAGTCTTGTCTGTCTAGTCTTGTCTGTCTAGTCTTGTCTGTCTAGTCTTGTCTGTCTAGTCTTGTCTGTCTAGTCTTGTCTGTCTAGTCTTGTCTGTCTAGTCTTGTCTGTCTAGTCTTGTCTGTCTAGTCTTGTCTGTCTAGTCTTGTCTGTCTAGTCTTGTCTGTCTAGTCTTGTCTGTCTAGTCTTGTCTGTCTAGTCTTGTCTGTCTAGTCTTGTCTGTCTAGTCTTGTCTGTCTAGTCTTGTCTGTCTAGTCTTGTCTGTCTAGTCTTGTCTGTCTAGTCTTGTCTGTCTAGTCTTGTCTGTCTAGTCTTGTCTGTCTAGTCTTGTCTGTCTAGTCTTGTCTGTCTAGTCTTGTCTGTCTAGTCTTGTCTGTCTAGTCTTGTCTGTCTAGTCTTGTCTGTCTAGTCTTGTCTGTCTAGTCTTGTCTGTCTAGTCTTGTCTGTCTAGTCTTGTCTGTCTAGTCTTGTCTGTCTAGTCTTGTCTGTCTAGTCTTGTCTGTCTAGTCTTGTCTGTCTAGTCTTGTCTGTCTAGTCTTGTCTGTCTAGTCTTGTCTGTCTAGTCTTGTCTGTCTAGTCTTGTCTGTCTAGTCTTGTCTGTCTAGTCTTGTCTGTCTAGTCTTGTCTGTCTAGTCTTGTCTGTCTAGTCTTGTCTGTCTAGTCTTGTCTGTCTAGTCTTGTCTGTCTAGTCTTGTCTGTCTAGTCTTGTCTGTCTAGTCTTGTCTGTCTAGTCTTGTCTGTCTAGTCTTGTCTGTCTAGTCTTGTCTGTCTAGTCTTGTCTGTCTAGTCTTGTCTGTCTAGTCTTGTCTGTCTAGTCTTGTCTGTCTAGTCTTGTCTGTCTAGTCTTGTCTGTCTAGTCTTGTCTGTCTAGTCTTGTCTGTCTAGTCTTGTCTGTCTAGTCTTGTCTGTCTAGTCTTGTCTGTCTAGTCTTGTCTAGTCTTGTCTGTCTAGTCTTGTCTGTCTAGTCTTGTCTGTCTAGTCTTGTCTGTCTAGTCTTGTCTGTCTAGTCTTGTCTGTCTAGTCTTGTCTGTCTAGTCTTGTCTGTCTAGTCTTGTCTGTCTAGTCTTGTCTGTCTAGTCTTGTCTGTCTAGTCTTGTCTGTCTAGTCTTGTCTGTCTAGTCTTGTCTGTCTAGTCTTGTCTGTCTAGTCTTGTCTGTCTAGTCTTGTCTGTCTAGTCTTGTCTGTCTAGTCTTGTCTGTCTAGTCTTGTCTGTCTAGTCTTGTCTGTCTAGTCTTGTCTGTCTAGTCTTGTCTGTCTAGTCTTGTCTGTCTAGTCTTGTCTGTCTAGTCTTGTCTGTCTAGTCTTGTCTGTCTAGTCTTGTCTGTCTAGTCTTGTCTGTCTAGTCTTGTCTGTCTAGTCTTGTCTGTCTAGTCTTGTCTGTCTAGTCTTGTCTGTCTAGTCTTGTCTGTCTAGTCTTGTCTGTCTAGTCTTGTCTGTCTAGTCTTGTCTGTCTAGTCTTGTCTGTCTAGTCTTGTCTGTCTAGTCTTGTCTGTCTAGTCTTGTCTGTCTAGTCTTGTCTGTCTAGTCTTGTCTGTCTAGTCTTGTCTGTCTAGTCTTGTCTGTCTAGTCTTGTCTGTCTAGTCTTGTCTGTCTAGTCTTGTCTGTCTAGTCTTGTCTGTCTTGTTTTGTCTTGTCTGTCTAGTCTTGTCTGTCTTGTCTTCTCTGTCTAATATTGTTTGTCTAGTCTTGTCTGTCTTGTCTTGTCTTGTCTGTCTAGTCTTGTCTGTCTTGTCTTCTCTGTCTAGTCTTGTCTGTCTAGTCTTGTCTGTCTAGTCTTGTCTGTCTAGTCTTGTCTGTCTAGTCTTGTCTGTCTAGTCTTGTCTGTCTAGTCTTGTCTGTCTAGTCTTGTCTGTCTAGTCTTGTCTGTCTAGTCTTGTCTGTCTAGTCTTGTCTGTCTAGTCTTGTCTGTCTAGTCTTGTCTGTCTAGTCTTGTCTGTCTAGTCTTGTCTGTCTAGTCTTGTCTGTCTAGTCTTGTCTGTCTAGTCTTGTCTGTCTAGTCTTGTCTGTCTAGTCTTGTCTGTCTAGTCTTGTCTGTCTAGTCTTGTCTGTCTAGTCTTGTCTGTCTAGTCTTGTCTGTCTAGTCTTGTCTGTCTAGTCTTGTCTGTCTAGTCTTGTCTGTCTAGTCTTGTCTGTCTAGTCTTGTCTGTCTAGTCTTGTCTGTCTAGTCTTGTCTGTCTAGTCTTGTCTGTCTAGTCTTGTCTGTCTAGTCTTGTCTGTCTAGTCTTGTCTGTCTAGTCTTGTCTGTCTAGTCTTGTCTGTCTAGTCTTGTCTGTCTAGTCTTGTCTGTCTAGTCTTGTCTGTCTAGTCTTGTCTGTCTAGTCTTGTCTGTCTAGTCTTGTCTGTCTAGTCTTGTCTGTCTAGTCTTGTCTGTCTAGTCTTGTCTGTCTAGTCTTGTCTGTCTAGTCTTGTCTGTCTAGTCTTGTCTGTCTAGTCTTGTCTGTCTAGTCTTGTCTGTCTAGTCTTGTCTGTCTAGTCTTGTCTGTCTAGTCTTGTCTGTCTAGTCTTGTCTGTCTAGTCTTGTCTGTCTAGTCTTGTCTGTCTAGTCTTGTCTGTCTAGTCTTGTCTGTCTAGTCTTGTCTGTCTAGTCTTGTCTGTCTAGTCTTGTCTGTCTAGTCTTGTCTGTCTAGTCTTGTCTGTCTAGTCTTGTCTGTCTAGTCTTGTCTGTCTAGTCTTGTCTGTCTAGTCTTGTCTGTCTAGTCTTGTCTGTCTAGTCTTGTCTGTCTAGTCTTGTCTGTCTAGTCTTGTCTGTCTAGTCTTGTCTGTCTAGTCTTGTCTGTCTAGTCTTGTCTGTCTAGTCTTGTCTGTCTAGTCTTGTCTGTCTAGTCTTGTCTGTCTAGTCTTGTCTGTCTAGTCTTGTCTGTCTAGTCTTGTCTGTCTAGTCTTGTCTGTCTAGTCTTGTCTGTCTAGTCTTGTCTGTCTAGTCTTGTCTGTCTAGTCTTGTCTGTCTAGTCTTGTCTGTCTAGTCTTGTCTGTCTAGTCTTGTCTGTCTAGTCTTGTCTGTCTAGTCTTGTCTGTCTAGTCTTGTCTGTCTAGTCTTGTCTGTCTAGTCTTGTCTGTCTAGTCTTGTCTGTCTAGTCTTGTCTGTCTAGTCTTGTCTGTCTAGTCTTGTCTGTCTAGTCTTGTCTGTCTAGTCTTGTCTGTCTAGTCTTGTCTGTCTAGTCTTGTCTGTCTAGTCTTGTCTGTCTAGTCTTGTCTGTCTAGTCTTGTCTGTCTAGTCTTGTCTGTCTAGTCTTGTCTGTCTAGTCTTGTCTGTCTAGTCTTGTCTGTCTAGTCTTGTCTGTCTAGTCTTGTCTGTCTAGTCTTGTCTGTCTAGTCTTGTCTGTCTAGTCTTGTCTGTCTAGTCTTGTCTGTCTAGTCTTGTCTGTCTAGTCTTGTCTGTCTAGTCTTGTCTGTCTAGTCTTGTCTGTCTAGTCTTGTCTGTCTAGTCTTGTCTGTCTAGTCTTGTCTGTCTAGTCTTGTCTGTCTAGTCTTGTCTGTCTAGTCTTGTCTGTCTAGTCTTGTCTGTCTAGTCTTGTCTGTCTAGTCTTGTCTGTCTAGTCTTGTCTGTCTAGTCTTGTCTGTCTAGTCTTGTCTGTCTAGTCTTGTCTGTCTAGTCTTGTCTGTCTAGTCTTGTCTGTCTAGTCTTGTCTGTCTAGTCTTGTCTGTCTAGTCTTGTCTGTCTAGTCTTGTCTGTCTAGTCTTGTCTGTCTAGTCTTGTCTGTCTAGTCTTGTCTGTCTAGTCTTGTCTGTCTAGTCTTGTCTGTCTAGTCTTGTCTGTCTAGTCTTGTCTGTCTAGTCTTGTCTGTCTAGTCTTGTCTGTCTAGTCTTGTCTGTCTAGTCTTGTCTGTCTAGTCTTGTCTGTCTAGTCTTGTCTGTCTAGTCTTGTCTGTCTAGTCTTGTCTGTCTAGTCTTGTCTGTCTAGTCTTGTCTGTCTAGTCTTGTCTGTCTAGTCTTGTCTGTCTAGTCTTGTCTGTCTAGTCTTGTCTGTCTAGTCTTGTCTGTCTAGTCTTGTCTGTCTAGTCTTGTCTGTCTAGTCTTGTCTGTCTAGTCTTGTCTGTCTAGTCTTGTCTGTCTAGTCTTGTCTGTCTAGTCTTGTCTGTCTAGTCTTGTCTGTCTAGTCTTGTCTGTCTAGTCTTGTCTGTCTAGTCTTGTCTGTCTAGTCTTGTCTGTCTAGTCTTGTCTGTCTAGTCTTGTCTGTCTAGTCTTGTCTGTCTAGTCTTGTCTGTCTAGTCTTGTCTGTCTAGTCTTGTCTGTCTAGTCTTGTCTGTCTAGTCTTGTCTGTCTAGTCTTGTCTGTCTAGTCTTGTCTGTCTAGTCTTGTCTGTCTAGTCTTGTCTGTCTAGTCTTGTCTGTCTTGTCTTGTCTTGTCTGTCTAGTCTTGTCTGTCTTGTCTTGTCTGTCTTGTCTTCTCTGTCTAGTCTTGTTTGTCTAGTATCGTATGTCTAGTCTTGTCTGTCTAGTCATTTCTGTCTAGTCTTGTCTTGTCTGGAAACAAATTTTCAACAATCCGGAAATGTTCGGAAAATATTGACAGACACAGATAAGAAGATGTATCTCATTCATATAATATATCAAGATATAGCATATGTGTAATTTGTTTGCAAGCAGTTTAAATTGTAAACAAATACCGTTGTAGAAGAGCAATAAAACAATTTAGATTTGAACTATAAATAGCGACGAATTAAGGCAAATGTTTACTCTAGTTTAACAGGCAGCCTTGTTAGTATTTCTTATTAGTTGTTATTGCAGAAATTAAGAAACTGCGTTCGACTTGAATACAAACTCCGTCTTATAGATTTAGTAGATTGTTGTTTGTCTTGCTGTATGCCTTATTGTTAGGCAAAAGCAGACAACAACAAACAATATAAAACGATACTGGACAAGACCTGACAAGAGTAGGCAACATCTGATAAGATCAAACAAGACGTAACAAGACCAGACAAGTGCAGACAAAATTGGACAAGACCCGAAAAGCCCAGACAAGACCAGGCAAGATCAGGTAAGACCAGGCAAGACCTGACAAGACCAGACAAGAACTGACAATACTAGACAAGGCCAGACGAGACAAGATGAGACAAGGCAGGAGCAGACAAGATGTATTAGTCTTTTTGTAGTTATTAGTTTTTCAGTTTTTTTAAACTTCAATAATTGAATCAGTGTCTGAATCTGTTTGCCTCAAATGGAATTGGAAATTGGAGATGTTTAGCATTTTTATATTTCCATTTCGTCATCAATTTTTATATATTCTAGAAATTTAGTGTTAAATACTGTGAGCAAATATCAGACCACTATGAATCATTTCTCATTATAATTCCTTAGCTGATTCTCGTGTAGTAAAAGCAATTCAAGACAAGAAAGCAAAATAGTTTTTATTCTTCTTAATCTACATTTAATAAATAAAACTTATTTATTACATCTGATCTATATGTTTATTCAGGAATGTATTACTATTGCTTTTTATATAGAGTTAATAGTGTAGAAACAATTGAAAGGCTAACGACCTTATTCACCTCATTTTTTTCTTCCTCGCTTTGCATCTATCTAATTCAAGTTTTATAACTAGACAGTATTTACAGGAAAAGTTTTATTGTTTGACTTATTGTTCGCAAACAATTTCCGTTCTTGTGTCCTAAATATTTACGTTACACATTCCCTGAACGGTCATTTCTTTCGCAAGAACCTCGTCTCAATTCAAACACAAACTGAAATCTTGTTCGTTTTTGGTTGAAACGATATTGAGGAAGCGATACGGATTTGTTTTTATATTTTACTAGCTAGAGGCCGCGGCTTAGATTGCCTGCCAGTCGAATTAATTAAGTTGATTTTCTCTTTCAAATATTGATTTTCTTGTGAGTAATATCAAGACTAACATTATGATAGAAGTAAGTTAGATTTGAAATTTGCTTCAGGTGCCGGATAAACTCAAGTAGAGATAAAATAAACATTTTCATAATTTATTTTCTTCAATATTTACGAGTGGACTTTATTAAAACTTTGCACGCTTATTACTTATGAATCAAGTTAAAAATATTAGTAAGACAATTTTTCGACAAATTTCGACGTCGTTTTTAAACTGTCTCCCTAGTCTTATTGTTTGAAACAATATTAACAAATTACACTTCAAATTGTTAAGGGCTTTCTAGGCTTTCAGAAAATCTAAAACTAATTTCACTAATTTTGTTCCTTTTTAAGATATCGCTGTAAATATTACAAGATATTTTTCGGTGATTAAAAATTGTTTTCTAGTAGACTTATTGTAAACTAAATTGCATAATATTTATATTAGCGTAATCTGAATAAAATTCTGCGTGTTTTGAAGCATGAAATGTAAAAAATCGGAAATGTGTCGAAAATCGCTGATTTTTTAAAGCCTCTTCGAAATCGCGAATTTTGACATGTCATTGAAACTGACATATAATACATCAAAAGACGCAAAATTTTGTATAGAACAAACAATTAATAATCTTTCTCTGTGTTGGTCAAACGTAAGCCTGAAATTAGGGATTATAAAAATGTGCTTTCGGATTTTTGCCCGCAACTTTCTCAAAAATAATCTGAATTGACTGAATCTTTTCCTAAATTATTCAAAATTAAATGTAGATTAAAATGATATATGTATGATACTTGCAGTTGGCACGCGAATAAGTCTTTCAAATTGTTTATAAAACGATTCGATCAATTTTGGATAAACAGAAACCTTATATTCGTTCGATTAAAATTTGTAATTTTTATTTTCTAGTTTGATGGAGACTAGACAAGATCATAAAGTTGTGATAGTGTTATTTGTATTAGCAAATAATAAATGTATATTTTGTTTAATTCCACTTTATCAATTGATAAAGCAATTCTTCTTGGAACCATGTAGGTGTGACGAATAAAGAATTTAGCTGATTGAGATCAGACCACATATTACAATTTATTTGCTCTGTGCATTAAATGATTTGACATGATTCACGAGTTCAATTAAACAATCAAACAATTAAATAGTTGGAGACCTACTTCTTCGTGAGAAAAAATATTGTTTCAATATTTATCATATTAGGTTTGTTCCAACAGCAGCCAAAACAGTCAGCAAAATGTCTAATACATGCGCAATCTAAGAATGAGGTTAGAGATTAGATTTGCATTAATTCGGTGAGACTTTTGGTATAAATCTTTAGAACAAACCTAACCTAACCTGATCGTTTTTACTGTTGTTGGAACAAATTTAATAATAACTAAAGTAAATATTATTTGCCATGTCATGCAATTATTAAATGTTTGCTTTAAACGCTTCCAGTATGCTTGGGATTTATACCAACAGTTTCACCTAATTAATGCAAATCTAATCTCATAATATCTCATTCTTAGATAGACCAAAGTTATTTTGACAATTTTAGCAATTTCAAATTTTTGCTAAACCAGCGGGGCGGGTTCTCCGGTTTTCTTTATGAACAGTATTTTATGAAACTTACAGCATTTCTTAGTTTCAAATCAAATCAAATCAAAGGTCAAAGCTTTGTTAATCTGAATATTGTGATCAAAACTCAAATTATTTGTGAAAATGGCACCATCGAAATTGTCATAATATTTAACATAGCATGAATGGTATGATAAAATGTTTGTCAATAGTATATTAAAGGACGAGTTCAGAAAGCGCGATTTTACAGCACGCGTTAAAGTTTGCAAAACGACGAGCGGATCGAAGAGTTTTCTAATGGACAAGTGCTGAGAAACGTCTTACGGACGAGTTTTTTTTAGTATTCCTTTACAAAAATCTTATAAAACAAATTTGTTTTTAAACTAGCGAAAAGTACTTTGTGTCCTTTTATGCCATTTCTAAATAAAAAATATCGCCGATTGATATTAAGAAAATTGTTTCGCCCTCAGCGAGCCAAAACCGCACGCATATGAGTGCTGTTATTAGTCCATGACAGAAGAAAAAAAAATCAAAGGCAGAAAATAGTTGTCAAAATGATATTAAAATTGACATTATCTGATCGATGACAAGGAAGACAAGATAATGTCAAAATCAATTCAAATGTCAAAATTTTTGTTAATCTGAATTAGAAATGAGCATGGGACGAATTTCTCGTCCCAGATCCCATCCCGTGGGACGTATCCCTGTCACTGTCCCATCCCATCACATTTTCGTCCCACTGTCACATCCCACAAACGTAAAATTTTCGTCCCATTCCATCCCATCCCATCCCGGTCGCGCGGCCCGTCCCATTCATCCCATTTTTGCCATATAGCAGACTTTCTTTTCGGTTTTTCGACAATGAGTAAATCTTTGGGAATTTTTAAAACTAAATCTATCTTTTTTTGGAATGTCGGAATTATGTATTTATTTAAGCTTATTGTTTGTTTATCTACTCTTTCTCGCCTTTCTTGAGATAGTTTTCTTTCTGATTAATTTCCTAATTGTAAGTTTAAACTAAACAAAATAAATTTAAATTCAGATTATTAACTACAATTTTGCAAAGTTTCAACATTTTTGGCTAATAATTGACAATTTTGCAATTTTTAATTTTCGTTTAAATATGCGGGTTCTGCGTATTTCTTTTATTTACTAACATTTTACAAGACTTGCTACAATTCTTAATTGTATTATTAGTGGCAACTTTGCAAAGTTGCAAAAATCTTGAAAAATTAATGACAATTTTAGCAATTTAAAATTTTCGTTTGAATTTGCAGGTTGTGGGTATTTCTTTTATTTATTAATAGAATTTTGTGAAACTTGCAGCATTTCTTAGTTATAGTACTAGCAATAATTTTACAGAGTTTTAACATTTTTGAGAAATAAATGACAATTTTAGCAATTTCAAATTTTCGTTTGAATTTGCGGGAATAAATAAATTATAACAAACTTTATTGTACAAAGTACAACTGGCTAATAACCACGGGTCTTTTTGCCAGGATTAATATAATATAATAGATAATAATATACATACAAAAAAAAGAGAAAAAAAAAAAGATTGTTCAATTGTCTGTAGTCGTTCATTAATGCTTCGTAAAGTGTTTTAGGTGGGAGTTTTGTGTTTGGTTGTCTTATATTACGAGTCAGGCATAAGTCTTTTATGATTGTCCAGTTTGACCTATTATTGAGAAATTTTATTACAAGATCTGCGTGTCTGTCTAGCATGGGCCGGATTTTGGTAGTGTCGTACAGTAGTTGGTTAGAAGAATTATGCAAAGGATTGTCGGGATGACGCATTTTGGTAATGAGTCGTAGTGCTATGCGTTCCGCTGTTGCAATAATTTGTCTTGTTTGGTTTGGGGCATGGGATAGAATGATATGACCGTAGTCCAACAGTGGTCTACATATTGTTTTGTATATTTTGGTCACTATATTTGTCGTTACGCCGTGTTTACCTTAGGTTATTACCATAGGTATTAATTTGGTCTTCTGTTTCGATACATGGTTTTTAAATTTTAGTTTCTGATCCAGGACCAAACCCAGATATTTTACTTGGTGGGTGGAGTGAACGTCGGTGGGTCCGATTGTTATTTAAGGGGAGTTGTCTTTGATTTTATGGTTGGTTATTAGGAGTTGACATTTGAAATGATTGGGTGATAGGCGCCATTTGTTGAACCAGGTCATTGTGTTGTCTGACAGTGTTTGTAACTGTTGCAATGTCTTTTTCAAGTTGGTGTTGTGTGTAGTCAGTACCGAATCGTCAGCGTATTGTAAAATGTAAGAGGACAGGTCTATGTTGGTTTTGTCGATTTTATTATGGTGGTAGATGTCGTAACAGTAGATATTATAGAGGAGAGGTGATAATGGGGAGCCTTGAGGGAGACCTTGGAAAGGCTAGAAGGGGACAGATAGGGAGTCGTTACATTTGATTTGAATCTGTCTGTTGTAAATGAAGTCTTTAAGGATGTGTAAAAGGTATGACGGTAGTCATAGTTCGTGCAGTTTGAATAGGAGACCTTGATGCCATACACAATCAAATGCCTTATTGATGTCAAGAAAGAGAGCTGCTGTATGTTTATTCTGTAGCTAGGATGCTTGTATATTGTTAGTTAGGATAATGACGGGATGTATTGTGGAATAGGAAGGTTTAAAACCGACTTGGTATTTTGGAATGAATTTGGAGATACTATCCCAAATTCGGGATTTTATAATCTGTTCTAGATTTTTACCTATAACGCGAAAATTTCGTTTATATTTACGAATTTTGAGGATTTATTTTATTTATTAACATAATTTTATGAAAATTGCAACATTTCTTAGTTGTATTACTAGCAACAATTTAGCAAAGTAATTTTTTCACAATCATTTTTTTACAAATTAATGTCATTTTTGGAAATTTCAAATTTTCGTTTAAATTTGCGGGTTCTGCGTATTTCTTTTATTTACTAACAAAATTTTGTGAAACTTGCCACATTTCTTAGTAGTATTATTAGAACCTATTTTGCAATTTTAACATTTTTGACAAGTAAATGTCATTTTTGGGAAATATCAAATTTTCGTTTATATATGCGGGTTCTGCGTATTTCTTTTATTTATTCAAAACGGAACCCTTATAGGATCACTTTGTTGTCCGTCTGTCTGTCTGTCTGTCTGTCCGTCTGTCTCTCCGTCTGTCTGTCTGTCAACACCGTTTTTCTCAGGAACGCGTAGAGGTAACAAGTTGAAATTTGTATCAAATACTCGGGTCTGCGGTCTCTTTCAGCTTTGATCAAACTTGTAAGTCAATGCGATCAAAAGATATGACCGTTTATGTCGCATATTTTGCGATTTCACAAGGGAATCAAAACCTATAGGGTACTTCCCGTTAACCTAGAATCATGAAATTTGGCAAGAAGCTGTGTCTTACAGCACATGTAAAGGGAAAAATCTGAAAACCGTAAATATGTAGTTTAATTACAAGAAAAATGCGAATTTACTATTAGAAACTTATGAAAATACACCAATATGTTGCGTGGTATTGTCAGACACTAGAAGCATATGGGTTGCATACAGTTAGGTTCTCCTCGGTTAGGTCCCGCCGAGGAGGCATTTTCAACCAGGGAAGCACTAACCGTCCGGGCTTTTCCGGGTTTTTCATTGTTTTGTGTGATATGTCTGAATTAAGACGAAGACGATTATGATTAGGGTTTGACGGTTTTTCAAACCCGGTTTCAAAAAACTGGGTTTTCAAATAAATTTGACACATTCGAAAACCGGTTTTTAAATTAAGAAAACCAGTTTTAAACAATTCAAATTATTAAGAAAAATTATTTTAAGTCCGTTTATGTTCCGTACGATGTTATTTTACCGATTCCGACCCTCTTTCCTCTCAGCGCAGCCGACACTTTTATGGTATTTGCTAACAACACGATAATAAATGTAAATTCGAAAATTACGGCCGATTGTTTATTTGCATTAGGGTAAATATTTTCAATGCTATGATGAGGGTTCTTCTAAAATTCAGTATTAGTGCGCCTTTGTGTGTCTTTAATTTGTCAATGAATAAAAGAAGCAATAACTTAGATTTGGTATTTGATTCTCTGAAAACTATAAAACCAAGCTCAGTAGCTAGTGAACGAGTATTTTCAATTTTAGGCAATATTGTGTCCAAAATAAGAACAAGACTTTGCGACCGTTCAGTGGATATTTTGTTTTTTAAAATCCTATTTTCTTAGGAGAAATTAAATTTAGTGAAATAAATATAAATACCATTTGAATTTTTGTTTAAGTTTTCGTTATTTTGTGTAAGTTATGTGCAATCCTTATTTTTTTTTATATTTTGACTTTGATATTGATTTAGTTCTTTGTTATTTTATATAAATTATATAAAATATTTTTCCCTATTTTATTTTTTAGGGTTCCGTACCGAAAACGGAACCCTTATAGGATCACTTTGTTGTCCGTCTGTCTGTCTGTATGTCTGTCCGTCTGTCTGTCTGTCTGTCTGTCTGTCCGTCTGTCTTTCTGTCAAGACCATTTTTCTCAGGAACACGTAGAGGTAACAAGTTGAAATTTGTATCAAATTCTCGGGTCTGTGGTCTCTTTCAGCTGTGAAAAATCAAACTTGTAAGTCAACGCGATCAAAAAATATGACCGTTTATGTTGCATATTTTGCGATTTCACAAGGGAATCAAAACCTATAGGGTACTTCCCGTTGACCTACAATCATGAAATTTGGCAAGAAGCGGTGTCACATGTAAAGGGAAAAATCTGAAAACCGTAAATATGTAGTTTAATTACAAGAAAACTGCGAATTTACTATTAGAAACTTATGAAAATACGCTAATGTTGTCGTAGTGGTATTGTCAGGCTCCAGAAGCATATGGGTTGCATAAAGTTAGGTTCTCCTCGGTTAGGGCCGAAGGTTAAAAAGTATGTGTTGTCACCAAGCTGTTCATTCTGAATTTTCTTTGTTTATATTCGTTATGCATTTCATCACGTACGCTCTATATACATAATATATACAGGGTATATATTATGTCTAAATTTTGCTTGTTTATAACCGACATGCGACATACTCAAGTCCCGTAACTTCCTGTATATATTATATTTCGTCTAATTTTTCATTATAATCTACATAATATGTTGATAATCTACTTAATAATACTATACGATAATCTACATAATCTACATAATATGTTGTAGATAATATGATTTAAGTATATTATACTTAAATCACGTACGCCCTATATTTTTTGGTAGTCAATTGCCCAAAAGCAGTCAATTGAACAACTGAATGTTAAGAATATCGAAATAGATCTAAAAATAGTTAATATATTAGTTTATATTAGATCTGGAAATAGTAGGATCTTAATATAAGTTAGTGAATAAGTGTAATACTAAAATAAAGTTTTCTCTTTATAAGCTTAAAAATATTCGCGTTATTTAAAAAAAAATACCCTGCATACCAGTATACAGGGTATATAGGTATACAGGCAAAATTGAGCAGTAAAAACAAATAGTGAAGTTCCAGAACCCCTAAACACTCATAGTGAATGGGGGATGTATGGTAATAAAATATAGGGTAGAATTCCATCGTACGACAGCGATATCTTGAGGTTTTGCTTGCAGCGGTACTAAGATGGTCGTGATTTCAGGAGGGTCACTTGTGAAGTTAACTGAATGTGCTTGCTACGTCCTCCACAAAAAAAAGATAACTTACTTACAAGTTTGTACGGAAACCCTCGGTGCGCGAGTCACAACTCGCACTTCGCCGGTTCTTTTTTATTTACTAACATACTTTTGTGAAACTTGCAACATGTCTTAGTTGTACTATTAGCAACAATTTAGCAAAGTTTCAACATTTTTAACCAATAAATGACATTTTGAGCAAATTCTAATTTTCGTTTATAATTGCGGGTTCTGGGTAATTACTTTATTTATTGACAGAATTTTATGAAACTTGCAAAGTTTCTTAGTTGTATTATTAGCAACAATTTTGCAAAGTTTCAACTTTTTTGACAAATAAATGCTATTTTTGGCAATTTCACATTTTAGTTTAAATTTGCGGGTTCTGCATATTTCTTCTATTTATTAGCCGAATTTTATGAAACTTGCAATATTTCTTCGTTGTATTATTAGAACCGATATTGCAAAATTTCAACATGTTTGACAACTAAATGCCATTTTTAACAATTTCAAATTTTCGTTTAATTTTGGGAGTTCTGCCTATTTCTTTTATTTATTAACAGAATTTTATGAAACTTGTAAAATTTTTGCAAAATTTCAACATTTTCAACAACAAAAATGACATTCGGAGCAATTTTTAATTTTCTCTGGAATCTGTAGGTTCACAAGGAATAAAGTGTGAATCATTTCTTAGTGATATCAATTTCTTATTAATAACAATTTTACAAGGTTTCAACATTTTTGGGAAATAAATGACAATTTTAGCAATTTTGAAGTGTTCGTCTGAATCTGCGGTTTTTGCATATTTCTTTTAATTATTAACAGAATTTTATTAAACTTGCAACATTTCTTAGTAGTACAGGGTTATTATAAAAGAAATAGACACTTTTGGTATTGTATAAAACAAAAGTTATTTGTGATATTGACATGCATTTTGCGCTGTCAGATTGAGTAACTGTAGAAGTTTCGATAGTATAGTTGGTATTAATGCGCAAGCATTCATAATAGCTAGGATGGCAGCACACTCTACTGAGAAAGCATATTGCGTCCTTGAATTTGCCAAAACGAAGACCATAACTGTTGTCCAACGACATTTTCGAACACGTTTTTTAAATCACCACCCACTAGACACTCGATCTACGATTGGTACAATAAATTTGAAACGACAGGTTGTTTATGTAAAGGCAAAAGTCCGGGAAGACCTCGTGTGTCAGAAGAAACAGTGGAACGTGTTCGTGCTGTTTACCAACGAAGTGAGCACCTATGAGTTCACAAAGTAAACTTTAAGAATCACTGTGTAAATTAGTTTAAACTAATTCATAATAACGTTATTAGTTTTGGATTAATAAAACATTGAAAGTGTCTATTTCTTTTGTAATAACCCTGTATTATTAGCAACAATTTTGCAATTTTTGGCAAATTGAAATTTTCGTTTATATTTGCGGGTTCTGCGTATTTCTTTTATTTACTGACAAAATTTTGTGAAACTTGCCACATTTCTTAGTTGTTTTAATACAACCTATTTTGCAAAATTTAAACATTTTTTACAAGTAAATGCAATTTTTGTCAAATATCAAATTTTCGTTTATATATGCGGGTTCTGCGTATTTCTTTTATTTATCCAAAGAATTTTATGAAATTTCCAACATATCTTCTTCTTCCCTTTTGTAAGGCATCTGCCTTGTTCTCTAATTTCTTAGAGTTGTAGCTGGGATGATGAGTTCCAGCTTTCATACCAACGTATGAGTGGACCTCCTGGTGATATCCTGGATCTTGGGAGACCATCCCTTTCAATTTTCGGCAATCTGTTGTCGTCCATCCGTTCAACATGATCTCTCCATTCGCGGCGTCTGTTTTGCGACCATCTCACCATGTCTTGGATATCGCAAAGTTCTCGGATGTCTTCGTTTCTTTTGTGGTCCCTTAGTGTGTAGATTGCTATGGATCATATAGACCTCGTCTCTGCTGTACGGATAATCCTTTTTGTTGTGGAGTTTTCGGCTCTTGTTTCTACAGCGTAGGTCATAACGGGTCTCACACAGGTCTTATATATGCGGACTTTGCTTTCAATGGACATGCTTGTTTCGACATATTATATTTCGAAGGAATCCTGATTTAAAGCTGCTTTGGTTGTTTGAGCATTTACTTCTTCTTGGAGATCTCTGCTGCTCGTGGTGTTGACGCCGAGATATTTGAAACTCATAACCTGCTCTACTGGTTTATTGTATATTAATTTACATCTTCAATGCTCTTTTGATATGATTAACTCTTTTAATTTTGCTACCGATATCTCCATGTTGTATTTGGCAGCTGTCTTTTCGAACTGATGGAGCATTCTCTGTAGGTTATCTTCACCTTATGAGACCAGCATGGCATCGTCCGCGTAGCAAATTACTTTTAGTTCTTTGTCCCCTAGTGAGTATCCCTTTCCAACCTTTTACAGTTCCGTTATATAAGTTCGTCTATAATCAAGTTGAAGAGGATGGGGTTTAGGCTATCGCCTTGTCTTATTCCAGTTTGCATGGGTAGTCTGCGTGTCTTTCTGCCTTCTACTTGTATTTGGGTCCAGTTGTTAGTATTTAACTCCGCAACAATGCTTGAAATATCCGGGTGCACGTTTTTCTTTTTGAGAAGTTTCACAACGTCAGTGAGTCTTACGCGGTCAAATGCTTTCGTAAGATCTATAAAACACGTATATTCTGTTTTGTTATATTCTATAGCCTTTTCAGCAATTTGCCTGATTGCAAAAATGCCATCTACGGTTGACCTGTTTTATCTGAAGCCTTGTTGCTCTTCGCATATGCCATGAGAGGTGAAACTTTATCATATTACAAACATATCTTAGTTGTATTATTAATAACAATTTTGTAAAGTTTCAACATTTTTGGCAAATAAATGACAATTACAATTATTTCAAATTTTCGTTTGAAACTGCGGTTTCCGCGTATTTCTTTTATTTATTGACAGAATTTTGTGAAATTTGCAGCGTTTCTTAATTATATTATTATTGATAATTTTGCAAAGGTTCAACATTTTTATCAAATAAATTTTCGTTTATAATTGCGGGTTCTGGGTATTTATTTTATTTATTAACAGAATTTTATGAAACTTGCAAAAGTTTCTTACTTGTATTATTAGCAACAATTTTGCAAAGTTTCATTTTTTTTGACAAATAAATGCTATTTTTAACAATTTTCAAAAAATTAAAAAAAAATTTCAAATTTTAGTTTAAATTTGCGGGTTCTGCATATTTCTTATATTTTTTAGCCGAATTTTATGAAACTTGCAATATTTCTTTGTTGTATTATTAAAACCTATTTTGCAAAATTTCAACATTTTTGACAACTAAATGCCATTTTTGACAAATATCAAATTTTTGTTTATATTTGCGGGTTCTGCGTATTTCTTTTATTTATTAACAGAATTTAATTAAATTTGCAACATTTTTAGGGTTCCGTACCGAAAACGGAACCCTTATAGGATCACTTTGTTGTCCGTCTGTCTGTCTGTCTGTCTGTCTGTCCGTCTGTCTGTCCGTCTGTCCGTCTGTCCGTCTGTCTGTCTGTCAAGACCATTTTTCTCAGGAACGCGTAGAGGTAACAAGTTGAAATTTGTATCAAATTAATGCCATTTTTGGAAATTTCAAATTAAATTTGCGCGTTATTTGCGCTCCTCGGTTAGGTCCCGCCGAGGAGGCATTTTCAACCAGGGAAGCACTAACCGTCCGGGCTTTTCCGGGTTTTTCATTGTTTTGTGTGATTTGTCTGAATTAAGACGAAGACGATTATGATTAGGGTTTGACGGTTTTTCAAACCCGGTTTCAAAAAACTGTTTTTTAAAATAAATTTGACACATTCGAAAACCGGTTTTGTAATTAAGAAAACCAGTTTTAAACAATTCAAATTATTATGAAAAATTATTTTAAGTCCGTTTATGTTCCGTACGATGTTATTTTACCGATTCCGACCCTCTTTCCTCTCAGCGCAGCCGACACTTTTATGGTATTTGCTAATAACACGATAATAAATGTAAATTCGAAAATTACGGCCGATTGTTTATTTGCATTAGGGTAAATATTTTCAATGCTATGATGAGGGTTCTTCTAAAATTCAGTATTAGTGTGTCTTTGTGTGTGCATTAGTTTGTCAACGAATAAAAGAACCAATAACTTAGATTTGGTATTTGATGCTCTGAAAACTATAAAAGCAAGCTCAGTAGCTAGTGAACGAGTATTTTCAGTTTTAGGCAATATTGTGTCCAAAATAAGAACAAGACTTTGCGACCGTTCAGTGGATATTTTGTTTTATAAAATCCTATTTTCTTAGGAGAAATTAAATTTAGTGAAATAAATATAAATAAAATTTCAATTTTTGTTTAAGTTTTCGTTATTTTGTGTAAGTTATGTGCAATCCTTATTTTTTTTATATTTTGACTTTGATATTGATTTAGTTCTTTGTTATTTTATATAAATTATATAAAATATTTTTCCCTATTCTATTTTTTAGCGTTGCGTACCGAAAACGGAACCCTTATAGGATCACTTTGTTGTCCGTCTGTCTGTCTGTCTGTCCGTCTGTCTGTCTGTCTTTCTGTCAAGACCAATTTTCTCAGGAACACGTAGAGGTAACAAATTGAAATTTGTATCAAATTCTCGGGTCTCCGGTCTCTTTCAGCTGTGAAAAAATCAAACTTGTAAGTCAACGCGATCAAAAAATATGACCGTTTATGTTGCATATTTTGCGATTTCACAAGGGAATCATAACCTATAGGGTACTTCCCGTTGACCTACAATCATGAAATTTGGCAAGAAGCGGTGTCTTACAGCACATGTAAAGGGAAAAATCTGAAAACCGTAAATATGCAGTTTAATTACAAGAAAAATGCGAATTTACAATTAGAAACTTATGAAAATACACTAATGTTGTCGTAGTGGTATTGTCAGGCTCCAGAAGCATATGGGTTGCATAAAGTTAGGTTCTCCTCGGTTAGGGCCGAAGGTTAAAAAGTATGTGTTGTCACCAAGCTGTTTATTCTGAATTTTCTTTGTTTATATTCGTTATGCATTTCATCACGTACGCTCTATATACATAATATATACAGGGTATATAT
The DNA here is from genome assembly GCA_944588485.1 of Phosphuga atrata. Classification (NCBI taxonomy): domain Eukaryota; kingdom Metazoa; phylum Arthropoda; class Insecta; order Coleoptera; family Silphidae; genus Phosphuga; species Phosphuga atrata. The sequence goes on from OX155900.1 coordinate 60,370,866, forward strand.
TATGTCTAAATTTTGCTTGTTTATAACCGACATGCGACATACTCAAGTCCCGTAACATCCTGCATATATTATATTTCGTCTAATTTTTCTTTATAATCTACATAATATGTTGATAATCTACTTAATAATACTATACGATAATCTACATAATCTACATAATATGTTGTAGATAATATGATTTAAGTATATTATACTTAAATCACGTACGGCCTATATTTTTTTGGTAGTCAATTGCCCAAAAGCAGTCAATTGAACAACTGAATGTTAAGAATATCGAAATAGATCTAAAAATAGTTAATATATTAGTTTATATTAGATCTGGAAATAGTAAGATCTTAATATAAGTTAATGAATAAGTGTAATACTAAAATAAAGTTTTCTTTTTATAAGTTTAAAAATATTCGCGTTATTTTAAAAAAAAATACCCTGTATACCTTTATACAGGGTATATAGGTATACAGGCAAAATTGAGCAGTAAAAACCAATAGTGAAGTTCCAGAACCCCTAAACACTCATAGTGAATGGGGGATGTATGGTAATAAAATATAGGGTAGAATTCCATCGTACGACAGCGATATCTTGAGGTTATGCTTGCAGCGGTACTAAGATGGTCGTGATTTCAGAAGTGTCACTTGTGAAGTTACTTGAATGTGCTTGCTACGTCCTCCACAAAAAAAAGATAAATTACTTACAAGTTTGTACGGAACCCTCGGTGCGCGAGTCACAACTCGCACTTGGCCGGTTCTTTTTTATTTACTAACATACTTTTGTGAAACTTGCAACATTTCTTAGCTGTACTATTAGCAACAATTTAGCAAAGTTTCAAGATTTTTAACCAATAAATGACATTTTGAGCAAATTCTAATTTTCGTTTATAATTGCGGGTTCTGGGTATTTATTTTATTTATTGACAGAATTTTATGAAACTTGCAAAGTTTCTTAGTTGTATTATTAGCAACAATTTTGCAAAGTTTCAACTTTTTTGACAAATAAATGCTATTTTTGGCAATTTCACATTTTAGTTTAAATTTGCGGGTTCTGCATATTTCTTTTATTTATTAGAAACTTGCAATATTTCTTCGTTGTATTATTAGAACCTATATTGCAAAATTTCAACATTTTTGACTAAATGCCATTTTTGACAAATATCAAATTTTTGTTTATATTTGCGGGTTCTGCGTATTTCTTTTATTTATTAACAGAATTTTATTAAATTTGCAACATCTTTAGTGTTCCGTACCGAAAACGGAACCCTTATAGGATCACTTTGTTGTCCGTCTGTCTGCCTGTCTTGCTATATTTCTTAATTGTATTATTAGTAACAATTTTGCAAAGTTTCAATATTTTTGACAAATAAATGCCAGTTTTGACAATTTAAAATTTTCGTTTAATTTTGGGAGTTCTGTCTATTTCTTTTATTTATTAACATAATTTTATGAAACTTGCAAAATTGCTTAGCTGTCTTATTAGCAGCAATTTTGCAAAATTTCAACATTTTCAACAAAAAAATGACATTTGGAGCAATTTTTAATTTTCTCTGGAATCTGTAAGGTTCGGTTCAACGGATTTATTTTATTTATTAACAGAAGTTTAAGAAATTTTCACCATTTCTTAGTTATAACAATCTCTAATTAATAACAATTTTACAAGGTTTCAACATTTTTGGGAAATAAATGACAATTTTAGCAATTTTGAAATGTTCGTCTGAATCTGAGGTTTTTCCTTATTTCTTTTAATTATTAACAGAATTTTATTAAACTTGCATCATTTCTTAGTAGTACAGGGTTATTATAAAAGAAATAGACACCTTTGGTATTGTATAAAACAAAAGTTATTTGTGATATTGACATGCATTTTGCGCTGTCAGATTGAGTAACTGTAGAAGCTTCGATAGTATAGTTGGTATTAATGCGCAAGCATTCATAATAGCTAGGATGGCAGCACACTCTACTGAGAAAGCATATTGCGTGCTTGAATTTGCCAAAACGAAGTCCATAACTGTTGTCCAACGACATTTTCGAACACGTTTTAGAAAATCACCACCCACTAGACAGTCGATCTACAATTGGTACAATAAATTTGAAACGACAGGTTGTTTATGTAAAGGCAAAAGTCCGGGAAGACCTCGTGTGTCAGAGGAAACAGTGGAACGTGTTCGTGCTGTTTACCAACGAAGTGAGCACCTATGAGTTCCCAAAGTAAACTTTGAGAATCGCTGTGTAAATTAGTTTAAAGTAATTCATAATAACGTTATTAGTTTTGGAATAATAAAACATTGAAAGTGTCTATTTCTTTTGTAATAACCCTGTATTATTAGCAACAATTTTGCAATTTTTGGCAAATTGAAATTTTCGTTTATATTTGCGGGTTCTGCGTATTTCTTTTATTTACTGACAAAATTTTGTGAAACTTGCCACATTTCTTAGTTGTTTTAATAGAACCTATTTTGCAAAATTTAAACATTTTTTACAAGTAAATGCAATTTTTGGCAAATATCAAATTTTCGTTTATATATGCGGGTTCTGCGTATTTCTTTTATTTATCCAAAGAATTTTATGAAATTTCCAACATATCTTCTTCTTCTTCCTTTTTGTAAGGCATCTGCCTTGTTCTCTAATTTCTTAGAGTTGTAGCTGGGATGATGAATTCCAGCTTTCATACCAACGCATGAGTGGACCTCCTGGTGATCTCCTGGATCTTGGGAGACCATCCCTTTCAATTTTCGGCAATCTGTTGTCGTCCATCCGTTCAACATGATCTCTCCATTCGCGGCGTCTGTTTTGCGACCGTCTCACTATGTCTTGGATATCGCAAAGTTCTCGGATGTCTTCGTTTCTTTTGTGGTCCCTTAGTGTGTAGATTGCTATGGATCATAGAGACCTCATCTCTGCTGTACGGATAATCCTTTTTGTTGTGGAGTTTTCGGCTCTTGTTTCTACAGCGTAGGTCATAACGGGTCTCACACAGGTCTTATATATGCGGACTTTCCTTTGAATGGACATGCTTGTTTCGACATATTATATTTCGAAGGAATCCTGATTTAAAGCTGCTTTGGTTGTTTGAGCATTTACTTCTTCTTGGAGGTCTCTGCTGCTCGTGGTGTTGACGCCGAGATATTTGAAACTCATAACCTGCTCTACTGGTTTATTCTATATTAATTTACATCTTCAATGCTCTTTTGAGATGATTAACTCTTTTGATTTTGCTACCGATATCTCCATGTTGTATTTGGCAGCTGTCTTTTCGAACTGATGGAGCATTCTCTGTAGGTTATCTTCATCTTATGAGACCAGCATGGCATCGTCCGCGTAGCAAATTACTTTTAGTTCTTTGTCCCCTAGTGAGTATCACTTTCCAACCTTTTTTACTTCCGTTATAAGTTCGTCTATAATCAAGTTGAAGAGCATGGGGCTTAGGCTATCGCCTTGTCTTATTCCAGTTTGCATGGGTAGTCTGCGTGTCTTTCTGCCTTCTACTTGTATTTGGGTCCAGTTGTTAGTATTTAACTCCGCAACAATGCTTGAAATATCCGGGTGCACGTTTTTCTTTTTGGAGAAGTTTCACAACGTCAGTGAGTCTTACGCGGTCAAATGCTTTCGTAAGATCTATAAGACACGTATATGCTGTTTTGTTATATTCTATAGCCTTTTCAGCAATTTGCCTAATAGCAAAGATGCCATCTACGGTTGACCTGTTTTATCTGAAACCTTGTTGCTCTTCGCATATGCCATGAGAGGTGAAACTTTATCATATTACAAACATATCTTAGTTGTATTATTAATAACAATTTTGCAAAATTTCAACATTTTTGGCAAATAAATGACAATTACAATTATTTCAAATTTTCGTTTGAATCTGCGGTTTCCGCGTATTTCTTTTATTTATTGACAGAATTTTGTGAAATTTGCAGCGTTTCTTAATTATATTATTATTGATAATTTTGCAAAGGTTCAACATTTTTATCAAATAAATTTTCGTTTATAATTGCGGGTTCTGGGTATTTATTTTATTTATTAACAGAATTTTATGAAACTTGCAAAAGTTTCTTAGTTGTATTAATAGCAACAATTTTGCAAAGTTTCAATTTTTTTGACAAATAAATGCTATTTTTAACAATTTTCAAAAAATTTAAAAAAAATTTCAAATTTTTGTTTAAATTTGCGGGTTCTGCATATTTTTTATATTTTTTAGCCGAATTTTATGAAACTTGCAATATTTCTTTGTTGTATTATTAAAACCTATTTTGCAAAATTTCAACATTTTTGACAGCTAAATGCCATTTTTGACAAATATCAAATTTTTGTTTATATTTGCGGGTTCTGCGTATTTCTTTTATTTATTAACAGAATTTAATTAAATTTGCAACATTTTTAGGGTTCCGTACCGAAAACGGAACCCTTATAGGATCACTTTGTTGTCCGTCTGTCTGTCTGTCTGTCCGTCTGTCTGTCCGTCTGTCTGTCTGTCAAGACCATTTTTCTCAGGAACGCGTAGAGGTAACAAGTTGAAATTTGTATCAAATTAATGCCATTTTTGGAAATTTCAAATTTTCGTTTAAATTTGCGCGTTTTGCGTATTTCTTTTATTTACTAACAAAATTTTGTGAAACTTGCCACATTTCTTAGTAGTATTATTAGAACCTATTTTGCAATTTTAACATTTTTGACAAGAAAATGTCATTTTTGGGAAATATCAAATTTTCGTTTATATATGCGGGTTCTGCGTATTTCTTTTATTTATTCAAAACGGAACCCTTATAGGATAACTTTGTTGTCCGTCTGTCTGTCTGTCTGTCTGTCCGTCTGTCTGTCCGTCTGTCTGTCTGTCAAGATCGTTTTTCTCAGGAACGCGTAGAGGTAACAAGTTGAAATTTGTATCAAATACTCGGGTCTGCGGTCTCTTTCAGCTGTGATCAAACTTGTAAGTCAATGCGATCAAAAGATATGACCGTTTATGTCGCATATTTTGCGATTTCACAAGGGAATCAAAACCTATAGGGTACTTCCCGTTGACCTAGAATCATGAAATTTGGCAAGAAGCTGTGTCTTACATCACATGTAAAGGGAAAAATCTGAAAACCGTAAATATGTAGTTTAATTACAAGAAAAATGCGAATTTACTATTAGAAACTTATGAAAATACACCAATATGTTGCGTGGTATTGTCAGACACTAGAAGCATATGGGTTGCATATTGTTAGGTCCTCCTCGGTTAGGTCCCGCCGAGGAGGCATTTTCAACCAGGGAAGCACTAACCGTCCGGGCTTTTCCGGGTTTTTCATTGTTTTGTGTGATATGTCTGAATTAAGACGAAGACGATTATGATTAGGGTTTTACGGTTTTTCAAACCCGGTTTAAAAAAACTGGTTTTTCAAATAAATTTGACACATTCGAAAACCGGTTTTTAAATTAGGAAAACCAGTTTTAAAGAATTCAAATTATTATGAAAAATTATTTTAAGTCCGTTTATGTTTCGTACGATGTTATTTTACCGATTCCGACCCTCTTTCCTCCCAGCGCAGCCGACACTTTTATGGTATTTGCTAACAACACGATAATAAATGTAAATTCGAAAATTACGGCCGATTGTTTATTTGCATTAGGGTAAATATTTTCAATGCTATGATGAGGGTTCTTCTAAAATTCAGTATTAGTGTGTCTATTAGTTTGTCAACGAATAAAAGAACCAATAACTTAGATTTGGAATTTGATGCTCTGAAAACTATAAAAGCAAGCTCAGTAGCTAGTGAACGATTACGAATATAACGATTAACGAATAGTAGCTAGATATTTTCAATTTTTGGCAATATTGTGTCCAAAATTAAAACATGACTTTGCGACTGTTCAGTGGATATTTTGTTTTTTAAAATCCTATTTTCTTAGGAGAAATTAAATTTAGTGAAATAAATATAAATACCATTTGAATTTTTGTTTAAGTTTTCGTTATTTTGTGTAAGTAATGTGCAATCCTTATTTTTTATATATTTTGACTTTGATATTGATTTAGTTCTTTGTTATTTTATATAAATTATATAAAATATTTTTCCCTATTCCATTTTTTAGGGTTCCGTACCGAAAACGGAACCCTTATAGGATCACTTTGTTGTCCGTCTGTCTGTCTGTCTGTCTGTCCGTCTGTCTGTCTGTCTGTCTGTCTGTCTGTCTGTCTGTCCGTCTGTCTTTCTGTCAAGACCATTTTTCTCAGGAACACGTAAAAAGAGTAACAAGTAAAAGAAAGGTAACAAGTTGAAATTTGTATCAAATTCTCGGGTCTGCGGTCTCTTTCAGCTGTGAAAAATCAAACTTGTAAGTCAACGCGATCAAAAAATATGACCGTTTATGTTGCATATTTTGCGATTTCACAAGGGAATCAAAACATATAGGGTACTTCCCGTTGACCTACAATCATGAAATTTGGCAAGAAGCGGTGTCTTACAGCACATGTAAAGGGAAAAATCTGAAAACCGTAAATATGCAGTTTAATTAAAAGAAAAATGCGAATTTACTATTAGAAACTTATGAAAATACACTAATGTTGTCGTAGTGGTATTGTCAGGCTCCAGTAGCATGTGGGTTGCATAAAGTTAGGTTCTCCTCGGTTAGCGCCGAAGGTTAAAAAGTATGTGTTGGCACCAAGCTGTTTATTCTGAATTTTCTTTGTTTATATTCGTTATGCATTTCATCACGTACGCTCTATATACAGGGTATATATACAGGGTATATATTATGTCTAAATTTTGCTTGTTTATAACCGACATGCGACATACTCAAGTCCCGTAACATCCTGCATATATTTAATTTCGTCTAATTTTTCTTTATAATCTACATAATAAGTTGATAATCTACTTAATAATACTATACGATAATCTACATAATCTACATAATATGTTGTAGATAATATGATTTAAGTATATTATACTTAAATCACGTACGCCCTATATTTTTTGGTAGTCAATTGCCCAAAAGCAGTCAATTGAACAACTGAATGTTAAGAATATCGAAATAGATCTAAAAATAGTTAATATATTAGTTTATATTAGATCTGGAAATAGTAAGATCTTAATATAAGTTAATGAATAAGTGTAATACTAAAATAAAGTTTTCTTTTTATAAGTTTAAAAATATTCGCGTTATTTAAAAAAAAAATACCCTGTATACCTTTATACAGGGTATATAGGTATACAGGCAAAATTGAGCAGTAAAAAGAAATAGTGTTCCAGAACCCCTAAACACTCATAGTGAATGGGGGATGTATGGTAATAAAATATAGGGTAGAATTCCATCGTACGACAGCGAGGTTATGCTTGCAGCGGTACTAAGATGGTCGTGATTTCAGGAGGGCCACTTGTGAAGTTAACTGAATGTGCTTGCTACGTCCTCCACAAAAAAAAAGATAACTTACTTACAAGTTTGTACGGAACCCTCGGTGCGCGAGTCACAACTCGCACTTGGCCGGTTCTTTTTTATTTACTAACATACTTTTGTGAAACTTGCAACATTTCTTAGTTGTACTATTAGCAACAATTTCGCAAAGTTTCAACATTTTTAACCAATAAATGACATTTTGAGCAATTTCTAATTTTCGTTTATAATTGCGGGTTCTGGGTATTTATTTTATTTATTGACAGAATTTTATGAAACTTGCAAAGTTTCTTAGTTGTATTATTAGCAACAATTTTGCAAAGTTTCAACTTTTTTGACTAATAAATGCTATTTTTGGCAATTTTACATTTTAGTTTAAATTTGCGGGTTCTGCATATTTCTTCTATTTATTAGCCGAATTTAATGAAACTTGCAATATTTCTTCGTTGTATTATTAGAACCTATATTGCAAAATTTCAACATTTTTCACAACTAAATGCCATTTTTGACAAATATCAAATTTTTGTTTATATTTGCGGGTTCTGCGTATTTCTTTTATTTATTAACAGAATTTTATTAAATTTGCAACATTTTTAGTGTTCCGTACCGAAAACGGAACCCTTATAGGATCACTTTGTTGTCCGTCTTTCTGCCTGTCTGTCTGTCAAGACCATTTTTCTCAGGATCGCGTAGAGGTAACAAGTAGAAATTTGTATGAATTACTCGGGTCTGCGGTCTCTTTCAGCTGTGAAAAAATCAAACTTGTAAGTCAACGCGATCAAAAGATATGACCGTTTATGTCGCATATTTTGCCATTTCACAAGGGAATCAAAACCTATAGGGTACTTCCCTTTGATCTAGAATCATAAAATTTGGCAAGAAACGGTGTCTTACAGCACATGTAAAGGGAAAAATCTGAAAACCGTAAATATGTAATTTAATTACAAGAAAAATGCGAATTTACTATTAGAGACTTACGCTAAAAAATACGCTAATACTAATAACTGAAAATACGCTAATGTGTTGCATGGTATTGTCAGGTACTAGAAGCATATGGGTTGCATACAGTTAGGTCCTCCTAAAGGTACCTAACTTACAAGTTTGTACGGAACCCTCGGTGTGCGAGTCACAACTCGCATTTCACCGGATTTTTTTTATTAGCATTATTTGTAAAAATTTTGCAAAGTTTCAACATTTGTGACTAATAAATGCCATTTTTGGCACCTTCAAATTTTCGTTTAAATTTGCGGGTTCCGCGCATTTTTTTTTTTCTTTATTAACAGAATTTTATGAAACTTGCAACATTTCTTATTTGTATTATTAATAACAATTATGCAAAATTTCAACATTCTTGACAAATAAATGACATTTTTAATTTTCTCTGCAATCTGCAGGTTCGGTTCCACGGATTTATTTTATTTATTAACAGAAGTTTATGAAATTTTCAGTATTCATTAGTTGTATTATTAGTAACAATTTTGCAAAGTTTCAACATTTTTGGAAAATAATTGATACTTTCAGCAATTTCAAATGTTTGTTTAAATCTGCGGTTTCTGCGTATTTTTTTGATTTAATAACAAAATTTTATGAAACTTGCAAATTTTTTTAGTTGTATTATTAGCAACAATTCTGCAAAGTTTAGAATTTTTTGACAAATAAATGCCATTTTTGGCAATTTCAAATTTTCGTTTAAATTTGCGGGTTTTGCGTATTTATTTTATTTATTAACATAATTTTGTGAATTTCTTGGTTGTATTATTAGAAACTGTTTTGCAAAATTTCATAAACATAAATAAACATAAACTTCATAACATTTTGACAAGTAAATGAATTGACCATCTTTTGAATTTGCGTATTCAGCGTATTTCTTTGATTTATAAGGAGAATTTTATGAAACGTGCAACATTTCTTATTTGTTTTATTAGCAACAATTATGCAAAGTTTCAACATTTTTTACTAATAAATGCTGGATTATGCCTAATGCCTAATTTTTGGAAAATTCCAAATTTCGTTTAAATTGGCGGGTTCTGCGTATTTCTTTTATTTATTAGCAGAATTTTATCAAACTTACAACCTTTCTACGTTATATTATTAGCAAAAATTTTACAAAATTTCAACATTTTTGACAAATAAATGACAATTTTACCAATTCCTAATTTTCGTTTAAATCGGCAGCTTCCGCGTATTTCTTTTATTTATTAACAGAATTTGATGAAATTCGCAACAATTCTTAGTCATATTATTACTAATAAATTTGCCAAGTTTCAACATTTTTGACAAACAAATAACAATTTTAGCAATTTAACTTTTTCTCTGTCCCGTTCTCACAGTCTAATCACAAATACATTTTATTAATAATTTCCTGTATTTGTCTTGCAATCTTATCTACAATTTGCAAGTTCCTTTAAAAAAAATTTAATTCATGGACATTTACAGAACTAATTGGAATAGACAAGGAAAACAATCATCACGCCACCTTAATAACACACGTGTTGCGCAATGTTTACACGAATCTAATTACATACACTTGTTATCGGCAAGCGCCTGATTGTTAAGCTAACTAGTTTTGCGCGTTTAATACTAGTTCGTCTGGAAAATATTCAATAAATCGAAAATGTGCTAAATTGAAAGTTGGAAATGGAAAGCCGAATGGGATAAGGCGGCGTTCGGTTCGTGTCGTCGCCCAAGTTTCATTTACTAACGTATTTATTGTAGAAATTTCTACGTAAGTAAATAACCTTGGATGGTCGAGAGGCAACGATACTTAAGTTAGTACGTTAGTAGATCCATCGCGGCCGTTCGACTCGGCTCGCCGCCTTTTATTCTTGAACGACATGTGAGAGAATTTCAGTTTTTGTTGAGATTGTTTGAATACTGTGCCGAACTTATCATCTATTATAATCCAATTTGTATTTGAATCCAGTCACCGTGCGTTTGATATCACACGTTTTGCTAATTGGAATTGATGCAGCATGGGCAAAGTAAGTTCTAGTTATTCTTCCATGCTCTGCCAAGGGTTCTCTTAATTTTTTGCAAAGATAAAATCTAATATGTTCCTTTCTATTGATACCTTGACATACAAATGTTTGCTACAAATTAATTGCATCTAATTCGCTCTGTTTAAATTTCGTTACGTGTTTTTTATTTACGTTTTTAATTCAAACATTTCTTGTACAAACAGATCTAAATTTGTTGTTTTTGTACTGACATTGAAAATAAAGACACGAAGCTAACATTACCTCAAATAGTTCAATTGTTTTCATACAAATTCATTAGAATGTCCTTAAATCGGTTTCAATAAACAAGTTGGAATGTGGATAAGCCCAATTTGATAATATTTATTTACGTTTCAAATTTAAGCTCTTATCGAGTTTCAAAATTGATGTTTTTGAACTGACATTGAAGACTCGAAGCTGACATTACCACAAATAATTCAATTATTAAATCTCGTTAAATCGGTTTCAATGAACGTTTGTTGAACGAAGGTATTGAGCCTCAAACTAGACTTGCTTTACATTTTGGGAGATATCTAGAATAGTTTAATAGATAACTTGATGATAGTTTCTGAACTAACATTGAAAATGAAGACACGAAGCTGACATTACCACAAATAATTCAATTATTAAATCTCGTTAAATCGGTTTCAATGAACGTTTGTTGAAGGAAGGTATGGAACCTCAAACTGGATTTGCTTTTCATTTTGCGAGATATTTAGAAGAGTTTGATAGATAACTTGATGATATTTAGGACTGATATCTATATCAGTACTAAATACCATCATCTAAATCAGTACTAAATGAGTAAGAATAGAGCAGATACTAGATAGAATAATGTGACTTATCTATTTATCTAGATATCAAATATAAAACTTTGATTATATTTATCCACTTTTAATTGTTGGATTTGATTTGACATTATCTAGATTTTCGATGATAACTAGAAAAATTGGATAGATAACTAAGTCAAATTTTGTGGAAATATAGATAATAGAACAAGGATTAATAGGCCATAATCTAGAATTTTGTGCGTTATCTAAACCTCAAACTTGACTTGCTTTACATTTTGGGATATATCTAGAAGAGTTTAATAGATAACTTGATGATAGTTTTTAAACTGACATTGAAAATGAAGGAACGAAGCTTACATTACCACAAATAATTCAATTATGAAATGTCGTTAAAGCAGTTTCAATGAACGTTTGTTGAACGAAGGTATGGAACCTCAAACTGGACTTGCTTTACATTTTGGGAGATATCTAGAAGAGTTTAATAGACAACTTGATGATAGTTTTTGAACTGACTTTGAAAATGAAGACGCGAAGCTGACATTACTACAAATAATTCAATTATTGAATGTCGTTCAATCGGTTTCAATGAACGTTTGTTGAACGAAGGTATGGAACTTCAAACTAGACTTGCTTTACATTTTGGGAGATATCTAGAAGAGTTTAATAGATAACTTGATGATAGTTTCTGAACTAACATTGAAAATGAAGACACGAAGCTGACATTACCACAAATAATTCAATTATTAAATCTCGTTAAATCGCTTTCAATGAACGTTTGTTGAAGGAAGGTATGGAACCTCAAACTGGATTTGCTTTTCATTTTGCGAGATATCTAGAAGAGTTTGATAGATAACTTGATGATATTTAGTACTGAGATAGATAAATGAATAAGAATAAAGCAGATGCTAGATAGAATACTGTGACTTATCTATTTATCTAGATATCAAATATAAAACTTTAATTATATTTATCCAAACTTTTAATTGCTGGATTTGATTTGACTTTATCTAGATTTTAGAAAATAACTAGAAAAAATGGATAGAAAACTATGTCAAATTTGGTGCAAACATAGATATTAAAACAATGATTAATAGGCCATAATCTAGAATTTTGTGCGTTATCTAGTTATCTAGATATAAGGTATGGAACTTCAAAGTTGGAACTTGCTTTATATTTTCGAAGATATCTAAAAGAGTTTGATAGATAACTTAATGATATTTAGTATAGATAAATGAATAAGAATGAAGCAGATGCTAGATAGAATACTGTGACTTATCTATTTATCTAGATATTGAATATAAAATTTTGATTATATTTATCCAAACCTGAAATTGCAGATTTGATTTGACTTAATTTGGATTTCGTTCAATTTTGATCAGGTTCATTAAAGGAATTAAAATATATCGTCTTCGACTAAATGTTAAATGAACATTGAAGAACATTTTTGCAAAGTTTTAACGAAATCGAATTGGTCGTTTCAAAGTTATTACGAAAAATGTTTGACTCTAACTGATTGAAGAGAAGAAAATGGAATTTGTTGTGTTTCAAAAATTAATGTTTTTGGACTCACATTTAAAATGAAGACACGAAGCTGACATTACCACAAATAATTCAATTATTGAATGTCGTTCAATCGGTTTCAATGAACGTTTGTTGAACGAAGGTTTGAACTTCATACTTTACGGGTTTCTCGATGAGAAATTCTCGATTTCTCGATGACTTGCTTTAGATTTTCGAAGATATCTAGAAGAGTTTGATAGATAACTTGATAAAATTTAGTACAGATTTTGCGGACTGGATATTAAGTGAACATTGAAGACAATTTTTGAAAACTATTGAAAACTTTTGTACACAAATCGAGTATTACTTCATGCAAGTTTCAAAATATTAAACCAGATAAGACCAGACAAGACTAGGCAATACCAGACAAGACCAGATATGTCCAGACATGACCAGGCAATTTTTTGGTAAAGACCATTCCACAAACAAACAAATTAAACTAGTTTGCCTGGGTATCGCTTAACAACTCATAATGGGATTAAATATAAAGGTAATTGTTTACTGGGCTTGGCGAATGTTCATGGATTCTATTTGAATCGCTTTATTCTTTTAGAAGCTTTGAACGTATAGTCTAGGACAGGGGTGGCGAACCTTTTAATGACCGCGGCGTGCCTTTTTTCTTAAGTTTCTACATTATGAAATGCTGACGTGCATGCTAACTTTGCCGGAATATCAGTTACCGTATTTGCTTGAATATAATATAATACCGTGAATACCGTCAATCCTGAATATGATTTTTGAAAGTATCAATGTCCATCCCGATTTTCCAAAATCACACAGCAGGATCCCTTTATCTACAGACCAATCTGTATCTAAAGCCAATTTAAAAAAAAATATGGCAGCATTTCTGACTCGATTATCAAGATTCTTGGAAAGTATTAACATGCTGATTCAACTGATAAGAAAAATAGTTCAACCGATAATGCTCTGTTGGATTGTATTAATTTTATAATTACTTCTATAAATTGTAATCAGGAGGTTCTTGCTTTATTTACTACCTAAGTAAAGCATTTGACTCTTTTGATTACAAGCTCCTTCCACAAGAAAATGAACATATGGGAGTTAGAGGCGTCGCCAAGAACTGGGTAAAATCTTACTTGCATCAAACAGTGATCGCAAACGGTTCAAAATCGAGTAAATTAAAGAAGTGGGTAGTACCCCCAAGGTTCAAGGTTAATGGGACCAACACTATTCTTGATATTTGTTAATGATCTGCAACCCTGCAAAATTCTTTAATAATCGAGCACACAAATTTTAACCGACGCGAAATGGTTGAAATAAGTATGTGCTTTGCAAATATGAATGAACTGCAAACAAATAATGTTGCAATTATATTTTGTACGTTGACGATACCAACATTTTTATATCTAACCTAGACATACACGATTTTATTAAAAGTGGCAATTTAAAATCACAAACATTAAGAAGACTTTATTATTTAATGGACTTTAAATATACGAAAAACATACTTCATGATAATAGTTTAGATTATAGTTTCTGCAAATATTTTACCACGTCATCGTTGAATCTAGCTTGCCATATGGTCTGATATTTTGGGGTTAGCAGCTAATATAGATCCGGTATTTAAAATTCAAAAAAAAATTACGAGCGATGTTCAATCAAAACGTCAAGATTGATCAAGATAACCTCTTCAATCTTGACGGTCTTTGTGCATCAAGCACAACATTTTAAGAGTAGCGTTAAAATGTTGTGCTTGGTGAACAAAGACCTTTTTCCTTTCTTCCTTCTCCCGCGTGCCAATAAAAAATTTCAACGTGTCAGCTGTGACACGTGTGCCAATAGGTTCGCCTTCGTGGAAGCTTGTGGTACCATAAAAATTTTGAAATAACTTAATGGTTTTACAAAATTCTTGCTGGTTTTTTAAAAAATTTTCGAATCAAAAATCATGTTTAACTATTAAGCTTAAAACAGAAAGATGCGCAAAATCACAATTTTCTTGCGAATTTTGGCAAAAATTTCGAAAAATGTTTCAAATCAAAATTGTAAATAATACTTGGATTTTCAACATTTTTAAGAAAACTTCAAATCAAAAAAGCAACTTCAATTATTAAGTTTGAAACAGAAAGTTGCGCAAAATCACAATTTACTTGCGAATTTTGGCAAAATTTCGAAAATTGTTTCAAATGAAAATTGTGAATAATACTTGGATTTTCAAAAAACTTTTGTTGAGTTTACAAAGTTCTTTCTGGTTTTTGGGAAAACATCAAATCAAAAACCAACTTTAATTATTCAGCTTGAAACTGAAAGAAATTCTGGGAAAATTTCGAAAATTGTTTCAAATGAAAATTGTGAGTAGAAGTAGTATTTTCAAAAAAAAATTGTTGGGTTTCCAAAATTCTTTCTGGTTTTTGAATAAACTACAAATCTAAAACCAACTTTAATTATTAGGCTTCAAACAGAGAGTTGCGCAAAATCTCAATTTTCTTGCGAATTTTGGGAAAATTTCGAAAATAGTTTCAAATGAAAATTGTGAATGATAGCTGGATTTTCAAAAAGCTTTTGTTGGATTACGACAATTCCTTCTGGTTTCTGAGAAAACTTTAAATGAAAAACCAACTTTAATTATTAAGCTTGAAACAGAAAGATGTGCAAAATCTCAATTTTCTTGCGAATTCTGGGAAAATTTCGAAAATTGTTTCAAATCAAAATTGCGAGTAAAAGTTGTATTTTCATAAAACCTTTGGTAGGTTTCCAAAATTATTTCTGGATTTTGAGAAAATTTCAAATCAAAAACCAACTTTAGTTATTAAGCTTGAAACAGAATGTTGCGCAAAATCACAATTTTCTTACGAATTCAGGGAAAATTTCGAAAATTGTTTCAAATCAAAATTGCGATTAAATGTTGTATTTTCAGAAAACTTCTATTGGATTTTCAAAATTCTTTCTGGTTTTTGAGAAAACTTTAAATCAAAAACCAACTTTAATTATTAAGCTTGAAACCGAAAGTTGCACAAAATCTCAATTTTCGAAAATTGTTTCAAATTAAATTTCGAAAATTGTGAATAATAGTTGAGTTTTCAAATTTATTTTGTTGGATTTCCAAAATTCTTTCTGATTTATGAGAAAGCTTCAAATCAAAAATCAATTTTAATTATTAAGCTTGAAACAAAAAGTTCTGCAAAATCACAATTTTCTTGCGAATTCTGGTACAATGTCGAAAATTGTTTGAAATCAAAAGTTGTGTTTTCAAAAATCTTTAGTTTGGTTTCCAAAATTCTTTTTGGTTTTAGGGAAAACTTAAAATGAAAAACCAACTTTAATTATTAAGCTTGAAACAAAAAATTGCGCAAAATCTCATTTTTTGCGAATGCCGGAAAAATTTTGAAAATTTTTTCAAATGAAAATTGTCTATAATAGTTGGATTTTCAAAAAACTTTTATTGGATTTGCAAAATTCTTTCTGGTTTTTAAGAAAACTAAGCGAACTTTAATTATGAAGCTTGAAACAGAAAGTTGCACAAAATCTCAATTTTCTAGCGAATTCTTGAAAAATTTCGAAAATTGTTTCAAATGAAAATTTTGAATAATGGTTGGATTTAAAAAAAAACTTTTGTTGGGTTTCCAAAATTATTGGAAATTATTAATTGTTTGGTTTTGGAGAAAACTTTAATTATTAAGCTTGAAACAGAAAGTTACGCAAAATCACAATTTTCTTGCGAATTCTGGGAAAATTCGAAAATGATATCAAATCAGAGTATCAATGCAGAGGTCGATCGGAGCGAATGTGCTGTGTTTCACAGACCTTATTCTGACGACTATGGATGACGGAGCGCAAGTTGATGCTATCTATAAAGATTTTATCAAAGCTTTTCTTTTAGCAAAGCACTTCTATAGCATAGATACTGCTCCTTAAACTTGAGCAACTTGGCATACACGGAAATCTGTTGAATTGGTTTAGATCCTACCTGTCAGGTCACTCACAGGCGGTTACACTTAATGGGTATACTTCAAAGAGTTGTGCTGTGTCGTCCAATGTCCCCCAAGGCTCTCATCTAGGACCCTTGCTCTATATAATATACATAAACGATGTTGTCGTCTACCTTGAGAACTCTAGGCTTCTTATCTATGCTGATGATATAAAGATCTTTAGTAAAATACGCAATATCAACGATGAAAATCATTTGCAACCAGATCTGGATAAGTTCGCGACGTACTGCTCTAAAAACAAACTTCGTGTAAACAGTGGAAAGTGCTCGGTGATATCTTATACCAGAAAAAGGACACCTCTCGCATACAGCTATGGCTTTTGTGGTACTCCAATTAAGAGGGTTATCTCGATTAAGGACCTGGGCATTTTATTTGATGAGAAGTTATGTTTCTCTGAACATATCGACGCTATTATAAAAAAAGCCAACAAATCACTGCGATTTATAATCAGGGCTACTGCGAATTTCCGTTCGATAAACGTCTACCTTACCCTCTACTACACCATGATCAGGTCGATACTGGAATTTGCTTCCTGTGTTTTGTCACCTCAAATAATGTATACACGCAACGTCTCGAAAAAATCTAACAATAATTCCTTTATTTTCTATCCCGTAGGTTTCCGTCCTCTGAGGTACCATGTATATGTGGTAATACATGGTACCTCAGAGGACGGAAACCTACGTAATAGAAAATTAAGGAAATTTTGTTAGATTTTTTACATGCCAGGCGTACTGAGGGCGATATGTTATTTTTATTTAAATTACATAAGAATCGAATTGATTGTCCCTACCTACTGTCCCGTTTAAATCTTAATTGTCCCACAATAATTTCCCGCATACCCAGAACCTACCGTCTGATGCGTTTCCATACGAACTCAGCGAAACATGCCCCCCGCACACGTCTGTCAGCGCAATACAATTTCCTAAACCAACGCTTCCTTTCAGACTGCCCTGATATTTTCCCCTCTTAGCCTGAAGCACTTCCTCAAATTACACCCCACTGCTCTAGGTGAAATAAGACTCTAATCATGTGTTTCTATCGGTCATCGTTGGATATCATTTCTGTGAATTGCAATATCTAAGGTGTTGGGTTGTTATTGGGCTCCGATTACTCGTGAGCCTGTTACTCACTCCTTCCTAACATTGTAATTTATGTATATATTGTAAACTGTGTTTTTAGTGAAATAAAATTTAAAAAAAAAGTCTAAATTGTGAGTAAAAGTTGTATTTTCAAAAAACTTTTGTTGGGTTACCAAAATTCTTTCTGGTTTTTGAGAAAACTTCAAATCAAAATCCATCTTTAATTATTAAGCTTGAAACAGAAAGTTGCGCAAAATCTCAATTTTTTTGCGAATTCTGGGAAAATTTCGAAAATTGTTTCAAATTAAAATTGTGAATAATAGTTGAATTTTCGAAAAACTTTGGTTGAATTTCCAAAATTCTTTATGGTTCATGAGAAAACTTCGAATCAAAAACCAACTTTAATTATTAAGCTTGAAACAGA
This sequence comes from Phosphuga atrata, assembly GCA_944588485.1. NCBI lineage: Eukaryota > Metazoa > Arthropoda > Insecta > Coleoptera > Silphidae > Phosphuga > Phosphuga atrata. The sequence goes on from OX155900.1 coordinate 60,389,024, forward strand.
AAGTTGCGCAAAATCTCAATTTTCTTGCGAATTCTGGGAAAATTTCGAAAATTGTTTCAAATCAAGATTGTGAGTAAAAGAGTACATTAAAAAAACTTTTGTTGGATTTCCAAAATTCTTTCTGGTTTTTAAGAAAACTTCGAATCAAAAACCAACTTTAATTATTAAGCTTGAAAGAAAAATTTGCGCAAAATCACCCGGGCTAGATTCGAAGAATGCTGATTTGTTTAGATCAACCATGAACCCGTAGAAAAGTCCATTCCTGATGCCAAGTTGGACAAATCTCAAATTTACGACATCATACTTGTTGGTGGTTCAACTCGAATTCTTACAAAGTCACTCGAATCTTTACAAGTACAAAACTTGTTACAAGATTTTTTCAATGGCAAGGAATTGAACAAGTCTATCAATCCCGATCAGTCTATCGATCCCGACGAGAAAGGAGTTCGACTCCATAGAGTGGTGGGCCATAGAGCAAGCTCTAGTTAAATGCCGTATCGATGAAAGTTACATACAGATCGTCAACCACCTGTATCAGAACGCAACTGCCTGTGTCTCCCTGCACAAGAAAACCAACAAATTTCATCTAGAGAGAGGTGTCGGGCAAGGGGACACAATATCACCGACGCTGTTTACCCTAGCACTAGAATGTGTATTCTAACAGATGCAATGAGTAGGGAAGGGGCTGATAATTGATGGAGAGAGAATGACCAATCTGAGGTTTGCTGATGACCTGGTTCTAGTCTCAGAGAGCATTGGGGAGTTGATGAGAATGCTGGAGGATTTGAGAGTGGAATCCGAGAAGACGGGTCTTAAAATGAACATGCGGACAACCAAGATTATGACCAACATTCCCGATCACAGACTACCAGTCCCCAGTGGAGAAAGTAACCGAGTACATATATTTGTGGCATAAGGTACACTGGGGTTTGAGAACCAGGAAGTGGACAGGCGGATCGCGCAGGCTTGAGCAGCGATCGGTGCCAATAAGCAGATTCAAGATTGGATCTTGTCTTCGAGCAGTGTGTTATGCCCGTGCTCACCTACGGTACAGAGATCATGATCCTTATGCAGAAGACCGCCAAGAAGTTTCCAAGAAGTTTCAAGAAGAGTCGCGCAGAAGGGCAGGGAGAGAGCGATGCTCGGGACCGCCCTTCGTGACCGGAAACGTAACGAATGGATCCGAGATAAGACCACGGTGAAAGACGTCATGGCTGTCATGGCAAGTGGACATGGGCCGGAAACATTGCGAGAATGAACGAGAGTCGCTGAACGAGACGAGTCCTTGAATGGAGACCCAGAGCGGATACTCGGAGGCGCGGCAGACCACCGCAGCGCTGGATGGACGACATTCGAGGTCGAGACTGGATGAGACGGACACAAGATCGCCAAGAGTGGAAGAAGAGGGAATAGGCCTACATCCAAGATTGGATCACCAAAAAACCATGATGATGATGATCAATCCCGATGAGCCGTTGCTTATGGAGCAAACTGCTATTTTGCATAGTGACAAATCTGAGGCTGTATAAGATTTGCTTCTCCTTGACGTAACGCTGTTATCTTTGAAATCGCCGGCGGTGTTATGAGATCTTTGATTAAGCTTAATACAACCATGCCAACTAAGCTAACTGAAACCTCCTCTACTTACTCCGATAACCAACCAGGAATACTTATCCAAGGGTATGAGGGTGAACCTACCATGACAAAGGATAACAGCATCCTTGGAAAGTTTGAGTTGACTGGAAGTCCACAAGCACCAAGAAGTGTACCTCAAATTGAAGTTACATTCGATATTAATGCCAATGATATCTTGAATGTATCTGCTATTGAAAAATCTTCAAAATTAGCATCACTAACGCTAAAGGCCGTCTCATTAAGGAAGATATTGAACGTATGGTTAACGATGCCGAAAAATACCGCAGTGAAGATGAGAAGCAAAGAGGAACCATTGCTGCTAAGACCGCTCTCGAATCTTATTGTTTCAATATTAAGAGTACCTTAGTAGATGAGAAGATCGATGATAAGATTAGCGATGCTGATAAAAATACAGTTTTCGATAAGTGCAATGAAGTTATTGGTTAAATGCTAAGTAGTGGTTAAATGCTAATCAATTGGGACAAAAGGAAGAATACGAACATAAACAAAAGGAGCTCGAAAACTTGCGTAACCCGGTCATAACCAAGTTATACCATGAGCTGGTGGTGCTATAGGGGGTATGCCTGGATTCCTAGGTGGAGCTGGAGCCGCTCCAGATAGTGTCCCACCTGGTTCAGCTATTGAAGAAGTTGACTAAATTACTAAATCATTCCTTGTTTTCTACTTAGTATTATTGCAGGCATTGCTTTATTTATATTTTTCTACGAAAGAAACAATCTGTTAGTTTCTGATTTCGAGGTCTTTAACAATTTACTTGTTCCTGTTTTTACAATTCCTGTTCAATAAACAAAATGAAATCCAACGAAAATATAAATAAATTTCATAAGTTCATTGCGAATTCTGGGAAAATTTCGAAAATTGTTTGGGCTTGAAGAATGTTCATGGATTATATTTGAATCGCTTTATTTTTTTAGAAGCTTTGGAAGTTTAGTCTAGATGCTATTATGGAACCTTATATGTATTATAACTTTTATGTATTAATGAACCTTATATGTATTAACCTTATATGTGGCAGATACTATAAATTTTGGGAGAATTTCGATAAATATTTCAAATGAAAATTGTGCCTCATTTTGGATTTTCAAATAACTTTTATTGGATTTACAAAATTATTTCTGATTTTTGAGAAAACTTCAAATCAAAAACCAAATTTAATCATTAAGCTTGAAACGAAAAGTTGCGCAAAATCTTAATTTTATTGCGAATTCTGAGAAAATTTTGAAATTTGTTTCAAATGTAAATTGTGAGTATGGATGGATTTTCAAAAAACTAGTTCTATTTCCAAAATACTTTCTGGTTTTTGAAAAAACTTCAAATCAAAAACCAACTAACTATTAATCAACTTTAATTATTAAGCTTGAAACTGAAAGTTGCGCAAAATCTCAATTTTCTTACGAATTTTGGCAAAATTTCGAAAATTGTTTCCAATGAAAATTGCGAATAATAGTTGGATTTTTTAAAAACTTTTGTTATATTTGCAAAATTCTTTCTGGTATTTGAGAAAACTTCAAATCAAAAACCAACTTTAATCATTAAGCTTGAAACAGAAAGTTGCGCAAAATTTCAAGTTTCTTGCAAATTTTGGCAAAATTTCGAAAAAAAATTCAAATAAAAATTGTGAGTAAATGTTGAATTTTAAAAAACCTTTATTGAGTTTCTAAAATTCTTTCTGGTTTCTGAAAAAACTTCGAATCAAAAACCATATTTTTTAATCATTAAACTTGAAACAGAAAGTTACGCAAAATCTCAATTTTCTTGCGAATTTTGGCAAAATTTCGAAAATTGTTTCAAATGAAAATTGTGAATAATTGTTGGATTTTCTAAAAACCTCTGTTCTCTCTCTTAGTTCCTGTTTCCCCCAGTGGGGCATAGGGCTTCTACCAATTGTCGCCATTTGACACTATTTCGAGCCACGACCTTCAACTCATTCCACGATTTGCCGGAGGAGGTGATTTCGGCTTCAATTGTGCGTCGCCATGTTGTTTTTGGCCTTCCTCTCTTTCGCTTACTGCCTTGAGGATGCCAGTCCAATGCTTGTTTTGCAATGTTTTGTGGATTGCGCCGTAGGGTGTGTCCAATCCAGTTCCACTTTCTTCTCTTTATTTCAACGTCTACTGGAATTTGGTTTGTAGAACGAAGCAGATCGTGGTTCGATATCACTTCAGGCCATCGGATTCTAAGGATCCATCTCAAACACCGGTTTGCGAAAACTTGCAACTTGTTTGTGTTGCTTTTAGTTACTTTCCACGTCTCACTGCCGAAGACCAGGTTGGATTTGACTTTACTATTATATAGTTTGAGTTTTGTTTTACGGGAAAGTATTGAAGAGCTCCAAACGTTATTCAGTTGGGCGAACGCTTCCTTCGCTTTGTTGATTCCTCTGGCGATGTCTAGGTCGGCCCCTCCATCCACTGCTATGATGCTGCCCAAGTAGCAGAACTGTTCGCATCTTTTTACTGTTACGCCGTTTACTTGTATGTCCCTGCTAGTCGTAGCGCCAATCCGCATATCCTCTGTTTTTTTTGTGTTTATGTGCAGGCCTATCTCTTCAGCTTCTTGTTGTAACTTAGCTGTTTTGTCCATCATGTCGGTGAGTGTATGGGACATGAGGCAGATATCATCGGCGTAGTCGATATCTTCTAGCCTGCTTGATAGTCCCCAGCGTATTCCTCGAGGCTGTATTGTAACGCTCGTCATGACCCCGTCTAGTACTACTAGGAATAAAAGCGGGGACAACAAGCAAGCCTGGCGGACACCAACAGACACTTTGACCGCTTCTGAGAGATTCCCTTCGTGCAACATGTTGCAAGAGTAGTCCGCATACGATGCTTTTATGATGTTTACTATTTTGGGTGGGATGCCTCTCCGGTCTAAAGCCGCCCAAATGCTTTCCCATTTAATAGTAGCAAAAGCTTTTTGAATGTCTACGAATAATAGAAATACCGTGGTTTGCCATTCTACTGCTTGCTCTGTTATAATCCCCAACGTATTGATTTGGTCTACGCAGGATCTTGCAGGCCTTAAACCAGCCTGTTCTTCTCTCAACGTAGGTTCAATTGCTTTGCTCATTCGGGTGAGTATTATTTTGCAGAGTATTTTCGATGCAGTTGTTAATAGTGTTATGCGTCTCCAGTTGTTGCAATCGCGCAGATCTCCTTTTTTCGGGAACTTTATCAGAAGGCCATTGTTCCATTCTTTCGGTAGTGTTTCGGATTCCCAGATTATATTTATTAGAGGTGCCAGCATTTCGGTCGTGGTCATGCAGTTAGCTTTCATCATTTCAGATGTGATGTTGTCAATGCCTGGACTTTTCACGTTCTTTAGTTCCTTAATTGCCTTGCTTATTTCTGCTCTGGTTGGAGGTTTTGTGTCTATGTTTAGTTGTGTGATGGTTTGCGTTGTTTTTTTGTTCTTGAGTTATTCCTGTGAGAATCTCGTGGAAATGTTCCTGCCATCTATTGAGTTGTTCTTCTGTTGTAACCAGTAGCTTCCCATCTTTTGATTTTATTGGCTTTGTTTTTGTAGTTTTCTTGTTCGACAGCAGCTTGGTGGATTTATACAATTCTCTCAGGTTATTTTGGTTAGCGGCACGCAATTTCTGCAATATTGTCCACCCACGTTCTTTTATCCGATCTTACACTCCGCTTGATGTTAAGTCGAGGCTGCTTATATAATTCTTTTAGTAGAACTTTATCCAATGGGCAATGGGTTTGTACGATACTCTTTTTTAACAGCTTTCTGTTGGCGATTAGCTTCCATGTTTCTGGCGACATCCAGTACTTCATGCCTTTCTCGGTAAAACCTAGTACAGTGTTGTTGGTTTCAGTAAAGTTGGTCTTTATCTGATGTCTCTTCTATTCCCAAATTTTGCAAATTTGTTTTAGCTGTTATCGTTCTTAGCTCCTCGGAGTATTGGGCTCTAATTTCTGCTTTTTAACGTTGTACCTTTTGCTGGTGCGGTTTAATTGTTTGGGAAGGACTGCAACTTTAAGTCTTATTTCCCCCAGCAAAAGGTGGTGGTCGATGTCAATGTCGGCTCCTCGTTTGTTCCTTACTTGACGAAGCGAGCCCCGCCATGTTCGACTAATGGCAATATGGTCGATCTGGTTCTGGGTGTGGCCGTCGGGGGATATCCATGTGACCTTGTGGCATCGTTTATGCGGGAAGAGCGTTCCACCTACTACCAAATTCTGTTGGCTGCAGAAGTCAATGAACTTTTGTCCATTGTCCGGACAGTTTCCGATTCCATGAGTTCCCATGATATTTTCTAGACCAACGTTGTTGCTTCCTAGGTGTGCATTGTGCATTGAAAAAAACTTCTGTTGGATTTCCAAAATTCTTTCTGGTTCTTGAGAAAACTTTAAATCAAAAACCGGCTACAATTATTAAGATTGAAACAGAAATTTGCGCAAAATCTCAATTTTCTTGCGAATTTTGGCAAAATTTCAAAAATAGTTTCAAATGAAAATTGTGAATAATAGTTGGATTTTCAAAAAACTTTTGTTGGGTTTCCAAAATTCTCTCTTGTTTTTGAGAAAACTTCAAATCAAAAACTAACTTCAATTATTAAGCTTGAAACAGAAAGTTGCGCAAAATCTCAATTTTCTTGCGAATTTTTACAAAATTTGAATTTTTTTTAAAACAATTTTAAAAAATTGTTACAAATGAAAATTGTGAATTATAGTAGGATCTTCAAAAAACTTTTGTTGGATTTCCAATATTCTTTCTGGTTTTTAGGAAAACTTCAAATCAAAAACCAACTTTAATTATTAAGCTTGAAATAGAATTCTGGGAAAATTTCGAACATTGTTTCAAATGAAAATTGTGAATAATAGTTGCTTGTCTGGTTTTGCCTTGCCTGGCCTTATATGGCCTTCCCGGGCCCCGTCTGGCCTGCTCTGGTCTTGTGCGGTTTTGTCTGATCTTCTCTGGTCTCGTCTGGTCTTATTTGGTCTTGTCTGGTCTTGTTTGCTCTTCTCTGGTATTGCCTGGTCTTGTTTGGTGTTGTCTAGTCTTGTCTGGGCTTGTCTAGTCTGGTCTGGTTTTGTCTGGTTTTATCACGTTGTTGACAAGACAATTTTTGCCAACTTGTCTAGTTTTTTCTAACTAATTTTCTATTTGTCCAAAACTTTGCTTAAACATTGAGTGAACATTGTAAAAGTTTTTGCAAGGTTTGAATAAACTCAACCTCGCATTTTCATGGCATTCAAGATAAGGCCAAAACTGTTCGACTCCAACTGCTTCTTGAAACACCAAAATTGAATAGTTTATCAAATGTGTAAATAATATCTACATTTGCTAACAGATGATAAATGAAAAAAAAATCTTAATGTTTAAACAATTTTGTAATAATATTATAATAGCACCAGACAAGTCTGCTTTAACAAATTTGTTTTAAATTCAAGCTTCGCATTTGCACCCTATTACTTGACCCTTTGACCAATTTTCCTTAACCGTTCTTGCGCCACGCAGCGCGATCGCGCTGTTCGGTCCGCATTACTCGCAGATAAAGCACGAAGCGCTATCGCGCTGCCTAGTCCGACTCCGTTTTTAAAAACGCTTGGCACTAAAACGGTTAAAGTGTTTTTGCCTTCAAAAGTACCGTTAAAACTTCGTTATCCATAAAATGTTTATGAGAAGACTTTATCACACTTTTTGTTGCAATAAATAACGTTTTCCTGTCTAGCGAACATTTCAAATAACCATTTATTGCAATTAAAAACGTTTTCATGTCTAACGAACATTTCAAACAATCACCGGATTTTTGATAATTGTATAGAACAGTCCAGTCTCTTTTGCCTAACCTTGTTATGCCAACTGTCATTACGTTTTCTTGGCATTATTCTAGGCATCTTGTTATGCCAATTCCAACTGCTATTACGTATTTAGCGTTTTATATTCGAGTGTAAATGTTGAAGAATAGACAGAAAGGTGAAATGTAATGTGAACAAAACGTTTTTCAAATGGTAATTAGACGAGCACTGATACATGAAACGACAATGAGATTAACATGAAAAGTCAGGCTTGTGCATTGTGTGTGTGTTGTGAAGGGGAAGCGACAAAGCCGAAGGGGAGATTTTATCCCGCATTGTGTAAATCGGACGGAACACGCGTTCAATTGCACTGCAATTATTGTTAGAATTGATTACAAAAACTGGAATTTAATAGAATATCTAACAAATTGGAATTTCTGTATTTTTTGACTTGACAGACTTTACAAGACCTTACAAGACTTGAGAGGACTTAACAGGACTTGACAAGGCTTAACAAGAGTAGACAAGACTAGACTAGGCTTGAAAAGACTTGGCAAGACTTGAAAAGTCTTGTCAATGCTTGTCACGCATTACCAGAATTTGACCAGACATGACAAGCCCTGGGAAGACTTGACAAGAATTGCAATTGCAACCCAAACCCAAAAACTAATTCAGTTCCCGTTGCTAAATTTTGCACAGTTGCAACTAATTCAACTATATGTGCATAACCTTTAGCTAGTTGCTATAAACTGCGTAGTTTCTTAACCAAAAAAAATCTTGAAAATCAACTTTAACGAACTTATTTTGTTAGTCTAGAACCTGCCTTAGGTTATAGTGAAAACCATTTAAAAGTCACGAAGGTTGGCAAAGCATGTCAATGTAAATGGCGTGACGAGACTTTTGCTGATATATAAAAGGCATAACAAGACTTTAACTTGAATTAAGATTTGCAAAACGGAGAAACAATCGCGGATAATTAATTGCTAAGTAAATTTCGTAAACAAGACATCGAAGGTGACATATGATACCACTTGAACAGAAAGACGTCACGAGCCCAGACAAGGTTGACAATTACACAAACATGTTCTTTTTATCATGTCTGTTTTTCTTTCCAGAAAATGTCGTACGAGCTGCCACGCAAATCGAAAATGTCCTACGTGCTGTACCTAAGCATCCTGCTCCTCGTCATCACCGTCTGCCTCCTGTTCCTCTGCCCAAACATAGTCAACTACGTAGTCAACAACGCCTTGGGCATCCGACCAGACTCGCAAGTCTTCAACATCTGGAAGAAGACTGTAACGCCGTCCTACTTGGAAATCTATTTCCACAACTGGACTAACCCGCACGACGGCCACGACGCTACCATTAAGCCCAGGTTTAACGAGGTAGGACCTTTTAGATTCCTCGAAGTCAAAGAGAAAGTTAACATTACCTGGAATGATAATGGCACTATTAGTTATAGACAGAAGAAAACTTGGCAGTTTGATCAGGCTTCCAGCTGCTGCGACTTGTCTATTCAGTTGACCACTTTAAACGCGGTATTAGTCGTAAGTCAACAGAAACAACTCTAAGCTAACAACGGATTATAAGACTTAATGTTTCCAGACTTTGTCTCATAAAGCCAAGCACTGGAGTGCTATAGTAAAGTCCGCTTTGAATTTGGGCTTCGAAGCGGTCAGCCCGGATTTGTTTGTAACGAAGAACGTTAGCGAGTTGCTGTTCGATGGGTATGAGGATCACGTCTTATCCATAGCTAAGACGTTTCCGGGACTGTCTGGTTTACCGCCGATCGACAGATTTGGATGGTTTTATGGAGTGAGTACACCCCATCGCTAACTAGGCTAGACCACAAGTATCTTTGTTTCAGAAAAATGGATCTTCAGCGCCTGATGGCCACTTCAACATGGATGTGTCGGCAAGTACCAAGGGAACGTTGAGAAGCTGGAACTTTTGGAACAAAACTCCGTACTTTGAAGGACAATGTGGCGAAGTCGTCGGCTCCACTGGTGAGATATACCAGCCGGGACAGAGTCGAGACAAAGCCTCGTTCTTCTCACCCGACATGTGCAGGAACATTCCTCTGGACTACAAGGAAGACGTCGACATCCACGGCCTTACAGCATATAAATATATTGCATACAATAGTATGCTAGATAATGGTAAGTAAATGTGACCAGACAGACCAGACAGACCAGACGGACCAGACGGACCAGACGGACCAGACGGACCAGACGGACCAGACGGACCAGACGGACCAGACGGACCAGACGGACCAGACGGACCAGACGGACCAGACGGACCAGACGGACCAGACGGACCAGACGGACCAGACGGACCAGACGGACCAGACGGACCAGACGGACCAGACGGACCAGACGGACCAGACGGACCAGACGGACCAGACGGACCAGACGGACCAGACGGACCAGACGGACCAGACGGACCAGACGGACCAGACAGACCAGACAGACCAGACAGACCAGACATACCAGACATACCAGATGGCCAAGACGACGCGGACAAGACGACACGGACAAGACGAGACGTACAAGACGAGACGGCCAAGACGAGACGGACAAGACGAGACATTCAAGACGAGACGTACAAGACGAGACGGACAAGCCTAAACGTACAACCCTAGACGAACAAGCCTAGACGAACAGACTGGACGGACAAGCCTAGACGGACAAGCCTAGACGGACAAGCCTAGACGGACAAGTCTAGACGGATAAGCCTAGACGGACGAGCCTAGACGGATGAGCCTAGACGGGCGAGCTTAGACGGGCGAGCTTAGACGGACGAGGCAGACGGACGAGCCTAGACGGACGAGCCTAGACGGACGAGCCTAGACGGACGAACTTAGCCGGACGAGCCTAGACGGATGAGCCTGGACGGACGAGCCTAGACGGACGAGCCTTGAAGTACGAGCCTAGATGGTCGAGCCTAGACGGACGAGCCTAGACGGACGAGCCTAGACGGACGGGCCTTGACGGACGAGCCTAGACGGACGATCATAGATGGACGAGCCTAGACGGTCGAGCCTAGACGCTCACCCCTAGACGAACGAGCCTAGACGCGCGAGGATGTCTGGTATGTCTGGTCTGTCTCTAAGCTTGTCTATCTAGGCTGGTCTGTCTTGACTGCCAAACAACGAGATAACTCGTAGTTCATCAACGCAATCAAACCCGCCGAGGAGGAAATTATATCTGTCTCGGCTTGTCTGTCTAGGCTTGTCTGACTAAGCTTGTCTATCTAGGCTGGTCTGTCTAGGCTCGTCTGTCTAGGTTCGTCTGTCTAGGCTCGTCTATCTAGGCTCGTAGCGGACTTACCTAGACCGAGAAGTCTAGACCGAGGAGCCTAGACCGAGGAGCCTAGACCGAGGAGCCTAGACCGAGGAGCCTAGACAGACGATCCTAGACAGACGAGCCTCGACAGACGAGCCTAGACAGACGAGCCTAGATAGACGAGCCTAGACAGACGAACCTAGACAGACGAGCCTAGACAGACGAGCCTAGACAGACGAGCCTAGACAGACGAGCCTAGACAGACCAGCCTAGATAGACAAGCTTAGTCAGAAAGCCTAGACAGACAAGCCGAGACAGATATAAATTCCTCCTCGGCGAGTTTGATTGCGTTGATGAACTACGAGTTATCTCGTTGTTTGGCAGTCAAGACAGACCAGCCTAGATAGACAAGCTTAGAGACAGACCAGACAGATCAGACATACCAGACATACCAGACATACCTGACGGACAAGACGACACGGACAAGACGACACGGACAAGACGACACGGACAAGACGAGACGGAGAAGCCTAAACGTACAACCCTAGACGAACAGACTGGACGGACAAGCCTAGACGGACAAGCCTAGACGGACAAGCCTAGACGGACAAGTCTAGACGGATAAGCCTAGACGGACGAGCCTAGACGGACGAGCCTAGACGGGCGAGCTTAGACGGACGAGGCAGACGGACGAGCCTAGACGGACGAGCCTAGACGGACGAGGCTAGACGGACGAGCTTATACGGACGAACCTAGACGGATGAGCCTAGACGGACGAGCCTAGACGGACGAGCCTAGACGGACGAGCCTAGACGGACGAGCCTAGACGGACGAGCCTAGACGGACGGGCCTTGACGGACGAGCGTAGACGGACGATCCTAGACGGACGAGCCTAGACGGTCGAGCCTAGACGGTCGACCCTAGACGAACTAGTCTAGACGAACGAGCCTAAACGCACGAGCCTAGACGAACGTGCCTAGACGTACGAGCCTAGACGGACGTGCCTAGATGGACGAGCCTAGACGGACGAGCCTAGACAGACGAGCCTTGACAGACGAGCCTAGACAGACGAGCCTTTACAGACGAGCCTAGACAGACGAGCCTAGACCGAGGAGTCTAGACCGAGGAGCCTAGACCGAGGAGCCTAGACCGAGGAGCCTAGACCGAGGAGCTTAGACAGACGAGCCTCGACAGACGAGCCCAGATAGACGAGCCTAGACAGACGAACCTAGACAGACGAGCCTAGACAGACGAGCCTAGACAGACGAGCCTAGACAGACCAGCCTAGATAGACAAGCTTAGTCAGACAAGCCTAGACAGACAAGCCGAGACAGATATAAATTCCTCCTCGGCGGGTTTGATTGCGTAGATGAACTACGAGTTATCTCGTTGTTTGGCAGTCAATGTGTCAAGAATATAACATATGTAAAGGGATATCATCTAAATACAATTAACTTTATAGGGACGATATATCCAGAAAACGCGTGTTATTGCAATGGAGACTGCATGCCATCGGGAATATTAAACATTTCTTCATGCAGACACCAATCGCCACTGTTCGTAAGCCTTCCACACTTCCTCCACGCTGACCCAGTTTACACGCGAAACGTTGAAGGCTTGCATCCGAAAACCGACAAGCATCAGCTCTTCGTCGTTCTAGAACCAGTAAGAATCAAATTGCATGCAGATTTAGTCATAAACTCAATTTCTTATTTTGTAGAATACTGGCTTGCCTTTACAAGCCGCGGCTAGGATCCAAATGAACATGCATCTGAAGCCCGTAAAATACATGTCGTGAGTTGAAAACCGAGGATTTAAACCGAGATTTTATTTGGATTGTTTTAGGTTGATAAACGATGTTCCGAACGTGGTGTTTCCGATTCTTTGGTTTCAAGTGGAGGCCAAGGCGTCGGAAGCCTTCGTGGGAAAGCTGAAGCTTTTGCTCAACTTGAACGTGATTCTGAAGTGGGTGGCGGCGGTGCTGGTGGCGGTTAGTGTAGTGATGATCAGTGTTTCGCTTTACCTGATTAAAAGTGAGTTGAAGACACGGACAAAACCAGTTAAGGAGAGCGTTCCTTTGAGGATTACCAGGGATTACGACTGAGGGTGATAGTCCGAGTGTTTTGCATTTGTGCCAAAGTGTGTTTAGTGTCAACTAGTCAATGAATTTTCTGTTAGTCGTAACGGATTTTGCCAAGATTTTTTTGGTGAAAACTTGTTTCTGATTGAAACTTAAGGAAGAACTCTTGAGATTGATGTGATACTTATCAAGCATTAAAAAGACGATTTTAGAAGTACCAGTGCGTTAGATTTTAGGTTTAATAGAAGCTTGGAGATACAACCTTCGAAGTAAACGTTTTAAACGTTAATCTGCTTATTTCCTATTTGGAGTGGAAAAGTGAATTTGGAGTGAAACCCAAATTTTGGTTTTGCTCAAATCAAGCTTTTTTTCTTTGATAATTTATTGTTGTTTATTTTTATACTATTTATATACATTGTTGCCAAATTAATTGCGTTTTGAAAACTAAAATTTATGATTTTTTTCCATTTTCATAATAAACTGTTCCAGTTCGAGTTCTTAATCCGTTTCAGTAAATCTGTAAATTGTTAACAAGCTTTGTCTTTTAAATTTTTAAAATTTTCTGTTTCAATCTTTGCTTTGACAAATATGCAAGACGAACTACAAAGTCTTTCCAAACTTTGTCTATAGATAATTCGACACAAAAATCGACAATATTGTCACTTTGACGGTGATGTGTCAAATTGACCACCGAGATCGTGCGATTGGACCCCGCTTTTCTTGTGGGTTTTTTTTTAAGTCGCATGTCTATGCGAATAAGCCACAAACCACTGCGGCCCTCAAAGCCAACCTAAGTCACGCCATCGGTCAAACTCAGCCTGATTTATGCGCCATGGAAAAATGGACATTTCGCGCCACCCGGCCGCGGCAGATATTTGCAAGATGTTATATTCCATACATAATAAATTCCTTAAACTAATCTTATATTTGCTCTGTCATTGGTCATATAAACTGTTGAGCAATAAATCGTTAAATTAAATTAAATAATGGCATCAAAAGGCCTTTCAAACAAATAAAAAAATGCGATGATATCTCACACACAATTTGTTTTATTTAAATTTAAAGATACCAAGCGCTTAATGAAAGACCCTATACATGCTCCTGGAAAGACTTATGTACAACAGTTGGGATTAGTTTGTAGGTCCAGCGTCCATATGTTCCGTTTCTTTTCCGTTTTTTCTTGCCACTTTTCTAATGTCCTAAAAATCTTTAATCTGTGAATAATGTTTCTAAAATCCCGTGGCTGTTGTTTTCTCGACTCCGCTGAATCTTTCACGCCTCTCTTTAATTTGTAATTCTATAGGAGGAATCCCTGCAATGACTCCTACCCCTTCGGTTGAAATAGTTCGATATGCAGAGCAAACTCTAAAACCTATCATCCGTGTAATTCTTCCGAGTCTCTGTAGCTGTGTTCGCTTGTTTGATATCGAATGCCAAACTGGTGCAGCATATAATAGTTGAGAGTGTATCACACTCGATAATAGTCTCCTCTTGGATGCCTTTGGTCCTCCAATGTTCGGCATAAGGCTAACAAGGGCAGTCGTAGTCTTGTCTGCCTTCTGAACGGTTCTGATAATGTGCTCGGTAAATGTTAGTTTTGGATTCAACCACACCCCAAGGTACAAGATCTACTGGGTGTAATTGTAAATCCCTGTATGTGAAAAGTATAGGAGATATCTTCCTTTTAGTTGTAAGAAGTACTGCCTCAGTTTTCTCTGATGCCAGATTTTTTCTTCCAACCAGTTTAAAACTCGCTGTAGTCCAGTGTTTGTCCTATTCATTAGAATTTGTTCCTCCACCCTCGCTATATCATCTATCAAAACCTATTAACGTGCTTCATTGTGGCATATCAGATTTCAGAGGACCGTCATACAGAATATTCCACCGGCTTGGAGCCAGTACTGATCCCTGTGGAACACCACTCTTTATTCTCATTATTTTAGTGGTTCCTTCTGCTTCTAGAACTATCTGCGTTTCTGATAAATATGACGCTATAGTATTAATTAGACTTTTCTCGATGTTCCTCCTTCTTAATTCTTCTAGAATTTGCTGCAATGATGCGTTATTAAAGGCGTTCCTCACGTCTAGCGTTATTACTGCGCACAGTCTTCGGTAACGACCAGAATAGGCTGCTGCTTCATTGGCAACTTTTATTACCGCATTGACGGCATCTATCGTCTGTCGACCTTCCCTAAAGCCATATTGCTTATCCGACAAGTCCCCCTGTATATAGTATTTCTACATCTAAAGCTTTAGCCTCTTTCTAAAAGGCACATTGGTCTATAAGACGCCGGATTTTGAATTGGTTACTTCCAGTGGCGGCTCGCCCATAAGGGCTGCAGAGCTGCAGCCCTCCCGCCAAAATGAAAACATTTTTTTAATTATTATAAACTATTCCATTAGTATACAATTATTTTACAAAAATATATTTTTTCGTTCGTAGTATATTTATTCTTTGAATTATAGGTAATAAATACCTCGATAGGCGTTCTGCAGTGGCGGATCCAGGGGGGGGGCTAAGGGGCTCAAGCCCCCCCCAAAATCATCTGAGTTCTTCGGTGCCAAATCAAAGTGAACTCATCGGAAAATATATTTTCATAGTTCTTCTTCTTTTTGGCGCAACAGCTTAACTGGAACCTAGGTCTCCTCCCCTCCCTTTTCGTATACTTGTGTTTGGTGTCTAGGTCTTAGACACAATCGGGCCCTTACGTTTTTTAACGTGGGCGGCGAGCCAGATTTGAGGGAGGTTTTCTCGGCAAATTGCTCTGATGACTTTGCCAGAGTCATCCATAAGAGGACGGTGGCTTATTATAATACCTGTCCCGGGATCAAACCGCTAGCGCCGTACATGCACTCTGCCGCGCATAATCTAAACCTAGCTGTCCTGAAGGCATGCAGCTTGCCTAGTGTTTCGCTTTCACAGCATTAGATTAGATCTTAGGTTGCATTAGATCTTAACCTTTGTTATGAGATGTTAGAAAGTGTAGTAAGAACGAGACGAGTCGCTTTTCGAGAGCAGAGCGCTCTTCGATTCTCGATCTGTTCCACCTTCTCCAAGTGCTATCGTAAAGTCCTGTGAAGTTAGCAACCGAATTTGCAAAAATTTAATATTACATCAGAGTTCCCGGCAGATATGAAATAGTTCTAGAGTACTTTGTGCAAAATTTCAATAGTTCTGCAGAATTTCCCGAAAAAAATGGAAAATACCAAAATTGAGCTAGCAACCACTTTTGAGAAAAACTGTGCGTTTTTTACATATTCCTGTTCCACGACCATAGTTCTGGGGTACTTGATCAATATTGCAAAAAGTTCTGCAAAAATTGACATTTTGCAAAAAAAAAATGAATTTTGAAACTTGCAAAGAGTTCTATCAAAGATGCCTTTGTCATTTTTTGATAAAAACCTTAGTTGAAAAGATATTTGCAATAATAAGGGACCCATTATTTTGAATGAAAATTTATAAAAATCGCAGAACAGTTCTGTTTGCAGTATCCAATAGAACTCTTAGAGTTCTATCGAAAATCCTTATAATTTGTTTCTGTAAAGTTAAAAATTAGAAAGATTTGCGAAAAATTAGACTTCAACAATGCGACGAAGTGAAGATGAAAAAAAACGGGCGACAGTTCTGTTTGTAGTTCCCGGTAGAACTCTTAGAGTTCTATGGAAAGTCCTTACAAGATTTTTCTGTAAAATTAAAAATTAGAAAGAAATGCGAGAATTTTGACTTCCCCGATGTGACGAAATGAAGAGAAAAAAATCGCACAACAGTTCTGTTTGCAGTTCCCGGTAGAACTCTTAGAGTTCTATCGAAAATCCTTATAACATTTTTCTGTAAAATTAAAAATAGAAAATTTTGCGGAAAATTGAACTTTACCGACGCGACGAAGTGAAGAGAAAAAAATCGCGCAATAGTTCTGTTTGCAGTTCCTGGTATAACCCTTAGAGTTCTATCGAAAATCTTTATTAGATTTTTCTCCAAAGTTAAAAATTCGAGAGATATGGGAAAATTAAACTTCACCGATGCGACGAAGCAAGGAGAAAATAATCGCGCAATAGTTCTGTTTGCAGTTCGTGGTAGAACTCTTAGAGTTCTATTGAAAATCCTTATAACATTTTTCGTCAAAGTTAAAAATTCTAAAGATTCGCGAAAAATTAGACTTCACCGATGCGAAGAAGCAAAGAGAAAATAATCGCGTAATAGTTCTGTTTGCAGTTTCTGGTAGAACTCTTAGAGTTCTATAGAAAATCCTTGAAATTCTTGAAATCCTTGAAAACTATTGAAATTTTGCACAAAGTACTCTAGAACTATTTCATATCTGCCGGGAACTCCGATGTAATATTATATTTTTGCAAATTCGGTTGCTAACTTCACAGGACTCTATCGTAAACACAGAAAATCTGACCACGATGTAGCAGCTGCACGCGTTTACAGTGACGATTTACCTCATCCTCTCCCGTTATCGGGAGAAATATCTGTTTGGAAGGAGCTGAACAAACAGCAGCTCCAAATATAAAAATTTTGCTACAAATTCTCGCTACATTACCAGTAACCACTTGTAGTATGGAGCGCAGGCAGCTTCTCTTCGCTTAAACTAATAAAATCCTACCTTCATACGACAATGGCCCAAGACAGGTTAACCGGTTTGGCGTCCTTGTATATTCACCGAGATATCTCTGCTAATCTACAACCTAACGAGTTATTGAGGAATTTTCGAAAATTTATCCGAAGAGACTTATTATGCGTTAAGCAAAATAAAATGTGTGTTTTTAGTGTTTTCTTTGCTAGTCTCTACTTTACCTACTCTCAGCGGGGTCAAGCCCCCCCCAAATGACAATCCTGAATCCGCCCCTGGCGTTCTGGATGTGTGTATTGTGTAATTTAGTGCGGTTGTATATTCATATCTTGGGCTGCAGTCAGTGCAGACCGAGTCTCGCCGCGTAGTTAGTGTGTTGAGCAGGTTACCCCCACCAATATGTATATCGTAGGCTGCAAACATTGCAGTCCGCACTCTGTATTTTAGGCATTTTATGAGTTTGCTTCTAAGAACTCGAGTTTCGGCAACGGCAAAGAACCTTTGGTGGACAATTAATTGGTGGACAATTGAAAAGTGGACAATTTAAAACAAAGTATTAATAAATGAGTAGTTCTTAGCTATACACATAGAATGTAAGATAATGAATTTAATTTTAATAAAATTTTTATAGAAATGAACGAAGCAAAATATTCAGTTAGGCTGTTGCAAAAGATCAATTTTGCACGACTGGAATTTCAAGAAAAAATTGAAAGTACATCATTAGGACGGTTAACTCCAGATTTAAATATTGGTCCAGTGTCACAAAGTCGTTCAAATAATTATGACTGAAAATTTAATTTCAACATTTATATGAAGCATAATTGGTTAACATTTTGTCACTGAATTAAAAAATTCAATATGTTTCTGTATGTGTCAATAAAACTGCGGTTTTTTCAACTCGTAGTGATTTTTTATTATAATTTTTTCCAGCCCTCCCACAAACATCATCCACGAGCCGCCACTGGTTTCTTCCCCTTTCTTAACAAGACCAGTCGTGCCTGCTTCCACTCTGTTGGAAACTTTGCTTTCGCTGCCAGCTTATTGTATACTTTTAATGTATAATCTGGTTTTTCCATTGCCACTCGTTTTATTATTTCTAGCAGATCTTCAGATTTCTATCTTTCCTGGGCCAGGTGCCTTGTTGTTTTTCAGTTTTGTGGATGCTAGAAACAGCATTCATCTAGTGAGAAGTCAGTAAAGCTCAATGTCGATGTCGAAGGTCACATTTGGATGGACAGGTAATAAGTGGTTAACCACTTTCTCCATTGTTTCCATATTCAGTTTTATTTTCGGAGGATAACCAAGAATCTATTTCCTGACTATCTTATAGCCATCTCTCCAGATATCGCTGTCTATGTTGTTACAAATTATTTTCCAGCAATTTTTTTCATATGTATATGCTGTTTCTCAATGCTTACTTAGTCTCTTTGCATTTTTCATTGGTGCTGGGTTGCATATGGTAAGTTTTTTTTACTGTTCTTTCACTTAAGCATTCCATGCGAAGCTTCGATATTTGCTCCGTCCACCAGTATACTGACTGACCACTAGTAGGTGCTCTTCTTTTGGCATTGTTTTATCGCAGAGTTTGGTGAGACTATTTGAGAAGCCTCTTGCTGATGTTGTGTCCTGTACGACCTCGTCCAGTGCCCTTCGTAGTATTTCTGATATATCTTACTTGCTTGCCATCCCATGCTTATCTTCTTCCGCTTTACTGTCTGTTTCTTGTCTGTGATATCGAAAATTATATAATTGTGATCGCTTAAAGATTCCTAATCACTCACTCCCCAACCTGTAATCTTTGGTCTGATATCCTCTGTTGATATCGTCAAGTCGAGTAGATTAGATTAGATTAGATTAGATTATTTATTCATACCAGAGACAAATTACAATTTGTATAGTACAGGTCAAATTATATATATTTTTAGCATATAAAAAACTAGGACTGGAAAATTATTTGGTTTAGATCAGGGGTCTCCAAACTTTCCAGCCTTAGGGCCATACTGATTACTCCAGTAAGTTCCGAGGGCCAAAACCATATTATCATTGTTGCCGGTGGTAAAAAGTGAAATAGTCCACTGATGAAAAAAAAGTCCGGAAAAGTACGCAACGTTTTAAAAAGGCTACAAATCGGACTAAAGTCCGCAAAACGGCAACACTGCATATTATTAATTTTCCTGTCATTATCTGTAATTTCTAGATTAGTCGTAGAGTACGAGCCATGAGGAGTAACGTGACACGACATCTGATGGTCACAAGCGGAAATAGGTAGTACCTTCTATCGCTAACAGATGGCGCTAATAGCACGTACAGAATAATCTCGTTGGTTCGAGAAAGTTCTGGTGTCTTCCACTCACTTCTAGATGGCAGTAATTGGAATATATAAGAAGGCTAGTGGCGCAACCACAAGTCAGTTCCTATGACACTGTTGTGAAATAAAATAGTGCGTACCTCCTTAAAACGTGTTTGTGCGTGTTTAAGTTTAAGACATCTTTGTAACAGTATTTTGATTTGAATTGTTGCTTTTGTGTGTGATTTAGTAGTATGGAAAAAAAGCGAAAAATTGATAGGGATTGCAGAAAATTCAAAGATCAGTGGAACATTCAGTATTTCGTAATTGAGTCCAGTAACAAGGCGCTATGTTTGATTTGCAATGAAAGCATAGCCGTTCTCAAGGAATATAACATTAAACGTCATTATGAAACAAAACATTTTCAAAATTACTCAAAATATACAGGAAGTTTGCGGACAGAAAAATTCGAAGCTATGAAGCGCGGATTGAAATCGCAGCAATCTTCATTTACAAAACTCAAAACTGAACAAGAGGCTGCAACTCGTGCCAGCTTTCGTGTGGCTCTTGAAATTGCAAAACGTGGAAAACCATTCACCGATGGAGAAATGATCAAAGAATGCAAATTGCAGTAGCCGAAGAAATGTGCCCTGAAAAGGTAAATTTATTAAAAACTGTCAGTATGTCAGCAAACACTGTGGCTCGAAGGGTAGAAAACATCGCTGAAAATATATCCTCTCAACTGTTCGACAAACATGGACATGTTGAGTGGTTTTCTTTTGCCTTGGATGAGTCAACGGATGTGTCAGATACTGCTCAGGTGTTGATTTATCTTCAGTAGATAAAAGCTATGAAGTGCATGAAGAACTTCTTGATATGTATAGTATTCATGGCACAATAACTGGTACAGATATTTTTAAAGGAGTTGAAATGGCCATTAATCAAAAGAACCTTCGATGGAAAAACTTGAAATGTATTACAACTGATGGAGGCAAAAACATGAGTGGGAAAGATAAAGGAGTGGTCGCTCTTGTGTCAAAGGCTGTAGAAAATGACGGTGGTTCAAAACCATTAGTCTTACATTGTATCATTCATCAACAGTCTTTGTGCGGAAAATGTTTGGATATGTCTGAAGTTCTGAAACCAGTCATATCAACTGTTAATTTTATCAGATCTTTTGGGCTGAATCACCGACAATTCCGACAATTTATTGAAGAGATTGGAGAAAATGACTTACCTTATCATACTGCCGTACGTTGGCTTAGTTATGGGAAAGTCCTTCAGCGCTTTTTTGAACTTCGAGCAGTGATCGAAATTTTTTTGAATGAAAAGCATCGCCCTCTTACTGAAATACAAAACAACGCATGGCTGTGGAAGTTGGCATTCTATGTTGATTTGACAAAGCATGTGAACGAACTGAATTTGATTATGATTCTAATCATTCTTTTTTGAATTGTAAAGACTTCTTGACTGTGTGACCCACCCCAAAAAAGGATTCCGTATGACATAACTGAGTAAAATTGACCAAAGTATGCTGTTCTAAGAGTTTCAGGATCTACCACTTTTTTTAGTTCCTTAAGTGCATAACAAATTCTATTAAGTCTGCCACACAACTGCTTCACATGTTCTGACCAACACATAAATTCATCAATGGAAATTCCGAGAAAGTTGTTTTGTTGGCATATAATATTTGTGTCTTATAAAGATTGATGGAGTCTGGATACAGTGAAGTATTTCTACAATGTCTGAAAAGAATACAGTTTGTTTTGGATGTGTTCAGAACTAGAGCATTGTTTTGGAACCAATTTGCAATGTTTTCTGTGGCATTGATAGTTTTGTCACACAATAAGGTTCCTTTTCTACTATAAGCAAGTTAGTGTCATCGGCATATGAAGTTACAGCAATAGTTGGGTCTGTTATGATATTTGTCATATCATTTACATATAGGATGAACAAGATCGGACCAAGTACACTACCCTATGGTACACCCATAACAATTGTTTTCTCATCTGAAAAATATGTTTTTGTATTATGCTTTACACATACTGTTAGTAGTCTGTTTGAAAGATAAGATCTAAACCAGTCATGTGCTATTCCGTGAATCCCCATTTTATATAACTTGCACAGAAGTATTTCATGGTTCACACAGTCAAAAGCCTTCGACAGGTCCAGAAATACACCATGAGCAATATAGCCATTGTCCAGATCATGAAGGATCCTCTCAATAAAAGCGAAAATGGCAGTTGTAGTAGATTTACCCTTCTGAAATCCATGCTGATTATTTGTTATCACTCTGTTTGCCCTCAAAAATGGAACGAATCTTCTGCACATAATAATTTCAAATAATTTAGGAAAGGATGAAAGTAAACTAATGGGTCTGTATACAGACCCATTAGTCTACTTTCATCTTTCATTAGTTTACTTTGATCCACTTCTAGTGGAAAATTATAATTTTCCACTAGAAGTGGATCACCCTTATTTTTGAACAATGGCCTAATAATTGCCACCTTCAGCTTAGTGGGCAAGATGCCTTGTCTAACTTTCATCCTTCCTCTGAAGGATTCCTTCAGAATGTAAGTTATAGGTTCTAAAATATATTGACTGATATTCTTCAGTAAAACATAACTTATTTCATCGTCTCCCGATGAATACTTGTTTTTCAAACTATTTATCACTTCTTAAACCTCATTTTGGATTATCTCTGTTAAGTAAATCGATGTGTTGCATTCTGGCACAAGGTTACTTTCGAAATTATTTGCAGTATTACCACATATGTTGAGTATTGATGAGTAATCCTGTCTTTGATAAAGTTGGCTTTTCCCCTTCATTTGCAATTACCAAGTCATTTGATGCGATCCACTCTGTTAACATTTGGACACTTATGTCTGAAAATTCCATACCCCATTGAGGGGATTTCGCACTAAAGTCACCAGCCACAATGCTTTTCTCTTTGGTATTCCTAATTTGAGATCCAATGTTATAAGGACTTTCTTCAAAGTGTATCTACAACAGCTGAGCAAGCAGGGTTCATACTTCTAATGACGGGATTACGGTGAAATTAACGTAACGGGTTGCGACGAGACGTGACGTGACGTAAAACTCAAACATATTTGATTTATATACGGCTGATTACGTTTGACTCGACGTGACGTGAAAGCTACCAATCTTCAATCTTCGTGTCGCGTTACGCTAAGTTGGACTTCACGTAAACGTGACTGAACGTGACTTCTTTAAGCCGATCAACGCTCTCGATTCTCGCGCGCATGCACTCGAATTCAAGAGGGACATTTGGTTCAATAGCCAGCAACTACAACAGAAAAAATAGAAGAAAATGTCGAAGAACGATACTTTATTGGTTGAGTGTGTGTTAAGGTAGGTCACACACTACCTGGAGAAAAAAAGTTTCGGTTTTATACGTGCACAGTACGGTTTTCGCGTACCCGACCTTTTTTAATACCCGGGTATCGGGTATTATTTTTTCATATACCCGAGTTTACCGGGGTACCCGGGTGTTTAGGCTAGGGTGTTAGACCCGGGTGTTTAGTGTTTAGGTTAGGCTTAAAAAGAGGCAATTTTCTGAAAATAATGTTTTATTTTACTACGAAAGAGTGAAGAATGTCAATAAGTGTCCTTAACTTATAGTACAATCAGTCACGCAGTTAAACAGTCTTCTTCTCATTAACTAATTGGGAACTAAAATAGCTTTTTACTACAATAAATTCTGTTATAAAATAACAATAAGGCAGCTGGCGAGGACTCTATCGTTGCTGACCTGTGGCAAGACCTGACCTGTGCTGACCTGTGTGCTTGAAACAATGCCGTGCGCAAGCTAACCGAGAAAAAATTAACTAAATAAACTTTCTTCTCTGACACATAAACCACATAGTTCAAATTAAACTTATTAGATTTGATACACGAGGAAAGACTATCTGGATTATGTAAATATTTGACAAGAGAAAATAAACGCACATCTCTTCTTTCTTTTACTCTTAGATTGAGGGCTGCGTAAAGTTCGTCAGATAAAGTAGTACCGATTTTTTGGATAGTATCCAGAGGAACTGACAAAATGGCATCGCAGGTACGAATGGCATCGAAAGGAGAATGGAAATTGTTTCTTCTTCTTCTTTCGAATAGGCCTACTGTGGACCACGCTTGTTCAACTGTTGGGCTTTGATCTTTGCCCAGTATTATCGCATCTTCTTCTGCCGGTGTAACTCCTTTCTCTCTTCTGTCTAGGGGGTACCTTTCCTTCAGGGTTTTTTTCTGAAATCCACGGACTTCCTTCAGGGTGCGTCTCCGAAAAAGTCTATTTTGGAGATCTGTTATACCCAGTTTTTTAATATCCTTCTGGGTTTCTGTCAACCAAGTGGTACGAACATTCTTGTTTTGCTAGAAGGCGAACTGACGGTTGGTTAGTCGGTTTGGAGGCAATCTTGCAACGTGGCCATAGGGGCCCCGTTTGAAGCTGTTTATTAATTTTAGAAATGTTTCTACAAATATCAGGTACTCTTTACGCTAAGTTATCGTCACTGTCGCTGTCACTAGAAAAAACCGGTCAAGTGCGAGTTGTGACTCGCGCACCGAGGGTTCCGTACAAACTTGTAAGTAAGGTATCTTTTTTTGTGGAGGACGTAGCAAGCACATTCAGTTAACTTGACAAGTGACCCTCATGAAATCACGACCATCTTAGTACCGCTGCAAGCATAACCTCAATATGTCGCTGTGGTACGATGGAATTATATTATTTCCATATTTATATTCTGTATACCTATATACCCTGTATAAAGGTATACAGGGTATTTTTTTTAAATAATGCGAATATTTTTAAACTTATAACAAGAAAACTTTATTTTAGTATTACACTTATTCACTAACTTATATTAAGATCTAACTGTTTCTAGATCTAATATAAACTAATATATTAACTATTTCCAGATCTATTTCGATACTCTGAACATTCAGTTGTTCAATTGACTGCTTTTTGGGCAATTGACTACCAAAAAATATAGGGCGAACGTGATTTAAGTATAATATACTTAAATCATATTATCTACAACATATTATTTAGATTATGTAGATTATAGTATAGTATTATTATGTCGATTATCAACATATTATGTAGATTATAAAGAAAAATTAGACGAAATATAATATATACAGGATGTTACGGGACTTGAGTATGTCGCATGTCGGTTATAAACAAGCAAAATTTAGACATAATATATACCCTGTATATATTATGTATATAGAGCGTACCTGATGAAATGCATAACGAATATAAACAAAGAAAATTCAGAATAAACAGCTTGGTGCCAACACATACTTTTTAACCATCGGCCCTAAACGAGGAGAACCTAACTTTATGTAACCCATATGCTTCTGGAGCCTGACAATACCACTACGACAACATTAGTGTATTTTCATAAGTTTCTAATAGTAGATTCGCATTTTTCTTGTAATTAAACTACATATTTACGGTTCTCAGATTTTTCCCTTTACATGTGCTGTAAGACACTACTACTGCCAAATTTCATGATTCTAGGTCAACGGGAAGTACCCCATAGGTTTTGATTCCCTTTTGAAATCGCAAAATATGCGACATACACGGTTATATCTTTTGATCGTGTTGACTTACAAGTTTGATTTTTTCACAGCTGAAAGAGACCGCAGACCCGAGTATTTGGTACAAATTTCAACTTGTTACCTCTACGCGTTCCTGAGAAAAATGGTCTTGACAGACAGACAGACGGACGGACGGACGGACAGACGGACAGACAGACAGACAGATGGACAACAAAGTGATCCTATAAGGGTTCCGTTTTCGGTACGGAACCCTAAAAATTAGACGAAATTTAATATATACAGGATGTTACGGGGCTTGAGTATGTCGCATGTTGGTTATAAGCAAGCAAAATTTAGACATAATATATACCCTGTATATATTATGTATATAGAGCGTACGTGATGAAATGCATAACGAATATAAACAAAGAAAATACAGAATAAACAGCTTGGTGCAAACACATACTTTTTAACCTTAGGATCTAACTGTACGCAACCCATATGCTTCTGGAGCCTGACAATACCACTACGACAACATTATGACAATGTCCGGGTCTGACAATGAAATAGTACCCGGGTACTAACAAAAATTCATATACCCGGGTATACCCGGATCCGGGTACCCGGGTAGAAAACCCTAGTGCACAGTGACAAAACGGTGCTAAATTATTAGTGTAAAAAGATTATGAAGTTTCATTGCAATCGGAATTAATCTTCTGACTCCGGAGTTATGTGGAAACTGTCAACAAATATGGTTAAAAGACGCCTAACAGCATAACATACAAATTTACACTAATTAACACTATTCATAAAGGTCTTAAATTAAAAGTAATTATAGGTTTATTAAAGAGGAAATATAATTAAAAAAGGAATTAAAGAGGAAAAAAAAGGAAAACAATTTTTACGACAAAAATAATGAAGAATAATTATTAAAGTAAATGGGTTTAGTTAGTGCCGAAATCCTTTTTGCTGTCCAATTTCGGCATTGCTTTTCTTGAATCTATCTGGGCTTTGATGAAACCTTCTGTCATTTAAACGTAATAAAGTCGGGACACAGCCTGAATATATAACTATATTGAACCTTTACAGAGCTCTATAACTCTAATGAGTCTTTTAGGTCTACCAAAAACAAATCTCATGTGAAATTTGTTCATAAAAGCAAAGCTGTACTGATGACAGATAAATCTCGAAACGCGTCTACAGATGACTATCCACTTAAGGTACCATAGAAAGATAGGTATCATAACATAAGAAAGACTTGATCTTAAAAAACAATGTCATTTTTCTGGTTTTTGTTGAGTGCCACGAAAATGGACTGAAAGCTATTAAATAACAGACAAATTTCACATAAGGTTTGTTTTAGACAAATAACTCTAAAAAGACTCGTTAGTGTTATAGAGCTCCGGAAAGGTTGAATATATTTAATATATTCAGTCTGCGTTCCGACTTTATTAAGTTTATATGATTATCTATAAAGTAGTATGGTTTTTGCCAATTATAAATCCTTCTGTCATTGTTTTATTGCATAAAGTGGCTGAAGCTTCGGTCACAGATTTAACTGCTTTTTCTACTGCTAGTGTGTTAAATGCAAGGCGTAATAAATCCAAATCCGTTGAAATCGAATCGAATCCAATCCGCTGAACCCCCCAAACCCCCCACTGGCTACGCCCATGGTCCTCGCCACCAATTATCTTTTGCCTAGCAGTTCGTTGGTCTGTTATAAAGCTGTGCTCTCTAGCAGGTATTTTTTGATGAGAGGAACACAACAGAAAAACAAACAAACCGACAAACAAACGAAACAAATGAAAAAAGAAAAAACAATGGAAACAAACACCAAGACGGCGGAATAGCTGGGCGAAAGCTCAAACCCGCCAAGCGGCAAAGGACACATGCAGGTATTTTATTGCTTTTAGGACAAGCACATTTAAGAAAATCTCGACATTTACAGACCGAAATATCAAACAAAACTTTACTTCCAAGATGAAACTCTTCCAACTTGTTTTTAGGTATTTTTGTGTGAGACTAGAAGGTTTTTGCATTTTATATAATAAGTTCGTAATATTACCTTCATTCGTTTTGGTTCCATTTTAGAAATAGAAGATGTCGCCCATTTTTGTATTAGTATTGAAACTACATCAGCCTCGATTCCTTTATATGTTAGCTCTTTCATCGTTTCCCTCTTAAATTTTAACCTATGTCGGACCCTCTCATAAAACTTCATCACATCTTCGTAAGTTGATAATATTTTGTCTTTTAAATCACATAAATCGCCAAATAACTTTGGCGCTTAATAAATTTCACTTTTAAATCACAAATGACTTTGGTACAAATAATTTTGGACACTTCCAACTATTTCGTGTGCGTAATAGACCTTTTACAGTTAGATAAGCGCATGTGCGTCTGTCATGATTAGAGGCGGGAATATGAAAGTTTCGGGCACATTCTGTTATTTTCACTCGTTATACGTCAAAAAAGTGCCCGAAAACATGACGGAAATTGACGCCTGCGCACAAAAAATTTAAACTATTAAAAGGTCTATTACAAATAATTTCGTAGTTATCATTACTAAAGACTATTACGCATGGAATCTGATATCAATTACTTGAGTCGAATATGAGTAAAGTGACGTCAAAAAAATATTGCAAAAAAAATATTAGCTAAATAGTTCTGACAGACCGGAGGCAATAAAATTTAAAAAAACCGGCCAAGTGCCAGTTGTCACTCGCGCGCCGAGGGTTCCGTACAAACTTGTAAGGTATCTTTTTTTTCTGTGGAGGACGTAACTGTATGCAACCGATATGCTTCTGGTGTCTGACAATACCACGCAACACACTAGTGTATTTTCATAAGTTTCTAATAGTAAATTCGCATTTTTCTTGTAATTAAACTACATATTTACGATTTTCAGATTTTTTCCCATTACATGTGCTGTAAGGCACCGCTTCTTGTCAAATTTCATGATTCTAGGTCAACGGGTCAACCTAAAGGGTACTCCTTTAGGTTTTGATTCCTTTGTGAAATCGCAAAATATGAGACATAAACGGTCATATCTTTTGATCGCGTTGACTTACAAGTATGATTTTTTCACAACTGAAAGAGACCGCAGGCCCGAGTATTTGATACAATTTTCAACTTGTTACCTCCACGCGTTCCTGAGAAAAATGGTCTTGACAGACAGACAGACAGACAGACGGACAACAAAGTGATCCTATAAGGGTTCCGTTTTCGGTACGGAACCCTAAAAATAATAATAAAGCTTGACATATTAATTAACGGCAACATTTGGCACATTTTTTAATTCTGAGAATTTTTTTAAAACGAAAAGAAATTAAATTGATCCACCCTAGTGTGTGTCTCACCAAACTAGATTCTTCTCCGAAAAATCTCTATCACACCAACTTCGTTCGTACTCGTTTCCTCGATTCCAGAGTTTAAGACAAATATCCAACCAAAATTAAATTGAACAATTTCAAATACCTTACCGTTAAGTTTACGTCAATTCACTTCACGTCGCGTCGCGTCACGTTACGTTAAGATCGTAAACCCGGCGTTACAAACTGCTGCGATTAAGAACTAGCGCTCCAGAAAGAACTTTTTCTGTAGAACGTCTGTAGCTTTGATAGACTTTTCAGTTGCCTTCGATACTGTATGGAAAAAGGGAATGGTCTCCAATTTTTGGAAAGAATCCGATGCTATTCAACTGCAACACAGCTTTATAACATGCTCACCCAAAGATACCAGATCACCAAGAGATCACCAATAGATACTTTAAGGGTTTCTAGGTTTTTCAACAGATACTTTCATATACTATCGGATTCATTTAGGTGGCAATAGAAGTAACAAGAAAAAATTAATAAAGGGTCTACCGCAAGGATCAGTTCTAACACCTCTTCTATTTATTACCTAAATCTTTGAGTTCCCTGAATCAAACACTGATATGGCATTGGCCTGTAGAAACAAAGAACTCCAACAGATACATTTTGGGTCGATGTAGGTGGCGATAGAAGTAACAAGAAGTAAGTAAATAATGGTCTACAGCAAGGATCAGTTATATCTCTGACTTTTCTGAACAAAACACTGAGAGACAATGAACTCAGTCATAATTGCCGCAGCCGACCTGGCAACGATGAGTGATTACTTTAAAAACATGGAGACTACAACCGAACACAAATGAAACTGAAGTATGTGCCTCGAGTTACTTTTTCATGTCCGGTGGTTTCCGATGGTGGAAGGATTGGCCACTGTCTGATGGGACAATGTTACCAGGGGGCGCCGGCATGTTCTGCATATATAGGAGAAAATGCGCGCGTGGAGGCTGCCTCACATGAGCCTAGATAATCGGTAAATACGGAGCTTCAAGTAGTATTCAATAGTTAATTCGACAATTAGAGCTAGTCTTGAAATCCTTATCAATGCTTGTCTCTGTTTTATTTGGGAAATGTTCAAGACAAATGGAAAAGTATTTTCAAAAATGTGTCTAGAGATAATTCGACAATTAGACAAGACTACAAATACATATAAAGGTTTGTTTATCTATCATTTGAGAATTATTCAAGACTGAAAAGTCCGTTCTAACTTCCTCCTCCTTCCTTACTAGACTAGACAGACAAAACTAGACATACAAGATTAAACAGACAAGACTAGGCAGACAAGACTATACAGACAAGACTAGACAGACAACCCTAGAGAGACAAGACTATACAAAGAAGACTAGATAGACAAAACTAGACAGACAATACTAGACAGACAAGACTAGACAGACAAGGCTAGACAGAAAAGACTAGACAGACAAGGCTAGAAAGACAATGCTAGACAGACAAGACTAGATAGACAAGACTAGACAGAAAGACTAGACAGACAAGACTAGACAGACAAGACTAGACAGACAAGACTAGACAGACAAGACTAGACAGACAAGACTAGACAGACAAGACTAGACAGACAAGACTAGACAGACAAGACTAGACAGACAAGACTATACAGACAAGACTAGACAGACAAAACTAGACAGACAAGACTAGATAGACAAGACTAGACAGACAAGACTAGACAGACAAGGCTAGACAGACGAGATTAGACAGACGAGACTAGACAGACGAGACTAGACAGACGAGAATAGACAGACGAGACTAGACAGACAAGACTAGACGGACGAGACTAGACAGACGAGACTAGACAGACGAGACTGGACAGACAAGACAAGACAGACGAGACTAGACAGACGAGACTAGACAGACGAGACTAGATAGACAAGACTAGACAGACAAGACTAGACAGACAAGACTAGACAGACAAGACTAGGCAGACAAGACTATACAGACAAGACTAGACAGACAAGACTAGACACACAAGACTAGATAGACAAGTCTAGACAGACAAGACTAGACAGAGAAGGCTAGACAGACGAGATTAGACAGACGAGATTAGACAGATGAGACTAGACAGACGAGACTAGACAGACAAGACTAGACAGACAAGACTAGACAGACAAGACTAGACAGACAAGACTAGACAGACAAGACTCGACAGACAAGACTAGACAGACAAGACTAGACATACAATGCTAGACAGACAAGACTAGATGGACAAGACTAGACAGACAAGACTAGACAGACAAGACTAGGCAGACAAAACTAGTCAGACAATGCTAGACAGACAAGACTAGATAGACAAGACTAGACAGACAAGACTAGACAGACAAGACTAGACAGACAAGACTAGACAGACAGGACTATACAGACAAGACTAGACAGATAAGACTAGACATACAAAACTAGACAGACAATACCAGACAGACAAGACTAGACAGACGAAACTAGACAGACCAGGCTAGACAGACGAGACTAGACAGACGAGACTAGACAGATGAGACTAGACAGACGAGACTAGACAGACGATACTAGACAGACGAAACTAGACAGACGAGACTAGACAGACGAGACTAGACAGACGAGACTAGACCGACCAGACTAGACAGACGAGACTAGACAGACGAGACTAGACTGACGAGACTAGACATACGAGACTAGGCAGACGAGACTAGACAGACGAGACTAGACAGACGAGGCTAGACAGACGAGACTAGACAGATGAGACCAGACAGACGAGACTAGACGGGCGAGACTAGACAGACGAGACTAGACCGACGAGACTAGACAGATGAGACTAGACAGACGAGACTAGATAGACGAGACTAGATAAACGAGACTAGGCAGACGAGACTAGACAGACGAGACTAGATAGACGAGACTAGACAGACGAGACTAGACAGACGAGACTAGACAGACGAGACTAGACGGAACGAGACTAGACAGACGAGATTAGACAGACGAGACTAGACAGACGAGACTAGACAGACGAGATTAGACAGACGAGACTAGACAGACGAGACTGGACAGACGAGAATAGACAGACGAGACTAGACAGACAAGACTAGACGGACGAGACTAGACAGACAAGACTAGACTGACGAGACTGGACAGAGGAGACAAGACATACGAGACTAGACAGAGGAGACTAGACAGACGAGACTAGACAGACGAGACTAGGCAGACGAGACTAGACAGACGAGACTAGACAGACGAGACTAGACAGACGAGACTAGACAGACGAGACTAGACAGACGAGACTAGACAGACGAGACTAGACAGACGAGACTAGACAGACGAGACTAGACAGACGAGACTAGACAGACGAGACTAGACAGACGAGACTAGACAGACGAGACTAGACAGACGAGACTAGACAGACGAGACTAGACAGACGAGACTAGACAGACGAGACTAGACAGACGAGACTATACAGACGAGATTAGACAGACGAGGCTAGACAGACGAGACTAAACAGAGAACGAAAGAACTCGACTCGCGGAGACACTAGGCGGTACAAAACTAGAAGAACAGAACATTATGGAAGTTATGTTAGAAAGTGAGCATAACTGGGATGCAGTACAAGCTTACATAACCGAAATCATGTTGGGAAAAGAACAAATGGAGAGAGAATGGAAGGCGATTATAATATCACGAAACACAAAGAAGCTAACATGGACGACTAGATATATGACGAAAAGGCCGAAAAATGGTTTATCACACGACTACATAACTAATACGACAGAAGACGAAAGACGAAATCGAAACGAGTAAAGGACAATAAAAATAACAATAAGGAAACAATTGGTACAAACACCACCACCCACCTGAAGTAATGCTCACGCAGTTCCGGGTGGAGTGTAGTGTAGAGACAGAGGAGGGGGTTTAGTGGGTATGCTGGTCACGAAGAACTCGATCAGAAAGCCCCACACTACACGGGTTTGAATATCCGGTGTGCAACAATGCATTCCCCCTCCTCTCTGAAAAAAAAAAAAAAGAAAAAAGACGAGACTAGACAGATGAGACTAGACAGACGAGATTAGACAGACGAGACTAGACAGACGAGACTAGACAGACGAGACTAGACAGGCGTGACTAGACAGACGAGACTAGACAGGCGAGACTAGACAGGCGAGACTAAACAGACGAGAATAGACAGACGAGACTAGACAGACAAGACTAGACGGACGAGACTAGACAGACAAGACTAGACAGACGAGACTAAACAGGCGGGACTAGACAGACGAGGCTAGACAGACGAGACTAGACAGATGAGACTAGACAGACGAGACTAGATAGACGTGACTAGACAAACGAGACTAGGCAGACGAGACTAGACAGGCGAGACTAGACAGACGATACTAGACAGACGAGACTAGACAGCCGATACTAGGCTGACGAGACTAGACAGACGAGACTAGACAGACGAGATGATACAGACGAGACTAGACAGACGAGACTAGACAGACGAGACTAGACAGACGAGATGAGACAGACGAGACTAGACAGACGAGACTAGACAGACGAGACTAGACAGAAGAGACTAGACAGACGAGACTAGACAGACGAGACTAGACAGACGAGACTAGACAGACGAGACTAGACAGACGAGACCAGACAGACGAGACTAGACAGACGAAACTAGACAGACGAGACTAGACAGACGAGACTAGACAGTCGAGACTAGACAGACGAGACTAGACAAACGAGACTAGACAGACGAGACTAGACAGACGAGACTAGACAGACGAGACTAGACAGACGAGACTAGACAGACAAAACTGGACAGACGAGAATAGACAGACGAGACTAGACAGACAAGACTAGACGGACAAGACTAGACAGACGATACTAGACAGACGAGACTAGACAGACGAGACTAGACAGACGAGGCTAGACAGACGAGACTAGACAGACGAGACCAGACAGACGAGATTAGACAGACGAGACTAGACAGACGAGACTAGACAGACGAGACTAGACAGACGAGACTAGATAGACGAGACTAGACAAACGAGACTAGGCAGACGAGACTATACAGACGAGACTAGACAGACGAGACTAGACAGACGCGACTAGACAGACGAGACTAGACAGACGAGACTAGACAGACGAGACTAGACAGACGAGATTAGACAGACAAGAATAGACAGACAAGACTAGACAGACGAGACTAGACCGACGAGGCTAGACGGACGAGACTAGACAGACGAGACTAGACAGACGGGACCAGATAGACGAGACTAGACAGACGAGGCTAGACAGACTAGACTAGACAGACGAGACTCCTGTTTACAAATCGGGCGATAGAGCGGCTATAGAGAATTACAGACCGATAAATATGTTGTCGGTGTTTTCTAAAATTTTTGAAAAACTTATGTGTTCTAGATTACTTTACTTCTGTGAGAAGCAACAAATCATAAGCAATCAACAACATGGCTTCATAAAAGGGAAGAATACGGATACGGCCTGCTATCAATTCATCAACGACATAGGATTCCAGCTAGAAGTTCGAAATATTCCATACGGGATGTTAATGGACCTATCGAAAGCATACGACCTAGTGGATCACACCATTCTAGCGGATAAACTATCTAAATATGGTATCAGAGGGATCGCTCTGGACTGGATTTCATCATTTTTGAGAAATAGAACACAAATTACCAAACTAAAAACCAGTTGTGGATATGTTTCTTCAAACGCAAGAACAATCAATATGGGGATACCACAAGGCAGTACTATAGGACCACTGCTCTTCACATTATTTATTAATGACCTGCCCCGAATACCCATCATCCCGCAGCACACAATGGTAAATTATGCCGACGATACGACTGTGCTATTAATTAACAAGTCGGTAGAGGACATTAGTCGGAATGCTGGTCTAGCAATGTCATTGATGACTGCATGGTTTGCTAATAATAAATTAGTATTAAACAAGAATAAAACGAAGTCCATCATCTTCCAAACTAATAGAAGCACCACGAGTTACCCTCAAGAAATCCGAATGGGCAATGATGTAATAAATGTAGACCAATCAGTAAGACTCCTTGGACTGTATATTGACAATACACTTGAGTGGTCGTCACAGGTCGACCATGTTACTAATAAACTGAACAGGGCAGTTTTTGCATTGCGAATCCTACAGCGATACGTAGATGATCAAGTTCTGAGGCTAGTGTACTTCTCCAACTTCCAATCACATATAAAATTTGGAATCATCTTCTGGGGTAACAGCATTTACATTAGGAACGTGTTCAGGATACAGAAGCAAGCCCTCCGTATTCTAGAGAACCTAAAATACCGCGAATCATGCAGGGGTGTTTTTAAAAGGGCCAATATTCTAACTACTACGGGCATCTACATATATGAAAGCATCCTGTTCATAGTCAAACACAGACACTTATTTACAAGTTTTCACAAACCCAGTGAACGTCATACAAGGTACAACAATGAACTATATAACATACCCAAACATACTTTGGTGATGACTGAAAGGTGCCCACCATGCAGCAATATTAAACTTTATAACAAATTGCCAGCATATATTAAGTATATAACAAACTTTATAAAGTTTAAAAAGGAACTGTACGGCTTAATTGTTGAGATAGAACCATATACTGTGGACGAGTATTATTTTAAAATGAACACCCGATAAACTGACTTTATTTCAATTCCTAAAATATTCCAGCATTATTTGTGTTGATATTATTTATGTTGATATTATTGTTGATATTATTATGTTGATATTATTTCTCATATTATTTATTTTCTCATATTAATTCTCAGGCTATCACTTTGATTAGTCTTCTAGAATAATCTGTTTTGACATATTTCATTTAGCATATGGTACTTGTAACATATACTTAAATAATGAAATAAAAGTATTTGATTTGATTAGATTTGATTTGACTAGACAGACGAGACTAGACAGACGAGACTAGACAGACGAGACTAGACAGACGAGACTAGACAGACGAGACTAGACAGACGAGACTAGACAGACAAGACTTGACATACGAGACTAGACATACGAGATTAGACAGACAAGACTAGACAGACGAGACTAGACAGACGAGACTAGACAGACGAGACTAGACAGACGAGACTAGACAAACGAGACTAGACAGACGAGACTAGGCAGACGAGACTAGACAGACGAGACTAGACAGACGAGACTAGACAGACGAGACTAGACAGACGAGACTAGACAGACGAGACTAGACAGACGAGACTAGACAGACGAGAATAGACAGACGATACTAGACAGAAAAGACTAGACGGACGAGACTAGACAGACGAGACTAGACAGATGAGACTAGACAGACGAGACTAGACAGACGACACTAGACAGACGAGACTAGACAGACGAGACTAGACAGACGAGGCTAGACAGACGAGACTAGACAGATGACACTAGACAGACGAGACTAGACAGACGAGACTGGATAGACGAGACTAGATAGATGAGACTAGATAGACGAGACTAGATAAACGAGACTAGGCAGACGAGACTAGACATACGAGACTAGACAGACGAGACTAGACAGACGAGGCTAGACAGACGAGGCTAGACAGATGAGACTAGACAGACGAGACTAGACAGACGAGACTAGACAGACGAGACTAGATAGATGAGACTAGATAGACGAGACTAGATAAACGAGACTAGGCAGACGAGACTAGACCTACGAGACTAGACAGACGAGACTAGACAGACAAGGCTAAACAAACAAGACTAGACAAGATAAGTCAGAAAAGACTACACAAACAGAACTAGACAGACAAGCGTTAAGTAGAAATGCAATGAAACCGATTGGAATAATATTCTGTTCGGAGGATATCTTATCATTCGTTCGGCAAATAAGAAACGCAAAAGTATAAGCAGATTATTTTGCAGTGCGTACGGTGAGTGGAGCTGGAACATTCGTGTCAACAGAAAACACTCGTGCAGTTTGCTAATCTCGTATTTATAAATGATTATCGACAATCTTATCTTGATGGTATGTATAAATTAAATAAATATTAGGATTAAATAATCATTGCGCGAGTGTTTGTAAATTAGCTTGAATTATCTTACTTATAGATTATTTCTTCTTAAGTTTAGTTACAGATACTAAATAAGAGACTCAAATGGACAAGACTGCTAAAAACAGTCGTTTATAGTAACAAATCTATCAACTAGTCTGAAATCGATTTGCTTCTATTATCGACATCTTATTTGTTGTTAGTATTTCTCTTGAAGTTTTTATACTTAATAATTTATCAAGTTTTAAAACTTGAGGAGAATTTTTTTTTTTCTTCTGATTAGATCTGGCTTTGATCCTTGACCAGTATTGTCGCAAATTAAATTAAATTAAATTTGCTTAACTTACATAATTAAATTAAATAAAATTACCTTTTTATTAATAATTATTATTTTTTTAATTTATTTAAATTTATATTTTTTTAATTTATTTAAATTATTATTGCTTTTAATAACATTAGCAAACGTATTACGCAAACATGTTACTCAGTTACTTTTTGTCTGCCAGGCTGGTTATAATCAATTTTGAAACAAAGTAAAATTTTGGTTTTCTTAAAATTTTTCTTGTGTCAAAGATTCGAAAATACCTCGAAAACTGAACGAAATTTTGAAAAATGCTTCAAATAAAACTTGTAGAGAATTTAATTTTCTATAAGAAAACTTGATATCTGGAGGTTATTAACTTGTCAATCTAGTTTTAATCATCGTGCAACAAAGTCAAAACCAAGTTTTACACATGACTCCAAAGGCCCTCAACCTCATTCATAAAAGATAATTTATTTTCGGATAAATGTAGTCAAACAAGGAGTGTGTTTATTGCCTTATCAATCGATTTACGTCTCCTCGACATGCTTCTCTAACATATTATAGACGCATTGTCTCTTCCAAAATATTTTCAAAATAACAAACTTGAACTGTCGGCCCCATTGCAACAGGTTGTTAGATTATCAAATTTGTTCTGCCCTGACCTTACAAATCACTCATTTCTTATCACTTCCTATTGACATTCTGCTCCCAATTCAATTGTACAAGAAAATGCTTTAACGAACCAAAGAACAAACAGGCCTTGTCTGGTCTTGTCTCGACTTGTCTGGTTTTGTCTGCTATTGTTTGGTCTTGTCTGTTCTTGTCTGGTCTTGTCTGACCATGTCTGATTTTGTTTGGTCTTGTCTGGCCTTGTCTGGTTTTGTCTATTTTTTTCTGGTCATGTCTGGTCCTCTCAGATCTTGTCCGATCGTGTCTGGTCTTGTCTTGTTTGTCTGGTCTTGTCTGCTCGTGTCCGCTATTGTCTGGTCTTGTTTGGTCTTGTCTCTTTTGTCTGGTCTTGTCGGTTTTTGTCTGGTCTTGTCTGTTTTTTGTCAGGTCTTGTCTCACCTCAATTCTTGTCTGATCTTGTCCTCTTGTCTGTCCTTGTTTGATCTTGTCCTCTTGCCTGTTCTTGTTTGCTCTTGTTTGTACACTGTTCTTGCCTGGTCTTGCCTATTATTATCTGTTTCTGTTTAATTTTCTAAATCTATTAATACAGTAAAGTGTAATGATAGTGGAAAGTGTTATCGCTGTTGACGTCTTGAACAACGGCGATTTAAAGATAACGATATTCCTAAAATATTGAAAGCAGCTAATGAATATTAATGCGCGATTTAATTTTCCACTACTTAATCGTTCATGAAAATGTGACATAATTCCCCACCGGCGGGCAAGCAGCGTGTAGATAACAAAACGGGCAATGCTTCGAAGCCGCGGGATCTTTCGAGCTTTCGCTTTCGTGCGGTCGCGATCGATTTATACGATATTAGTTTTATTAATTTTTCGTTAGTGGATTGGCGGGATGACATAAAAGTTCCCCTAACTCAACGCCGTGTGATATTGCAGCAGATTCTTTCGCGATCGGTCGTGCGCACAACAATTACCTGTAATTGGAATTATTGCCTTCTTTACATAAGTAATATAATTACAGTGGGCAGTCTTATCTTATTGCTGTATTGTCGTCGTTTACCTGCTGGATGTCGGTGCATATATTCCAAGCGAAAAACAACATGGTGAGTAATTTTTGCAATTTTCAGTTTTTCCATAATTTCTTTAAATTTTACTTCAAAATTTGTTAGTCATGAATCACTTATTTAAATAAAACATTTATTTCAACGATTTGCCTTTAACCCACATCATTAGGTTTCATATATTACAGTTCGGTTACTTACGTATTAACGCCACCACCGCAACATTTTTAAATGCCGCCAATCTACAATTAATTTTTTTGTGATAAATCATGAAATAAAACATTTTATTTAAAATTAAAACATTTTTAAAAATCAAAATACTTCGATTCAATATATTGCGGTGGTGGCGTTAATACGTAAGTGCCTAAGTTCCAATAAATGCCGAAATAGACCAAGTCACCACCAATCTAAAACTTACATTACATCTTATATTCTCAATTAAATCCTGGTATGTAAATATTAATATCAAGTCTAAATTGCAATTCTTCACTTATTATTATTTACAAATCCTAAATTTAGATTTAGACTACTAGATAAAAGTAGTTATAACAGGAATAGATAAGACAATACCAGACAAGAACAGACAACAACATACAAGGTCACACAAGAGCAGAAAAGACCAGACAAGAGCAGAAAAGACCAGAAAAGATCAGACAAGACTAGACCAGGCCAGACAAAACCAGACAAGAAGAGAAAATACCAGACAAGACTAGACAAGGCTAGGCAGGACCAGAGAAGACCAGACAAGACAAGATCAGGCAAGACTAGACAAAATCAGACAAGAGCAGATAAGACCAGACAAGACTAGACAGAACGAGGCAACACCTGTTCTAGGATCTTGTCTAGATGGTATAATAAAATGTAAAATTGTATCTAAACTAACTAGGCTTGCCTCTTCAAGTTAGGCAAAATAGATTAAGAAAGGATTGCCAGAAGAAATAAGACTAAACTTAGTTCTTTGCCTAGTCTAGTT
Source organism: Phosphuga atrata (assembly GCA_944588485.1). NCBI lineage: Eukaryota > Metazoa > Arthropoda > Insecta > Coleoptera > Silphidae > Phosphuga > Phosphuga atrata. The sequence goes on from OX155900.1 coordinate 60,428,584, forward strand.
CTCATGTTATGGGCAATTAAATTTAAATCGAACTTTTTGGGAGTTTTATTTGTTAAACGACGATTATAAACAGACAAATCGACTTATAGTTAACTAGTTTTCGAGAACAATCTATCGTCTCATATCAATTCTTTCCAATTTTTACAAAGTTTTTGAATTCATCATTTCGGCTAACTAATTAGGCTAACAAAATCTAATTAATTGAACTTATGTGGAAACAGACAGATGGACGAACAAAACGCATATTAAATCTAGTTTATATCTAATCTGGTTAGTCAGTTTTGAGAGACAAGTTTGAAGTGTGTTTTTAGAAATTAGTTTTGTACTAGGTGGACTTATTTTCGTATTGTATCTAAGCTAACTACGCTAGCCTAGTTAAGTAAAGCAAAATGGATTAAGAGATGATTGCTGGAATATACAAGACTAAAATTAGATCTTTGTCTAGTCTAGTTCTTACGTTAACGGCAATTAAATTGAAATCGAGCTTTTTGGCAGTTTTGTTTCTTAAACGACGATTATAAACAGAGAGATCGACTTATAGTTAACTAGTTGTCGGTAACTATCGTCCCATATCAATTATTTTCAATTTTTCCAAAGTTATTGAGTTCATCATTTATAATCTTCCCTATCAATCTTCTTTAGTATCGAACATGTTCTCACCATACAGTAACATGGCTTCCTGAAGGGTCGCTCAACCCTCACTAACTTAGTAATCTTTACCCAATATGCAACACAAGTTATTGCTAATAAGGGTCAGGTTGATTGCGTTTACACTGATTTTTCTAAAGCATTCGGCTCCATAGATCACGCAGTCAGTATTAAGCTTCACTCTTTTGGCTTTGCAACCAACCTAATTGATTTATTCTCTTCTTATCTTGCAAATCGGTCGCAGTCTGTTTTTCATTGCGGTTATGCCTCGACAAAATTCGTTGCCATCTCCGGTGTTCCGCAGGGGTCCAACTTAGGTCCTTTTCTATTTAATATATTTATTAATGACTTGATTTCGTCTCTATCCGCACCTCATTTACTTTACGCTGACGCCCTTAAGTTTTTCATGTCTTTTAAGCAACCCGATGAATGTTCAAGCAAACCTGAAAATTCTGGAAAATAGCGATGGCAATCAAAACAAACAAACCCATGGCGCTACAGCCCAGGACGGGCCTTAGCCTCCTACCACAGCCTACACTTGTGCTTGGTGTCTTGATCTTAGACACAGGTGTAGGGGAGCCTTTTTAACGTGGTTGACGAGCCAATAATCTTTGCCAGAGTCATCTACAGGAGAACGGTGGGTTATTTTTCACAATGTCCAGGATTTGAAGCTGGGACTCCGACGTCCGACACCATGACTATTAGGCCACCACCGTCTCGCGATGGCGATGCAATTGCGCTATCGTAATCAGTTAGGTCTTAATCTTAGCAAATGCAAAATTGTCACTTTTATCCGGCTTTGGCACCCTTTGAAATTTAGGTATACCTTGTATAATGTCCAGCTTGATCGCTTTGTAACAGTCAAAGACCGTGGCATTACATTAGACTATCATCTTTCTTTTGTGCAACATCTGTGTCCAAGGCTGCGAAAGCTCTTGGATTCATAATTCGCAATTCTCGGGGTTTTAACAATAATTTGTCGCTTAGGGTGCTCTACCACACTTACGTAAGATCCATCTTAGAATATGGATCAATTATTTGGGCTCCTCACTTCAAAACGTATCGCCGCTTTGGAAGTTACTCAGAGGAAATTTTTAAAATTACTCTGGTTTAACAAGTTCGGAGTTTCTCCTCCGCTTCATATTGATCACTCACGGAGCAGCGCGGCGAGTTCGGGTCTCTACCACTGAGGTTAGATTTCGACGAAACTAGAAGAGAACTCGACGTTCTCTGGCGGGTCTTTTTTTATTTAAGGCCGTTCATGGCGTCCTCGACTCTCCTGAAATTGTCAATAATCTTAATTTCCTAGTGGCTAGAGTTGCGAGTAAACAAACGGATTCTTTTTGTAACCCGCTGTGTAAAGACCAAACAATTTTATTTTAGTTTTATTTTAAAAACTATTTTCTTTGTTAAGTGTATTCTAAAGTAGGTAAATAATAATTGCACCAAGATTATCTTAAACCGACCAGTAGATTCCCAACATCTGGTCGGTAGGATAGTAAGATATTTTTAGGCTAGTTTATGGCCGCTACGCATCCGAAAGACCATTTGTAATCACTAATCCTTTGTAAATACGCTTCGGCGGATGTTTACGGTCGCTAATGGTCTTTGGATGTTTGGTGGTCGTAAACAATTGAAAATACAATGCAATGTTTGTGTTTAAGGTTTATTAGAATAAGTATTTAAATTTTGGGTAGTTTTAAGATTAGCCATAGAAATTACCACGTGCACTTCGGGTTGCAATTCTTCTTGGTTCAGTGGGGGCAGGCAAATGGGAGGTGGGATTGAGTTTTCCTGGTTTTAACAATATTTAATCACACCCAGTTCAGTTGTAACCCTCTTGCCAGAAACATACCAAGAAGATTCCAAACTCCGACAGTGCACGTCGTCACAAGTGCTAAAAATAGAGTTAAATAATAAATACATGTTTATCGAGGCGTGAGATATGTGATACATGTTTATCCAGATAGAGAGCTCGATGAGGCATAAGGAGTTCACGATGGTTGTCTTCCTCGATATAGAAGGGGCATTTAACAACGTGAAGCCTGAAGCCATAGAATCAGCCTTAACTGGACTAGCCATGGACAATGCTCTATGTCACCTGATCGGAAATATGCTCCGTGAAAGGAACATTAGGGCCACAATGGGAGAATCCCAAATAAGAAGGAAGGTGAGTAGGGGAACCCCACAAGGAGGCGTCCTCTCACCATTGCTTTGGAACATCACGCTAAATGAGCTGCTCCTCCAACTTAGGAAATCCGGCTGCAGGGTCGTCGCCTATGCGGATGACGTAGCAATAGCGGCCTCAGGAAAACACCTCAATACAATGTCGCACCTTGTTGAAGGGGCCCTATCGAAACTAGCGCAATGGTGCAAAAGGTGTGGCGTAGATGTCAACCCGGCGAAAACCGAGCTAGTCGTTTTCACAAGGAAACACAACATCCCAGATTTCTGGCCCCCAATGCTAAAGGGCACTGAACAGGCGATCAAGGAGAGCGCCAAGTACTTAGGTCTCATACTAGACCGAAAGTTATCTTGGAAGCTGAGCTCAAAACTCAGCTTGGATAACTGGAAAGTTTCCAGTTATCCTGGAACCTTAAACGAAAGAGTACGGAAAGCAACGGTGGCGCTGTACTCTTGCAAGAGAGCGGTGGGGAAGTCTTGGGGCCTCAACCCCAAGATTACCTTCTGGTTATACAGAGCCGTAGTCACACCAATACCCTACTACGGCGTTTTCATATGGTGGCCGGCACTTAATAAAAGAGTCCATCAAATGGCGCTTACAAAAGTGCAGATAATGGCCGCGCTCGTGATAACGGGAGCCATGAGAACGACGCCTACGAAAGCCTTGGAGACAATCCTGGACATAGCCCCGGTCGATTTAATGGGCAAGCAACTTGCCATTACCACAGCACTTAGACTAAAGTCAGTGCGAATGTTGACATCGGACTATCGTGGACACGCCGGAATAATCAATGAATTTAAAGGAGTGCCCAAAAACATAGACCGATGTCTAGCAACACCTGCTTTTGGTAACAACTTCTCATACCACATACCCTCTAAAGAGGAGTGGATGGAAAAGAAAGAGGTACCAGCAGGACACACGCAGGTCTTTACAGACGGCTCACGGAGGGAGGACAAAGTAGGCAGCGGAGTTTTCTCCAACGACCTCAACCTCAGAATTAGCTTACGCCTGACGGACTACTGCAGCGTTCTACAGGCGGAGGTAACCGCCATAAAAGGGGCAGCACAGTGGCTGATGGTAAATGAGGACCCTGGTGAACAGATCCACATTTACACCGATAGCCAAGCTGCTCTCCGGGCAGTTACTAGCGTGTGCACCAACTCAGCAGTGGTCTCTGGCTGTCGGAGAAAGCTAAATGAGCTCGCAGCACACACAAACGTGAGACTCACGTGGGTACCAAGCCACAGTGGGATCTCAGGTAACGCAAAAGCGGATGAGCTTGCAAAGAACGGCACAAGCCAGCACTCAACCGAAATATTACAGGATATTGGTATTCCATTTGCCTCGTGCAAGGAGACCATAGCCGAAATAACCTCGAACCTAGCGGAGCGAAGGTGGAGGGATGAAGAAACCTGCGAGGTAACCAGGCAAATATGGCCTCACCGAAACAGGAAAAGAAGCACCAACATCGTCTCTCTAAAAAGAAACGATATCAGACTGGCAGTGGGAGTCATCACGGGACACTGTCCCATTGGCAAGCACGCTGAGAGACTGGGCATAGCGAAGCGGGACTACTGCAGAGGCTGCCTGGACGAGGAGGAAGAGGAGAGTGTTCAGCATTACCTATGCCAATGCCCCTCTCTGGCCGCAACACGATTGCTCTTCTTAGGCCGACCTTTCTTGGATGATCTCTCTGACCTCGCATCACTAGATGCGCAGACTCTCATGAGGTTCATCCACGGCTCGAAATGGTTTGACAAAATCCCCTGAGGAGGGTTGTACTGCAAGTACCGTGGTAACACAACGGGCCCATCTGAGGCCTATGTGAGCATTAGCTGCCACTTAAACCTAACCTAACCTAATCTATCGAGGCGTGCAAGTTTTATTTGCCCAAACCTATAATTTCCAGTGCCGATCGAATCTATTGGCAACCCTGAATTAACCGCCTTAGGTTTGATCACGCGAACGTTTTGTCCAAAGACAAACATCCACCGCGGCTCAACACCCGCCATATAGCGGTTTAATAGCCTTGATTCCGGGACGAGGTTAACCAGAAAAAAGCTTTAACTTGATAAATGAAAATAATTATGAACATCCATAGACGCGTTTCTGCCTGTTGGCTTTATCAGTATGGACGTATCATATAATCTCAACTTGAATCAAAATTAAATGTAAATTATATTGTATTAAATGTAAAAGGCATATCTTGACTGTATAAATAAAATAATTTCATTTAAGAATACTGAGTAAGTTAGTTTACATTTAATTTTGATTCAATTTGAGATTATATGATAAGTCCATTCACTCTATACTGATGAAGCCAAAAGACAGAAACGCGTTCATGGATTTTCATAGTTATTTTCGTTGCCCTCGTGGCCTACCGTATCAGTAAAATGCAGGAGCCACACCGTACTAATAATTATATTTTATTTATGTTATTAGTCAATTTGTGAATTAAAGAACATAGCTTTTGAATTATTTTCTTATAAATCGACATATAGTTAACTAATTGAGAAATCTAGTTTATATCTAATCTAATTAGTTTGTTAAAGAGAGACAAGTTTGCAGTGTGTTTTTAGAAATTAGTTTTGTACTAGTTGGAAATATTATCATTGTGTATCTAAACTAACTACGCTAGCCTAGTCAAGTTAGGCAAAATATATTAAGAAAAGAGTACTGGAATAAGCAAGCTTAAACTTAGTTCTTTGGCTAGTCTAGTTCTGACGTTATACGCAATTTAATTTAAAGCGAGCTTTTTGGGAGTTTTATTTCTTAAACGACGATTATAAACAGACAAATCTACTTATAGTTAACTAATTGAGATTATATGGAAATAGACAGATCTAGTTTATATCTATTCTAGTTAGTTAGTTGAGAAAGTTTGTTTTTAGAAATTAGTTTTGTACTAGGTGGAGATATTATCATATTTTATCTAAACTAACTACGCTAGCCTTTTCGGGTTAGGCAAAATAGATTAAGAAAAGATTGCTGGAACAAACAAGACTCAACTTTCTTTTCCTAGTCTACTACTAACGTTATGGGCAATTAAATTGAAAACTATTTGGGAGTTTTATTTGTTAAACGATGATTATAAACAGACAAATCTACTTATAGTTAACTAATTGAGCTTATATGAAAACAGGCAGATGGACGAACAATACGCATATTAAATCTTGTTTATATCTCATCTAAAGTCTATTTTTTAAAAATGCAGTAACTAGAAAGCTGATTTACACTATGACAAATGTTGGCTTAGGTAAAGAATACGGGATTTTTTCGAAACTTAGTGTTGCGGACTTTTTACCTGGTTTAACTGTTATTAAGATGTAGTTGAAGAATATCTAAGGGAAAAATCGCCATTGCCAAGCTCTCACGTATTTGGAAGGATCACAGCATTTCTAAAGGAACCAAGATGGCAGTCATAAAGACGCTTATATTTCCTATAGTCACATGCGCTGCGGAATCCTGGACACTAAAAATGGCTGACAGAAGACGAATTGATGCGTTTGAAATGTAGACCTGGAGACGTATGCTCGGGAAATCATGAACGGAAAAACGTACTAATGAATCCATTCTACGAAAACTTAACATCCTTGATCGACTGAGCAAAACTATCCAAAAGTCCATCCTAAGATATATCGGTCATATAATGCGAAGAAAGGACGACTCACTTGAGAAATTGATAGTCCAAGGAAAGATGTAAGATGTAAAAAGAGGGTAAGAGACCATGAGGAAGATCACCATCGCGCTATGTGCATCAAATATCCAAAGCCAACTGTACACGATTGCACAAAAGCTGCTGAAAACAGGGAAGAATGGAACAAGTACAACAAATATGATCCCTAGGTCATACCATTGCCACGATGCTCGGAGACGAGCGATACGATTGAGAAGAATAACTGTTGTTAATCGTCCTTGGCAAGATCTGGAAGCAAAACTTAAGCTTCTACGTTGTCCACGTTGGTTCAATAAATATTCGTGTTTTTGTTGAAAATGATTGTTTACATTTTCAAGATGACAGATAGTAGATATGAACGCAACTAACTCGATGTTGCCACGTTTATTTTTGTTTATATGCCGGTTTAAATGAAAAACTATAATTTCCCTAATATAGGACATTATATCCTAAAAAAAGTATTGATATTTTGATATACATATGTGATTTTTTTTTTTTTAATAATAAACGTGGCAACGTTGAGTTAGTTGCGTTTGCATCTACTATCTGCCATCTTGAAAATGCCAACGATTATTTTCAACAAAAACACAAATATATTTATTGAACCAACGTAGACAACGTAGAAGCTTAAGTTTTGCTTCTAGATGTTAGTTAAAGAGTGCCAAAGATGATGAACAACAGTTACACCAGGTAAAAAGTCCGCAACACTATGTTTAAAAAAATCCCGTATCCTTTACCAAGTTCCAAATGTTTAATCTAGTTACAAAATTTGGCGCTAAATTCAAATATAGTTACTTGAATATCAAATTGGTAATTTATTAATGGTTTGATTGCATATCTTATTATTATTGAATAACTTGTTATAAAAATTATCGAAACTTATTATTAATATTAAAAAATCATAACGAATAACTGTTGTAGGCCATTAATTTTTGTCCAGTTTTATAAAGTTTACCCATCGGATTTTTCTTTATGCCTTTGGAAGTACTGGGCACCTAATTATCGGCCATAGTAGTATAAAAATCAAAATTACACGACGGTGCACACTTTCTTCAATGAGATAAAACAACAAAACCAGAAAGAACGAATGTTCTACTATTACTACTATTGTTCTACTATTGTTTGTATTGAAAAATGCAGATTAAATACACCAAACGGCAACAATAGTAAAAAAAAACAAACAAATAAATGGAGAACAACGCAATAAATCTAAATTATACAAACAGATTTTTCTTCATCTCAATCGACTTTTTCATAGTTGAATATTTTCTGTGCGCATGTGTTAATTTCCGCCATGTTATACGTCGAAAAGTGCCCGAACTTTTTGACGTATAATTTTTATAATTCGTGCCCGAAACTTTCATATTCACGCCTTTCAAAATTGACGGATGCGCATGCGCTTAACTAACCGTAAAAAGATCAATTGTGAATTAACACGACAGCCATTGACAACTAACAGCTCAACGTGCATTGGCGTACGAAAAAATATACTTGGAGTTAATTATTTTTTTATCTTTAAATTTAAATTGAATATTAAATTATATATAAAGCATTATTGTATAATATAGTACTTATTAGACGTAGTATAATTTAACATTGTATTATATTTAGAAATTTTTCGTAGTATTATAATTATTTAATAACATATCACCAAACTCTACGCCAGTGACTGCAAATGTAGGTGAAAAGAGAGAGATGGAGAAGTAAATATCGTCGGTGTAGTAGTTGAGGTGTCACTACTAAGTCACAGGTCCCCAGTTTGAATCCAGGAACACATATACGTGGTCTGTTAGAAAAGTATCCGACATTATTTTTTATTTTGAAAACCCGATGGATTTGAATCAAGCGCGCTTGAATGAGCCGTCCTTGAACCTTCGTGCGCATGCGTAAATTTTTTCCAGCCTGTAGATATCGTCAGTTGCAGTCGAGCAGTGTTCGAGTGACGTAGTGTGTAGTGCTCTCGTCGGTTTTTCAATGCAAGTAAAATGACGACAAGTGAAATGAGGGATGCCCTACGTCGCCTACGTGAAGCTGTGCGCCGCAAGCGGCTGGAGTTGTGGTCATCAGGAAATTGGCGACTCCATCACGACAATGCTCCAGCACATTCTTCGCACTAGGTTTACATTTTTTTTGGCGAAAAACCAGACTGCTCTGGTTCGACAGGCTCCTTACTCTCCTGATATGCCCCCCTGCGACTTCTGGCTATTCCCCAAAGTCAAGAGGCCATTGAAAGGAACGCGATTTCAGACAAGAGAGGACATTATGGCTCCAACGACAGCCGATCTAAAGTCGATTCCGAAATAGGCTTTTTCAAAATGCTTACAACAATGGCGGCACCGCTGGGAGAAGTGTGTGAAGTCCAAGGAGACTACTTTGAGGGTGATTAGGTTTCCAACGCTCCAGGTATGCCAGTTTTTTTTACCGCCTAAAGGTCGGATACTTTTCTAACAGACCACGTATTAGAATAAGCCACAATTCTCTCTGTGCATAGCTTTGGCAAAGTCATCACACTAAAAATTTGCTTCGAAAACTCCCCCTAATACTGGCTCGCCATCCACATTAAAAACTATAAGGACTCCCTATACTTGTGTAAGATCAACACCCAAAAACACAAGTGTAGGTCGGGGCATGCGGTCCAGGTCCTGTTTAGGACTGTAGAACCAGTGAAAGGCATGAACGACTAATTATCATACCTAATTACCTAATACCTTTGTACCTAATCTAGCTGTACCAGGTTAGTCTAGTTAGACTAAATACATTGTTATACTATACATTGTTATATGTGACTATATGACTAAATAAATTGCTGAAGGAGACAAGGCTTAGTTCTTCGCTTAGTCTAATTCTCACGTCTAGTTCGCACCAGTGAAAGGAAGGAAGGACTAACTATCATATTGTACCTAAACTAATTGTACCAGATCAGTCTAGTTAGATTAAATATGTTCAGAAAGTTTTTCTGAGGGAAACAAGGCTTAGTTCTTTGTGTATTCTAGTTGTCATGTCTAGTTCGCACCGTTAAAAGGAAGGAATAACTAACTATCAGATTGCATCTAAACTAACTGTACCAGGTTAGTTTAGTTAGTCTACATAGGTTCAGAAAGTATCTAAGTTCTAGTTGTCATGTCTAGTTCGCACCGTTAAAAGGAAGGAATAACTAACTATCATATTGCATCTAAACTAACTGTACCAGGTTAGTTTAGTTAGACTACATAGGTTCAGAAAGTATTGCTGAAGGAGACAAAGCTTAGGTATTCGTGTAGCCTAGTCCTCACGTCTAGTTCGCACCAGTGAAAGGAAGGAAGGACTAATTATTATCTTTTTCTTCTTCCTAGCGTTTGTCGCGCTTGGTGGCAGGGTCCGGTGTGAGGATTCGTGGTCTCAATTTCTTTCGGTCTTGAGCCATATCTGGGTGTAGATGTGTAGTTTTCAGGTCATTATGGATCGTATCAATCCACCTGACTTGGTCATCCCTTGGGCCTCTTTCCCGTGACTTCCAGGGTATATGTTGACTTAGCTGCTGTGTCTTCTTCTGCACGCAGCACATGACCAAACGGCCTTGCGAAAATGTAAAATCAAAAATTAGTGCAAGAAACAGTTTACATAGGAAACTTAACAATAGGATCAAACTGCCCATCAACTGCCCATGGGAGCAAATGCCCATACCCTCAGAGTGTCTGCGTTAGCACTATGCTTCTCCGTATTAGAGTTTGCAAGCCCTGTGTGGTGTAGATCCACCCACGCGAAAAAGGTTGACGAGGCACTCATTAAATTCTGCCGCTTGGTAAGTGGGTGCCTAAAGATCACACCTCTCCACAAAGTCTTCCCATTCGCAGGTATCGCACCTTCAAACATTCGACGAACAATTAATGCAAACATAGAAAGATCCAAACTCGAAACTGACAGTCGACATATCCTTCACGGCAAAGATATGCACAGGTCAAAATTAAAATCAAAAAAGAGCTTTATAAAATGCTCAAATATCTTAGCGAAACCCCCAGAGCAAGCCCGAATGGATTGCTGGAAAGTAACCGTAGGCCACATTGAAGATCAGCGTAAACGGCCATTATCTATGAGACAAAATTTCCATAAGGACGTGACGTTGCCAAGCATTTTAGAGCATTTCTGCCAGCATATAATCCGGCCGCCCCTAACATGGAGTACAGACGCCGTTCGTAGCCGCCCGCTCCGGGTCAGACGCTACAACTGATACCTACCCTCAAAATTTTGGCGGTTCTTAAATGTAAAAATTTGTTGAAATTTAATCCAAAAGTTTTAATACAAAGACTGGTGCAGATTTCTACAGTCATACTAGCTACACTGTTTCGTCGCACGTAATTATAAAAGGACTAATTATCATATTGTACTTAAACTAACCAGTAGCACTAGGTTAGTCTAGTTAAACTAAATAAGTTCAGAAAGTATTGCTGAAAGAGACAAAGCTCAGTTCTTCGCGTAGTCTAGTTCTCACGTCTAGTTTTCACCAGTGAAAGGAAGGAAGGACTAACTGTTATATTATACGTAAACTAACTGTACCAGGTTAGTCTAGTTAGACTAAATAGGTTCAGAAAGTATTTCTGAAGGAGACAAGCCTTAGTTCCTCGTGTAGTCTAGTTCTCACGTTTAGTTCGCACCAGAAAGGTAGGAAGGACATATCATAGCCTACTTAAACTAGCAGTACCAGGTTAAGGTATCACACTACCAAGCCACAGGGTCGGATCCGGGAACACATATATGGGAAAATAAGCCACCGTTCTCCCTGTGCATGCCTTTGACAAAGTCATCACAGTAAAAATCTGCTTCGAAAACCTCTCCTAATACTGGCTCGCCAACCACATTAAAACTATAAGGGCTCCCTATACTTGTGTAAGATCAACACCCAAAAACACAAGTGTAGGCAGGGGCATGCGGTCCAGGTCCTGCTTAGGACTGTAGAACCAGTGAAAGGAAGGAACGACTAATTATCATATTGTACCTAATCTGACTGTACGAGGATAGTTCAGTTAGACTAAATACGTTCAGAGAGCATTGCTGAAGGAGACAAGGCTTAGTTCTTAGGGTAGTCTAGTTCTCACGTCTATTTCGCACCAGTGAAAGGAAGGAAGGACCAACTATCATATTGTACCTAAACTAACTGTGCCCGTTCAGTCTAGTTAGACTAAATATGTTCAGAAAGTATTTCTGAGGGAAACAAGGCTTAGTTAATTGTGTAGTCTAGTTGTCACGTCTAGTTCGCACCAATAAAAGGAAGCAATAACTAACTATCATATTGCATCTAAACTAACTGTACTAGGTTAGTTTAGTTAGACTACATAGGTTCAGAAAGTGTTGCTGAAGGAGACAAAGCTTAGTTATTCGTGTAGCCTAGACCTCACGTCTAGTTCGCACCAGTGAAAGGAAGGAAGGACTAATTATCATCTTCTTTTTCTTCCTAGCGTATGTCGCGCCTGGTGGCAGGGTCCGCTGTGAGGATTCGTTGTCTCAATTTCTTTCGGTCTTGAGCCATATCTGGGTGTAGATGATTAGTCAGGTCATTATGGATCGTATCAATCCACCTCTGCCAAGGTGGATTGATACCTTGGCAGTATCAATCATCCCTTGGCCATCCTTGGGCCTCTTTCCCGTGAGTTCCAGGGTATATGCTGACTTAGCTATTGTGTCTTCTTCTGCATCGTAAACGCACCGTAAACTGCCTGCATCTATGAGACAACATTTCCATAAGGACGTGACGTTGAGTTTTACGGTCGGCTTGTCACAAAGCCTGTCACCAAGCATTTTAGAGCTGCTGCCAGCATATAATCCGGCCGCCCCTAACATGGTGTACGGACGCTGTTCGTAGCCGCCCGCTCTGGGTCAGACGCTACAACTGATACCTACCCTCAAAATTGATACCTACCCTTCAAAAATACCAAAACCCCTGCAGATTTCTACAGTCATACTAGCAACACTGTTCCGTCGCACGTAATTATAAAAGGACTAATTATCATATTGTATTTAAATTAACCAGTAGTACTAGGTTAGTCTAGTTAGACTAAATAGGTTCAGAAAGTATTACTGAAAGCGACAAGGCTCAGTTCGTCGCGTAGTCTAGTTCTCACGTCTAGTTTTCACCAGTGAAAGGAATGAAGGACTATCTGTCATATTTTACCTAAACTAACTGTACCAGGTTAGTCTAGTTAAATTTTAAATTGAGATTAATTCTTTGGAGAACTAGTTAGCATCATCATTATCATGGCCTTTTGGTGATCCAATCCTAGATGTAGGGTTCTTCCACTCTTGGCGGTCTTGTGTCCGTCTCATCCAGTCTCGGCCTCCGCGCCGTCGAATGTCGTCCATCCAGCGCTGCGGTAGTCTGCAGCACCCTCGAGTATTCGGTCTGCGTCTCCATTCAAGGACTCGTCTCGTCCAGCGACTCTCGTTCATTCTCGCAATTTATCCTGGCCATGTCCACTTTTTCCTTGCTATGACAGAGCTAGTTAACAAATTGTACCTTAATTATCTTAACCAGGCTAGTGTAGATGAGACTTAGTTTCCTTTTTTGTCCACTTTGGAAGAGATTAAAATACAATGAAAAAGACTAGATTAGGTCTTGTTTTGTCTGCTCTTGTTTTGTTTGACCTGGTCTTGTCTTGTTATGTCTGGTCTGGTTTGGTCCTGTTTTTACAATCTAATACAATATAATCTTGATAATCCGGCGGTTGATTAATCGGGCACGCTCCAAACGAGAATGATATTTTTCTCGTCTCGTCTCGTCTCGTCTCGTAAAAACGAGACGAGAACGAGACGAGACCGCATGTGGTTTCACTTGTGTATGTGGTGTCAGAGTATGTGGTCTCGCTCTCGCGAGAGCGAGAGCGCATGTGGTCTCGTTTTCGCGAGACACGAGAGTCTCCTTTCTGATCCCGGTCATACTTCTTCTTCAATCTTTGTTTCTAATACGGGCAGCCGAAATATTTTCTTGCATAAATTTGAACTGCGGGCTCGTACAAGTTACATTTCATTATATAACAATTAAAAGAGTAGATTTCGTAATATGAAATAGATGTCGTAGACAATTTCAAATTATGTTCGTTTTTATTATTCTTTTTAAATCGTCAACAAAATAGAAGGTTTATATAAACAGACATTTGTAATGTGTTATCGCTAAAAAGGTCTGGCCAACACACCCTGCTCTGAAAACTGAAACTTGATTGACGCTTCTGACCAAGCTAACACCACTCTACAATTGTCTTACTATCTGTACAAGTTTGTACATTTTTTTTATATATACACGTTTACCTATATAGATACATATTTTTGATTACTCATGCGCGAAAAGTACTTCTTGACGCACGTTTTTGAATAAGAAAAATACCACTTTTCGTTGTATTTCCACATAACCTGGGTAACGCACGCAAATATGCAATATCGCTAGGCTACATTAAAAAAAAAACATAATCAGGACTTCAATATTAAAAAAGTGATGTAAAATTGTCAGAAAACAAAATAATAATAAAAATTAAAGAATTGTTTTAAAATGAGTTCAAATTTTATGGTGATACCGGAGACTGAGGAGAGTTCTTATGACGAATCCACACTACCGGAGACAACTGAAAAAGCAAATTCTTCATTCTTGAATCTATTTTTTTTATGGCCGCTGGATACATCTCTTCGCATGAGTCATAAAAAAATATTGTTTGTAACACGGGCGGTTTTGTTAACTGCCCTCTCGAGCGAATGTGCGAATTTGGGCGCACGAACGAAGCAATCACTGCGTTTTCAAATCACTTTTCGTCACGTTTTCTCACTTCAATTTCGCTCTCGCGTCCAATTGACAACTTACCGCCCTAGTTACAAAATATACTTTTATTCTTGTGTAATAGAATTGTACATAAGATATCGCACTTCCAACAGAAAAGTGACACAAGTGCGAAATGGCGGATGAAAAATCGCCATATTTTAAACTGAAAATTGGGTATCTCGGATGTTGTTTTTAGTATTGTGAAGTTGATTTTGGTTTAATTCAATTATTGTCTTCAACAGATATGACAGATAAACAGTTGTTCTCAGAAATCTGTAATTCGCACTTGTGTCACTTTTCTGTTGGATGTGCGATATGTAAAATTTCTATTGTTTTCGTTGAATTCTGATAATCCGGATTTTTTTATAATCCGGCGGTTCTCTACATAAGTTTCATATCTGTCGGATTATACTGTACGTTGAAAAACTATTAAATAATATTGGTAATAAAGAAATGATTGATTTCTTGTGTTTTTATGGATGTAAATAAACAATGTTTTAGTGGCGTATTTATGCGATTTCCTTGGAAAGCATTAAAAGAAAACTTGTATAGTTTAGTTTTAATTGTTTATACATTAAGTATCTACACGATATCTGTAAAATTACTAATCGGAAATTTAAGACGTAATTGTGTAATATTGCAGAAAATAACAATATCTTAAATTGTTTCTTAATTAATATCTTATTTTATTTGTTAATTAATTCATTAGTTAATTCGAGAGATGAAACTAATTAAGTCGATGTGACATAGCCTTATTTAATCGATCTGACATAGCCTTATTTAGACGATGTGACATAGCTTTATTTAGTAGATGTGACCATAGCCTGTTTTTTTTTCAGTCGGATATTTCTTATCTAGTGATTTGTCTAAGATGCGAGAGATTTTACGAACGGACGATTCGGTTTCGGTTCGGAAAACGACGTCAACTTCTACTAAAAGAATGGAAATACCATTACAAAGTCCATAAACAAACACCATATCTGCATATCCTCTATGACTGAAAATGTGAGGTATTTTTATAATCTCGTAAAACAACTACAATTGTAACTTTGTATGACATTTATCCAGGGCCGTCTTTAACCTATTGAGGGCTGTAGACATATAAGGAAAATGGGCCCTCTCCGAGCACTACTTTGTTAGAATAGACAAAGAAAGTAATAATGCATATAAGTAACTCTTTTAACATTCTCAGGTTAGCGCTTAAAAATCTATGTTGATTGAAGAGGTATCCTTCTATATTTGAGGTGGGCAAAATCGTTAATCACCTCTTCAAAATCTATGTTTTTTACATATCATATTCTAGCGACAAACTGGTTAATCTTTTTTTTGAAGCATTGTACTTCTTAACTCATATTTTATTCTTAAGAAGTTGGAGAAGGAGCCTTCCCCACTGCAGTTAGTTACCATCATGAAAAGATTTTCAATGCGAGTTCCACATTCTCCCATCACATTTTTCCAGCAACTAACCTAACATAACCTAACCTATCCAAACAGTCATTTTTTGGTTTTGGGCAATAAATTTTGAACGGATTGAGATTTTTGCGAGTTTTTTTGGCAAAAATTCTCCCAACATACTCCCTTGACATTATTCCAGCAACAAACCTAACATAACCTAACCTATCCAAACTGTCTTTCTTTGTTTTTCGGCATTAACTTTTGAACAAATTGAGATTTTTGCGAGTATGTTTCACCAAAATTCTACCAACATCTCCCTGCACATTATTCCAGCAACTAACCTAACATAACCTAACCTATCCAAACTGTCATTTGTTGTTTTTGGGCAATAACTTTTGGGCAAGGATTGAGATTTTTGCGAGTTTTTTTCGCAAAAATTCTCCTAACATCTCTCTTCACATTATTCCAGCAACAACCCTAACATAACCTAACCTATCCAAACTGTCATTTTTTGTTTTTCGGCAATAAAATTTGAACGGATTGAGATTTTGCGAGTTGTTTCTCCAAAATTCACACAATATCTTCCTTCGCATTATTCCAGCAACAGACCTAACATAACCTAACCTATCCAAACTGTCATTTTTTTGTTTTTGGGCAATAACTTTTGAAAGGATTGAGATTTTTGCGAGTTTTTTTCGCAAAAATTCTCCTAACATCTCCCTTCACATTATTTCAGCAACAAACCTAACATAACCTAACCTATCCAATCTGTCATTCTTTGTTTTTCGGCAATAACTTTTTATGGGACTGTGTGGGGAAGCTGAACAAGCTTGGCAGGGATAATAAAGTAACGCTATGCTGGGTACCAGGACACACTGGTATAGATGGAAACGAGGAAGCCGATCACCTAGCAAACAAGGGATCCAGTAGCCCCTTTATAGGTCCGGAACCCTTTTGCGGCATGAGTGTGAACACCATCCACAAAAGTTTAGATGAAGAAACAAGAGGAAAATGGATGAAAACTTGGAAATAACTTCAAGGGCTAAGGCAATCCAAAGTGATGATGGGACCTTTTAACCAGAAGAGAACAAAAGCTTGCCTGAAACTAAGCAGGAGCAAGCTTAGAATTCTAACAGGAGTGCTGAAGGGACACTGCAGACTTAGGAAACATCTTAAGGCCCTAGGCCTAGAGGAGCATGACGGATGCAGATTCTGTGGCTCGGCAGAGGAAACCCCCATACATATGTTCAAAGACTGCGGAGCATTACTCCGCAAGAGACAGATGTACCTTGAACACGGAAGAGCTGCAGGCTTTGAATACCACCCAGATCCTGAAATTCCTAAAGGAACTAGGATTAGAGGAGGCGCTCTAAATGGGTAAGTACACCAACACTTGGATGAGGAGGGTGGGGTACAATAGATCTATAAAGGTTGCAGTACAAGTCGTCACCACCATATCTACAATAACTTTTGAACAAATTGAGATTTTTGCGAGTATGTTTCACCAGAAATCTCCCAACAACTCCCTTCACATTATTACAGCAACCAACCTAACATAACCCGACCTATCCAAGCTGTCATTTTTTTGTTTTTCGGCAATAACTTTTGAACGGATTGAGATTTTTGCGAGTTTTTTTCGCCAATATTCTGAAAACAAATATCTAATATATCTAATATATAACATGTATCTTAACATGCTTCGCACACAAAATAATGTGTGAAAGGCTTTTGAGCATGAGTTGCGAAGTTTAAAGCATTCGCCTTCCGCTCGTGCTTTAAACTTCGCAACTCATGCACAAAAGCCCTTCTTCACACATTGCACTCATTTCGATTAAACCACTCGCCTTCGGCTCGTGCTTTAGACTTCACAACTTATGCACAAAAGCCCTTCTTCACACACGTCTGGGATACATTATTTTAACTACGAAGCATATTAAAATACTGTTGAATCTACAAGAAAATAATTGTTTCTTAGCGATTATATTGAAAAATTGTAATTTTGACAGACAGCATACTTCAAATCACTGACAGAATAAGGTTAGAACGTTCTTACCGTGGAAAAAATTGCTAACTAATAGAAACGCACAGTCACGGGAACACTATTTGGTCGTTATTGATGTAATCTAAGTTAGGATAGGTTAGGTTAACATCTATTTAATCTAGATTAGGTTAGGTTAAGTTAAATAAGAGTCAGATAAATCCAGACTGAGAGGCCGAGACTTCTTGATTCAAGATAAGAGAAATTAATTCAATTTTAATATCCGTCAGAAAATTTATTTTCACTACGTCTGTAGTTCTCATGTTTTTTGTTTAGTGACGCAAGTTGTTGTCATAGTTCAAACAAACATAAATTGTTTTATTCATTTGATTTACATTGGACGTTTACGCACGATTTGGATACTTTTACACACGATTATAATAACGGCATCCTTCACCTACAATAATGTATTTATTAATGTGTTCATTTGTGTTTGGTGTGTGGGTAGATAAAAATGTTTTCAGTATATTTGGAGAAATAATTAATTTGCGGAACTGTTACACATGCACCTTAGTTTTAATACTACAAAAACGTGTTATATATCAATTTAAAGCCAGTTTAATTCAGTTTAGGATTTGTAGTAACTTATTGAAAAATTCCTTATATTTTCAAAAATATTGCCATTTTGCTCTTATACCATTTTAATTAGTTTTGTTCAGCTTGTTTTAGCCATAAAAAAAATCCTTGTATTCCAGGTTTCTTCTTTGGCGGATTCAAAGTAATCAAAATTATCCCAGAATAAAATTATGCAGTGAAGTAAACTAATTAGTTGTCAAAATCCAGTGTTATTGTTTTTTTTCAGAAGTTTTCTTTCTGAATTACTTTCTGAAGATAATTACTATAGAGCTCCAAATTAGGGCTTCACACGAGACGAGATAGGGCGAAAATTTCAAAAATCTCGTCTCGCTCTCATTACTTGTAAAACAAATCGTCTCATTCTCGCTCTAGGAACCGTTTGTCTCGTCTCGCTCTCGTAACCGTTTGTCTCGTCTCGTCTCATCTCGTCAAATATCGTTCTTGCTAGAACCTATTGTTAAGATAGTCCAAAACGAGGTAATCATTAATTTTATGGTAACGCGTTGTAATAATAAATGCATGATTGCCCGTCAAATTCAAAGATTGAAGAAGAAGTTTGAATAAGATCAGAAACGAGACTCTCATGAGACGCAAGAGCGAGACCACATATGCTCTTGCTCTCGCGAGAGCGAGACCACATACGGTCTCGTATCGGTCTCGTCTCGTCTCGTAAGAGCGAAAATATCGTTCTCGTGTGAAGTCCTACTTCAAATATCCGTATATTTCATTTTAGTATACTAAATTAGTATTATAAATGAAGGTTTGTTTACCATTCTTCGTCTCTAGTTTCTGTGCCTGTTCCGTATCTTTTGCGATGGACATCAAAGCTTCTTTAATATGTTTTTGACCTTCAAGCAAGGCATTTGCTGCAGCAGGTCGGGCCGACCATCTAGTTTGTGTTCTGTCAATATATTCTATAAATCTGAACCATTTCAAAAAAACTTTGTTGCCTCTGATACACACCCAGCAGCATGGGCATCTACGAAATTTAGTGAATATTCCGCATATGATACAAAGGTGGTTCGCCAAAACCGGCTCTGTTGACAGAATATGTATTTTTTTTTTAAATAATATATTATACCCTACTCAATTTATCGAATGTTAGTGGTAAGATTTAATGGTTAAAAGTCACATAGCCTTATTTAGTCGATGTGACATAGCCTTATTTAGTGGATGCGACAGCCATAGCATATTTGTTTTCAAGCGAAAATTTCTTATCCAGTGATTTATCTAAGATGCGAGAGACTTTTCGACACGGACGGTGTATTGAGTTCGCCAAAACCGGCTCTGTTCACAGAATACGTATTTTTTTGTTGAAAATAATTTATTGGATTCTACTCAATTTATCGAATGTTAGTGGTACGATTTAAAGGTTAAAAGTCACATAGCCTTATTTAGTCGATTTGACATAGCCTTATTTAGTAGATGTGAAACAGCCTTATTTAGTGAATGTGACATAGCCGTGAACACATGTGACAGCCTATTTGTTTTCAGGCGAAAATCTATCTGATTTTACTAATTGTAAGATGAGAGAGACTTAGGCACACGGACGGTGTATTGAGTACGCCAAAGCCGGCTCTGTTCCCAGAATATGTATTTTTTGTTAATAATTTCTTATACTCAATTTATCGCGTGTTTATGATAAGATTAAAAGGTTAAATGTGGAGTCTTTATCCCTGTGCTAAAAACCTGTTATGAACGAATGACGTCCTTGCTAGCGATTGTTAAGAAATTGGGCTGTTTCTGTGTACATCGAAAATTTGTTGTTTGAAAGAAAATGTTGTTTTATTGAGATCAACAAGATCATAGAATAAGGCCAACGACATAAAAACAGTTAAATAAACAGATCAATGTTCAATAATTTTCTCCATCCTTCAAAGTTTTATCTTATAGCAATCAGTAGATGCAAATATTATATATTAACCGCAGGGTTAAAATAGGGAGAATTGACTGGCAAAATACTTAAACTTGGGATTTTAAGGATTAAAATCGGGATGATTGACTGCCAAACATCTTAAATCTAGGATTTTAATTATTCAAATATGGATAATTGACAGTCAAACATCTTAAATCTAGAGTTTTAAGGATTCATATAGGAATAATTGACTACCAAACAGCTTAAATCTTGGATTTTAAGGATTAAAATAGGGATAATTGATAGCCAAACAGCTAAAATTTCGGATTTTAAAGATTCATATAGGGTTAATTGACTGCCAAACCAAACTTATATCTGGGATTTTAAGGATTCGAATAGGTTTGCCAAATAACTTCAATTTAAAATTTCGACGTTTGAAATAGGGATATATAGAGGGTGACAAATTAAGAGTGTCCTGATTATATCAATTATATCAATTAGATGACTTCCGTTTGTTTCGATGCATGACTGAGATCAATGCAACAATGTACGCGTTGCGCGTGGACACGCTTTAAGTCGTTTGATGTCATTCTCTACGTTTAGGAGCAAGGATGTTTCCTCGTTGATGTGATGCTGGAGTGGTGTTTCATGCGTTCAGTGGCGTTTTCATGATTCTGAAGTGGTGTTTCATAGAATATCTTGTAATGATGGTGTAAGTCGCTGTTGCGCACATACCATAGCACGTAACATTTAGTTGATACTTTGTTGTTACACATCCCCATAATTGGATGGCATATGTCCAGATTGAGCGCAACACCTGTTTATGTAAGGTTGGCTTGTTGTACGTTGTTCGGAGCGATGACATATGAGCCAATACATATTTCGTGTTTTTTCTTTCTCTTTATTGTTGAGGCTCATTGATTCGAACCCGTACGTCGGTACAGGTAGAACGCACATGTTGTATAATTCTTGAGATATATTGGTATGTTCTCGTTTTCTAGGATGTACCGGAGTGTGCCAAATACTGCCCATGTAAGTCCGATTCGCCTGGTGACTTCGGCCATCTTTTTCCCCTTCCTTAACATAATAGTGTGCACAAGATAGGTATATTGTTGCAAGCACTCGATGATATTGTTGTCTATGCAAATGTGGGGATCTCAAAGGCTCATAATCTTGGTCTTGACAAGTAATCTCGTGAAGATGATCTCGTAATAATAAATAGTTTTGTTGGTTATTTTGAAAGCTGTAACAGTGTTAGTGCGTAGAGGGCTTATCCTATGATAGGCACTGCTCCATGTGTCTTCAATTATTTTTAGTCGTATAGCTTATTCATCACGAAAACGTTGTCGTAGGTCCAGTGGTTTGTAACTTTTTCAGTCTTCCTGCGATGGTGGTTCTATTTAGTAGAAGCGCTATTGGGCGGCTGTCAAGTCTCATCTCGTAATTTGTGCACAGCTTTTGGGCTGCAGTTCTGACCGTATCTATGTTGAGGTCTTTATGTAGACGAGCGTTCGTGACATACCATGAAGCGTCAGTTATGGTACCCAGAGTTTTTGCTTGGAAGCGTAGCAAGACCGGGATGTTCGAGTTGCTGGTCGTACCCCAGAGCTGGATGCCATATGTCAAGATTGGTTTAAGTAAAGCCTTGTATACAATTATTTGATGGTGTAGTGGTAGTTTTGACCTTCTTCCTAAGAGCCAATACATTCTTTTTAGTCGTAGATCCAGTTAATTTCGTTTCGTTTTAATGTGGCTGCCAAGCGTGTGACCAAGATCCTGCAATTAAAGTACAAACCGAGATATTTGACTTCGTCGACTCGTGGTAATGGCTGGCTATTTAATTAAACTGTCGGGCACAGTTAAATACTTGGGCATAACGCTTGTTGCAAATCTCCGATGAAAGAAGCACATTAAGAAAAAACAAGACGAACTTTAAACTAAGGAGTTCCCCAAGGAAGCGTCCTAGACCCGGTTCTGTACACTATCTTCACAGCCGATCTTCTCGTAGACCCCAACACCACCGTAACGACATTTGTCGGGCAGTATTTTTTGTTTATCGTGATGTGGACTGGTTTGTTGTCGCTGAATTTGATTCTCCATCTCTTCAGCCATCTATGAACATTTTTGAGCTCTTTTTGGAGTATGCTCGAGACTGTATCCGGATTTTCTGGAACAGATAGGATGGCTGTGTCATTAGCGAATGTCGCTACAGTGTTCTTGGGGTCTACGGGAAATTGTCTGTGAAGATGGTGTACAAAACCGGGCCTAGGACGCTTCCTTGCGGAAATTCTGAGTTTCGTGTTTTCAATTGAAGTTCATCTGGTTTTTAGGGTTCCGTACCGAAAACGGAACCCTTATAGGATCACTTTGTTGTCCGTCTGTCTGTCTGTCAATACAATTTTTCTCAGGAACGCGTAGAGATAACAAGTTGAAATTTGTATCAAATACTCGGGTCTGCGATCTTTTTCAGCTGTGAAAAAATCAAACTTGTAAGTCAACGCAATCAAAAGATATGACCGTTTATGTCGCATATTTTGCGATTTCACAAGGGAATCAAAACCTATAGGGTACTTCCCGTTGACCTAGAATCATGAAATTTGGTAAGAAGCGGTGTCTTACAGCACTTATAAAGGGAAAAATCTGAAAACCGTAAATATGTAGTTAAGTTACAAGAAAAATGCGAATTTACTTTTGGAAACTTATGAAAATACACTAATGTGTTGCGTGGTATTGTCAGGCACCAGAAGCATATGGGTTGCATACAGTTAGGTCCTCCTCGGTTAGGTCTAAAGGTTAAAAAGTATGTGTCGGCTGTTTATTCTGAATTTTCTTTGTTTATATTCGTTATGCATTTCATCACGTACGCTCTATGTACGTAATATATACAGGGTATATATTATGTCTAAATTTTGCTTGTTTATAACCGACATGCGACATACTCAAGTCCCGTAACATCCTGTATATATTATATTTCGTCTAATTTTTCTTTTTTGAAAAACGTACGTTAAATCACGTACGCCCTATATTTTTTTGGTAGTCAATTGCCCAAAAGCAGTCAATTGAACAACTGAATGTTAAGAGTATCGAAATATCTGTATACAGTCGACTGTCAGTCTTCAAGGCGTGTGCACGTGCGTGTTATCGTGGTATAAAAATACAGTTAAATCAAAACTCTTTCAGTGTTGAACATTGCGTAGTTACTTGAACTGTTAAACAATGCCTCAACTTAGGTCTCAGATTACGGAGGTACGTTCGACAGGGTGCGGTAAGAAGGATGCGGATATATTATCGTATCTAACTAGTTCTGAGTTTAAAAACGTGTTAGCTGGCATTATTAAACAAGAAGTTGAATCACTTACCGTTCTGTTTGAAGAAAAAGTTACACAACTTAACAATAAAATCGAAGTTAACAGAATAAGAAACTGCTGCATCTCATACCGACACTCGTCAATAATGAATCGACAGAATGTTCACAAAAATCAGTTACTATCACGGACACGGATAGCGGGAACAACTCAGGTACGAAACCTGACAACCGAAAAACTAAACGGAATGCTGATAAGACGGCCGAATTGAGAAAAAATAGTGTGATAGAATCCGACACAGATAAAAATGAAGAAATATGGGAAGTGCAAAAAAATAAAAACAAAAGATATAGGAAACCCGAAACCATTATTGGAATCTCGGAAACCAGCCAGATTAAAGCTGCAAATAAATATGCCCATTTGCACATTTATAAACTTGAAGCTAGTTTAAATGAAATAGACATAATAAACCACCTACAGGGAAAAGGTATCAAAGAAGTCTCGTGTGAGAAGCTTGCATCCAAGTATCCAAAGGAGTACTCCTCCTTTAAAATAACAGCCCCTTTCGAACTTCTAAATACGCTTAATTCACCTGAAACTTGGCTAAAATATACCTACATCAAGCGTTTTTTCTAAGGCGGGATATCCGAAAGAAGGCAGAATAAAACAAACAATTGAATCTTATAATGCTAATACAGTGAATAATCTTTCAAAGTTAGAAAATGTAAAGTTTTGTAGCAACTTGCTGATTTTTCTTAATATCCAAAGTGTAAAACGGAAAATTAATTAAAAAGGTAGAGGTGATGTTATCAGAGTACAAACCAATATTTGTGTGTATGGCAGAGACATGGCTGAGTGAGGATTTTGTCAATCAAAGTCACATAGAAGACTATAGTTTAATAAGCTCATTTTGCCGCAGAAACACTAGTGGTGGTGGGGTTGCGATTTGGGGAAAACATGGTTTTGACGGGTTTAAAGAAAAAAGTAATTTAAATTGTGTAGAGAAAAAATAGAAATATGTGGAGTGGAATGGAATAGAAATAATCATAAGACATTAATTATAGTGGTATATCGTCCACCGTGCGGTTGTTACACGTCGTTCAATATAATGGAAAAAACACTAAACAGTATTATTAATAAATATAATGAAGTCACAATAACTGGTGATTTCAATATACATTTCGAGGGGTCATCAAAAGAAAAATACAATATTGAAAATCTAATGCAGTCATATGAATTAATTGGACAAATAAAAGAATATACAAGAACTACAATGAAATCACAAAGTATTATAGATAACATCTTCGCACGGTCAAACTACCTATCAGACATTACAGTAAAGTAACACAATATGCTCAGATCACAAGCTAATACTCGTTGGCAACGCAAATAATCAAAATAAAGGTTACAGTCAAGAAGTGAAGCTCAGAAGAAATTTTTGTACAAAGAACAAGGAAAGGTTCCAAATGAGTCTCAGTGAAGAATCGTGGGAAAGCTGTTACGCCACAGAAGACTGCAATGAGAAAGCCTCAGAATTTATTAAAATTTTACAGTTTCCTTTCTTTGAATGTTTTCCTGTGAAAAAGATAACACCCTCACCTAGAACCTGGGTAACAAGCGAAGTAAGAACTTCTAGCAGAAAATTATAAGATTTGTTTGTTCTACAGAAAAAAATTCCTATATTAAAACAACAATATTTAATGGACAAGAACAAACATCGGATACTCGTAGTTGAAACTAAAAGAAAATTCTATAATAATAAAATAAATAAAGCCTCCAATAAACAGAGAGCGTTATGGCAAACAATTAATAATATATCCAACAAATCTAAAGACAATAGAATCATAAGAATCAAAGAAAATAATAGGACCATAACTAATTTGGAAGAAATAGCTAGAAGATTCAATATATTTTTCAAAAATGCTCCAGAAAAAATAGCAAACAATATTAAGCATACTAACATAATGAATGATCACATCTTTCACAACAACAAAAGCATGTTTCTAGTAGAGTTCTCAAAAAATGAAATTACTGGCGTCATGTTACATGCGTCAAGTTCCGGACCAGATAACCTTCCATGCAATATTATCAAAGAGTTTTATGAAGAACTAATAGATCCAATAGCTGATATTGTAAACTGTTCCTTTAAAAGCGAAGTTTTCCCGACTATCCTTAAAACATCTAAGATAATTCCCTTGCATAAAAAAGGAGACAGAACAGAATTGGACAACTACAGACCAGTAGCCATGGTGTCGGTGCTATCAAAAATCATTGAATACTGCATGGAATGCAGAATAATTCCATTTATAAGAAAACACAATATAATTCCAGTGCAGCAACATGGCTTCTGTAAGTCAAGATGAACCACGACCGCTATTGAACAATGTTACAATATGATTATAAATGAGGTGGATGATGGGAAATGTCCAATAGGCATTTTCTGTGATCTGTCGAAGGCCTTCGAATGAGTACCTCATTTAAATTTGATTGATAAACTTTATGCATACGGATTCAGGGGGAAAACGGGTGAATGGTTCAAATCCTACCTAATGAACCGAAATCAATATGTAAGGATTGGGAATAGTACTTCACCTACAATACCAACATGTGTAGGGGTTCCACAAGCGACAGTGATAGCTCCAATCCTATTTTCATTTTTTATTGCAGATATGGTACAGTACATTGGAGCTGATACATGCACTTTATATGTCGATGATACCAGCGTTATTGTTCGCGGAAATACCATAGAAGATTCAACAAGAATGGCTAAAGTAGTACTAAGCAAAATGGAGATATGGTTTGCTGCCAATAATCTACACCTAAATACTGACAAGACAAAATATATAACCTTTAAAACTAATAGAAAGAGAGGACTTAACGAAGACTTAAATCTACAATTATATAACAGTGTGCTACAAAGAACTACTAGTATAAAATTTCTAGGAATTCTTCTAGAGGAGAATCTACAATGGAAGAAAACAGCAGATGCCATCATACATAAAATAAACACTAAAGTTTATATATTAAGGAACCTTCGGGAAATCTTAGACAACTCAATGCTACTGAATATATATTATGCTGAAATTGAATCAGTGTTTACATATGGTATACTATTCTGGGGACATACGACGCACCTACAACGTGTTCACATAGCACAGAAGCGAGTTATCAGGGTCTTTGCAAGAATTACGATAACTCAATCATGCAGGCCTCATTTTAATAACTATAATATACTTACAGTGCCCTGTATATATATAAGAGAACTGGCGTCCTATGTATACAAAAATAAACAGCAATTTAATAAAAACTTCGATATACACAACATAAATACAAGAAATGCCTCAAACTACCGGATGCCAAGGAGTAACTTATCACTGTGCAGTGGAGCACCAAATAGATTTGGAATCAAAATTTATAACAATCTGCCCAACTTCATCAAAGAAGCCAAAACTTTTAACTCCTTTAGAAAAATGACTAAGGACTTTTTAAGTGAGAAGTGTTATTACTCCATAGACGAGTTCTTAAAAGTGAAAATTGATGTGACTAGTAATAATTAATTAACCAATATTTTCAAATTATGTGTGTTTTGATTTCAACTATTTTTTGATTTGTTTCTTTTCTTTTTTTTTTTTGGTTGCTTTTTTTTAAAACAATTTTTTTGCTTTGGGCCATTTTTCGTACCCATACATATTTCTTGTTCTTCTCTTGACTTATCTTATTGATATATATTTCTTGTTTTTTTTCTTTTTTCTCTTGACTTATCGTATAGATATATATGTACCTCCTAAAGAATAAATACTTTTTGATTTGATTTGATTTGATTTGATTTGAAATAGATCTAGAAATAGTTAATATATCAGTTTATATTAGATCTAGAAATAGTTAGATCTTAATATAAGTTAGTGAATAAGTGTAATACTAAAATAAAGTTTTCATTTTATAAGTTCAAAATATTCGCATTATTTAAAAAATATACCCTGTATATAGGGCTTTCAATACCGGAGCAAAAATGAAAACCGGTATTTTGGTATTATTCGTTTTCAAAACCGGAATACCGGTATTGATACCGGTATTACAAGAAAAAATATTTTCGACTGATTTTTATAAATATTAATGATAATGGTGATTTATTAAAAAAAAACAAAGGAAAAACTTAAAAATATATTTAATTAGTTATAAACTATACAAAAAAATATTTAAACGAAATAAGTATAAAAACCAAACATTTGTTTACTCCTTCTGTATATAAAAAAAACAAATTATTTATAGCAAATATTCGGAACAAAGTTATCATAAACATTACTACATTTCGCAATTTGAGTTTGTTTTTATTAAAATATGCCCGAAAAAACATAAACAATCAATTGTTTTGTCGTTCAGACTGGAGTGAATCTTTGTATATGTGACTTGCTGCAGAAAACGCCCTTTCCGATTCTACACTTGTTGGTGTTCCGATTCTACAATTGTACTTAATTGGTCGTACATCAGTGGCAAATATTTTCCTCTTACTCCTGTTTTTCCAAAAATTTCGTCTTTTATAATTGGTTCTACCCCTTGCACTTTGTGCCCCTTGTACCCCTTGTAATTTTGGGTTGAACTGAAAGTTTTTGTTGGATTGCTGATTGAAGTTGCAGTTTTAATTTGTCATGGTCATGAAAAGCAAAGTTGGAGCCAGTCCTTAATGTATTGGTCAGATTTCTTTCCAAGGATTCTTCGGAATTTTCGTCTTTATCTGAATCTGATCCAACATGTTCTTCTGCGGTTTCGGGCGAAAGTCGTTTAATCAAACGAATTATTTAACGTATTAAGTGACTGTGAAAATGTAATTTGAACTAAATGGCTATTATGTTGTTCTCCACTATGTAAGTACTGAAGTACCTGCGATAAATTATTTCGTCTTTGTCCCACTCTCTTCGTCTGGCTCTGGTCCATCGCACAACGTCCTGTACGTTCAGATTTTCCCTGATTTCTTTACTTCTTTTTCGATGAATAAGAGTCACGCCTTTTGTAATATGCGAACACGCATTTTGTAATATGCGAATTTTTAAAGCGTCATAAACTTCTTTAGCAATTTTAAAATTTTGATTTGTAAGAGGTTCCATCATAAATATTATTGTTTCATCTGCTGAAAGAAGATTAGAATTTTGGTAACATAATGCAAATAACTCTAATTCAAAAAATCAACTGCTAATTTTATAGGAGTAAGGGAAGTGATAATTTCAGATAATAAATTAAAGTATGGCTTTCAAACCATTAAAGCACTAAACATCGGCTATAGCATGGGCGGCAGAACTACAAACATCATCTGTTACGCTGAAGACGCAGTGCTCTTCGCGGACAAGGAGGACGATCTCCAGTGTCTACTATATAAGTTCTCCCAATCAACAGCAAAGTATAACTTGCAGATTTCAGCCGAAAAAAACAAAATGCATGGTCATCAGCAAAACACCAATAAGATGCAAGCTGCAGTCTGCGAACAACATTATAGAACAAGTAAACACATTTAAGTATCTTGGGGTAGACATAACGGACAGCAAAAGACTTAAAGAGGAGGTCAGAAGATCAACAACCAAAGCAGCACAAATACCCGGAGGACTACATAACATCATTTGGAAGAACAAATATATGTCCTCACACAGCAAAGTCAGAATTTACAAAACATGTGTTCGTCCCATTCTAACATACCCGGCCGAAACGAGGGCAGAAATCAACCCAACTAAACAACAAAGGTGCGCATTTAGAACCCATTTTTAAAAAAACCAAATGAAGACACTACAAAAATATCAGGCGTGACTCTTATTCATCGAAAAAGAAGTAAAGAAATCAGGGAAAATCTGAACGTACAGGACGTGGTGCGATGGACAAGAGCCAGACGAAGAGAGTGGGACAGACACGTCGACCGGATGGGCCCAGAACGACTGGCAGAATGGGCCAAAGTAGCAAAACCCAACACAAAACGACCCATGGGAAGACCACCAAAGCGATGAAACGAGTCATGGAGCTCAAGGTCGCAAGAGACGAGATATGCGCAAAGAAACAGGACAATGTCCTAAAAAGAAGTAGGAGGAGAAGGAGGAGGAAATTAAAGTCTCTTTGAAAACAATAAAGGCTTTTTGAACACAATAACTCAATTGGTAAAATGTTTCTAAGATAAGTAACATGCTATTCTATCTTGTTTTCAAGTCTAATTTTAAAGCAATTTCTCTACCAAAATCTTCTTTTACACATTTCTGTAAAAAATTATCATTTTTATTAGGTGCATTTATAAATATTTTGACTACCTTTCTTATTTTTTGTTACAAGAGGAGAAATAGTAGCATGACTAATACTGACCGCAGTATCTACTAAATTAGATTCTATAACGACGCAGTCAACATATTCTCCTTTCTCATCATCTTTTACTTCAACATTCATGCCGTTATCCACAATTTCATCGTTTGGTTCTGAGTCAGAACCTAACGATGAAATTGTCAGAACTTCTGACTTTGACTTATAAAGTATATCGGTTATTGCTACACCAAGCAGATCTGATGCTCAGCATCAATAAGTTTGCCTAATTTAACCACAACCGATGCCCCATCAGTGGTTATACTGACTATATCTTTAGAAATACAGAAGCCAAATTCTTCTAACTTTTCTCCAACCAGCATTAAACACCTTTCTGTTGGCAGACTTCCAAATGCTCGTACTAGTCCAATATAAAAAAAAAATCTCCAGCAGTATGTATATTTATATTTAGATATCGTTGATTGCGAATTGATGTCCATTAATCAAATGTTACACTGAATCGTTTGCCTTTAGATTTAAGCTGAGCTAGTTCATCTTTTATGGTAATTCGAATAGTTTTATTATATTCGAGTTTAATATTTCTTATTGTACTTGCTGATTTTGGAATATCTTTAAAACCACGAGCAATTAATCCTTCTCTAATATCAATAGATGTTTTCAAAATATTAAATAATAAGCCGTCTCGAGCTGCCATTCGAGCTAGTACTTTAGCTAGGCTTCCGTTTTTATTGCTTTTTAAATAACTTGTTATTAAATTAGGTTTTTTAGACTGACTTGCTTGATCTTGATCATTGTTATCATTCAAAGTTACCTCACTGCTTTTTCTTAGATTTATTCCATGCATTGTTATTAATGAGTATGTAGTCCGCTAGTAGAGCCTACACCACATTTTATTTCCTTTGAACACTCTTTACACCTAGCTAGATGAACATTTGTTTCATATAAAAAATAGTGCCAAACCGAAGATGCATCGTTGCCCTTTTGTGTTTAAAGAACTCCTTTTGTGTGGACGTAGACATGGCGTACACATGGCGTATATGTATATCCAAAACTTAATAAAATCATTATAAAAATTTGATGTTGTATAATAAAAAACTTACGGTTTCAAACAACAAACATTACACCAATTTACAGCAAATAATAAATTCAGAAATATAGCTTATATCGTTGAATGTATGTGTTGTTAATCGTGTGCGTGTGAGATGAGAGATGACGCGTAAACAGGAAAGCAAGTTTCTTTTTAACGAAATTCAGTGACTAACTTCACTATGCATTGAAGAGGTATAAATACGAATTTATTATTCTTGTTCTTATTCTGTTCTGCTAATTGAAATAACTAATATAAATAAAAAGTAAGATATTTTACACAAATACCGAAATACCGGTATTTTTCTTGTAATACCGATTTTCTAATACCGGAAAAAATAGACTAAAATCCCGGTTTTCGGGATCCCGGGATTCCGGTATTGAAAGCCCTACCTGTATACCTTTATACAGGGTATAAAGGTATACAGGCAAAATTGAGCAGTAAAAACAAATAGTGAAGTTCCAGAACCCCTAAACACTCATAGTGAATGGGGGATGTATGGTAATAAAATATAGGGTAGAATTCCATCGTACGACAGCGACATCTTGAGCTTATGCTTGCAGCGGTACTAAGATAATCGTGATGTAATCGGCAAGAAAGGATTTAATATAAAATACACAACTAAACAAATATCTTAAATTTAGGATTGCCTGATTGGACTGCTAAACAACTTAACAATTCAATTAATTTTTGAATTAAACACGTTATGCTAATGAAAATGTATTACTTTTTTAATCAATTCCATGTTATTTCCTTGTAATTAATTAAAACACTTTTTCATTAAATGTACATAAAATTAATTAACACACAAAATATTATCAGGTTAATGCCAAATTTCGGAGCAATCACAATGCTGTTACGTAATGCTGCATAAAATATGAGGCGAAGGTTTTAATTCAGATCAAGGTGCTATTTTCATTGCTTCAAGAAATATCTTTTATCTACTCGCACACCAATAAGTAAACACATTAATAAATATGAAGTATGAACACATTAATAAGTAAATTATTCAATCGTTAATATGTAAATTAATATAATCGTGTTTAAAAGTATCTAAATCGTGCGTAAAATTCCAATGTAAATCAAATGGAGTTTCATTATTAAACGATTTCTGTTTGTTGTTACTATGGCAATAACTCGCGTCACCAAACAAAAAAACATAGACAAATTTTCTGGCGTATATAATAATTGAAATAATTTTTCTTATTTTGAATCAAGAAGTCTCGACCTGACGTCTTAATCTCGATTTATCTGCCTCTAATATAAATTAACCTAATCATAGCCTAATCTCGATTAATTCTACAACGACCAACTAGTAACTATTCCCGTCACTCTGCGATTTTATTAGTTACAATTTTTTACCACGGAGGCGCTGGACGTTAAACCTAAACTTATAGTGTCAGCGATTTGAAGTATGTTGTCTGTCAAAATTACAATTTACAATATTATCGGTAAGAAACAATTATTTGTTGATTGAACAGTATTTTAACATGCTTCGTAGATAAAATAATGTATGATTAGTGTGTGAAAAGCTTTTGTGCACTCTTTACGATTAAAGTTAAAATTTTAAACTTTGCAACTCAAGCACAAAAGTCCTTCTTTACACACTTGTATCATAAACTACTATTACCTAACAGATAAACAATCAATATAACAATAATCAGATTCAAAGATTCTTTTTAGTTAAATAATTGCTCATCACATCTTCGACATTTGAAACTTTGGAAATACCCGTCATTTGATTTTTGCAGCAATTAAACATTTTATAGCTTATTATTCTTATTATAAACTTCTTCTTCCATTATTAGCTTGTCATCTTGATATAGCGGTTGGTGAATCTGAATGCGTCAAATTAAACAAGTAAGCTCAACCAAATATATTTAATTAACTACACCTTTACTCAAGTGTGCGTTAAGATTCAGTTTAAATAATTGGATTGGATTAGTAAAATTCATGAATGAGACATTTTCAGCAAGGTTAAAGAAACTCGATTCCAAATCTATGCATTCTGCAAGACGTAGAAATTAAGTTGTTAATTGATTTGCTTTTGTTGATTAAATTATAATATAAATCAGGGTAGAGAAGTTGGTAATTAAAATAACTCTGGTAATTTAAACTGGTATAATTAAAAAAAAAATTTAAACTGGTAATTTAAAAATTAAAAATTTGAAAAAAAACAAGTTATGTTAATTTTTTCGGATTTATTGTCAATAAATTTTTATAAACAATTTTTTCATTTCGTTTATTTTGCGCATTGGATCTGCATAAAAAAATGCAAATTTATCATAATTTCAGAATTTCTAAATTAGCAATCAAATCCGATGAGTAAGCAAAACTTGTGTTTGCGCACAGAATCTTTTCAGTTTTTTTTTGCAAAATTTTTCAGTCGTATTATCAATAACAATTTTGCAAAGTTATGGACAATTTAATGAGTATTTTTATTCAAGAATTAATTTAATAACAAATTTGCTAAGTTATTGACAATCTAATAAGTACTTTTGTTTAGAAATTAATGTAATTAAAGAAATTGTTTAATTATAGTTTAACGTTTTTCTAAATTATAAAAAAAATAGTTTAATAACAAATTTGCAAAGTTACGGACAATCTAATGAATACTTTTATTTAGAAATTAATTTAATTAAAGAAATTGTTTAATTATATTTTACCGATATTCTAAGTCATACAAATATTAGTTTAATAACAAATTTGCAAAGTTATTGACAATCTAATGAATACTTTTATTTAGAAATTAATGTAATTAAACAAATTGTTTAATTAGAGTTTAGCTTTATTCTAAGTTATACAAAAACTAGCAGACTTGGTCTAGTCTAGTAAACGTTTCTTAAAACTAGTCGAGGGTCTTACTATTTATTCAGAGATCAGTTCTTGTTTGCGAAAGGGATGGTAAGGATCTATGGAGTAACTGGCCACGGCGTGTTTTACGATTAGCTTCGTCCTTCTGTTGTCTAGTTGCGTTACGTTAGCTTTGGCTAGGACAATGGTATTAGGGGTAAGACTAATTTCAAATTCTAGCAATTTTCATAAGTTCAGTTTTTGCTAAATTATTTAGAAACTAACAGAATTGAACTAGTCTAGTAATAATAATAATAAATCCTTTATTGACATAAATATGAATACAAACTAGTCTAGTGAATTGCTCTAAAACTCTAACTAGTCTAGTAAATTGTTCTTGAAATTAGAATAAATTCACTTCATGAAGCTATTTCAAAATTAGACTCAATTTTGACTAATTTTTAATTCAATTACAATCCTATGCTACTAAACAACATTTGGGCATTTAGGCATTTGATTAAATTAGATTAGAGAAACACAATGAAACTCTCCCAAAGTTATACTCGATTTCGACTAAATATAAAGAGCAATTTCTAATTCAAGCAAGTTCAGTTTTTGGTAAATTAGTCGAAAATCAGCAAACTTTAACTAGTCTAGTAAACTATTTTTTAAACATTACCATTTACAATTTGATATAAAAAAACATTAAAACTATTCATCTCATTATCGATTAAAGATCGGATTTATAATTAATGTTCAAACTGTTATTAAAATTAATATCACTTATTATCACATATCAATTATTATGATTTATTAAGTGGGGACTATTAAAAGCAAGTTTTTTTCCCTTTCAATCGCAACAAAATTATTTTTTTGTGATTTTTCGGGCTTTTTAATTGATATATTTTCTGCTAAATTCCGCCAAAACCTTTAACTCCTTTTAAGTCATTTGCATAAGACGCAAATTCAAAACTCGAATAACTGTAGATTCAACCAAAACAACTCCAAACATTTGTCCCGATCTACCAATTGATTAAAAACAAAACGGATTTTTGAATGGATACAAGCTTAACACAAAATTTGCATTTACTAAGCCACCGTTATCTCCCTTTATCTAACAACGTCTGTTTGTAATTGTTATCTACTCCTAACCCTCCTACAACAAGATTTCGTTCTAAAAAGATAATCAAAATTTCTCATATATGATTTACCAGCTTTATCGCCCTGTATCTACAAAAGTTTCTTTGTTAATATTATCTTCCTACAACACCTTTATCGCCATTTATCCACCAAACTTATTCCGTAAATATTATCTACTGCTAACCCTTGAAAAACACATTTATCGCCCTTTATCTATCAAAGTTTCTTTGTAAATATTATTTCCTGCTAACCCTCTTACAACACCTTTATCGTGCTTTATTCATCAAAGTTTGTCTGTAAGTATTATCTACAGCCAACCCCCCCAAAACACCTTTAACACACTTTATATATCAAAGTTTGTCTGTAAATATTCCTCTTCTTATTCCTATCTTCTTTTAGCCTGTTTTCCTCCTCCCTTGAACATAGGCCTCTTCCAGTCGTCTCCATATCGATCTTTCCTAGACCACTTTTATCAAGTTTCCTCCCGCGTGGCATCGGATGTCATCCCACCATCTTGTCTGAGGTTTGCCAACGCCTCTCTTCGTTCGTCGCGGCCTCCAATGTCATAGCATTTTAGTCCACTTGATGTTGTCTTCCGCTATGTGATCCGCCCATTGCCACTTAAGACGCACCACTCGCTCCACAACATCTACGACCCCTATTCTCCTCCTGATTTCTTTATTTCGAATTTTGTCCCTGAGGCTGATTCCCAGCATCGCTCGCTCCAATGCTCGCTGGTCGACTCGAAGTCGATTTGCGCTGTACATCGTTAGAGTTACAGTCTCGAGCCTATACATTGCGACCGGCAAGATGCATGAGTCATAAACCTCTTGAGGTTTACAGCGATACCTGGTTCCCGGAGAAAGTAGTTGAGCATGCCAAACGTCAAGCCCAGGTCAAGCCGATACGTCTGGTGATTTCGGCTATCTGATTGTCCTTTTCCAACTTGATGTGGTGTCCCAGATATACACACCCATCGACTTTCTCAAGAGTATAATTACTAATGGTGACCATTATATTGCTCTTAGCTTGCCCTGCGCTTGGGAGACTTCTTCGAGCATTATCCCTAGTTCCCTGGGTCGCTGCTGGTAAATACAATATCGTCTGCAAAGCGTAGAAGATTAAGAAGTCGTTCATCGAAGTCCACTCCCTTTTGTTCCTAAGAAATATCTAAGAAAGAAACGCTAGTGTAAAAAGTTTGAGTGTGATGGTATCGTCTTGTCGGACGCCCCGATATCCTGACCCTATTGCCTGACCGATATTTCTCCCGTAACCCAATCCTCTTCCAGCTTGATATGTAAGGTAGCATGTTCTTATATTGAATCAAGCTTGGTACGAGAACTATCTATCTATCTATATACGACAACTATCAATCGCCCGAAACACTGTCCAGGTTTCAATCGATTCAAAGGCTTTCTGATAGTCCACAAATGCCATATGGAGAGGAATGTTATATTTTGTGAATCTTGATTAATTCTCGATTAATCTTGATTAATGTGCAACGTTGGGATATCGTGCAGAATGTCCTCCTGAAGCAAGCCTGTTCGATGGGCTGGTAAAAGTCAAATGTGTGGACGACAGTTTATGATTTTGGAGAACAGCTTATAAAGGGTGGATAGTAGACGGAAACGTACCCTCCGACTCGTAAGCTAACAGTCCAACCTGAGAGAAGAAGAGGCAGGGGAAGACCCAAACTGCGCTGGCTAGCCGGGGTAGATGATGACGCCAAGAAAATGGGCGCAACAAACTGACGCAGAGCAGCACAGAATAGGGAAGAATGGCGGACTAGACTAAACTAGGTCGAGACTCTCTCAAGGCTGTAGGACCAATGATGATGATGAGTAGACTGATCGGTCTATAATTTTCGATATTCGTACAGTCGCCCTTCTTGAAGAACAAGATACCTTCCGTGTTCAGCCAAGGGTTAGGGATTTTGCCTTCATCGAGGCACCTGTTCAAGAGTATCAAAATAGCTTGTCTTAGCGTTTCTCCTCCAGCCTTCAGCATTTCGTTCCTCACTCTATCTTCACCAGGTGGCTTGCCATTTTTTAACTGGCCCAATGCTGTTTCCAGTTCCGCTCTGTCGATCATTTGGAGCTTCTCGAATCCCACAATTTGGATGGATTTTTGGTTTTCCCACGCTGTTATTCAGGTCTGCATACCTTCGCTCTTCGCTAGTACTTCCTCGCTCCTGGATCATCACTTCAGTCTCTGGATTGATTCTTGTATTTATCGATTTTCGATTATCGAGCGTGCTCACTTTCTTTACTGCAGTTCGGATGCTTGGTGTGACTTTAGTTGATAACTCCAGCCCTTGTAGTTCAGTTGGTCGTAACCCCTTATCAATCTGTACACTGTACTCTTCTTCCTTCTCTTTAAGTTCGATGATTGTGGGACGGATTTTCTTTTCCATTTGTCGCTACCTCTCTAGCCGGGTGCCGATTTGGATCTTTGACCTCATCAATTTGTGGTCACTGACGGTATCAAACCTATTTTAAACTGACACCTCCCAACACAGACATTTGTCCGTAGCAAGCAGGTAGTCGATTTAATTTTTCACTTTATTATATGGGCTTCTCCAGTTCCGCTTCCCATTTGGTTGATTTTTAGAGAAGGTACTCACACAATAGATCTCCTCTTTACTGATGAGCTGTAAATATTATCTACTGCTAACCCAGCCACACCACCTTCAACGCCCTTAATCTACCAAAGTTTGTTCTTAAGTATTATCTACTGCTAACTCTCCTACAACAACTTTATGGCACTTTATCCACAAAAGTTTGTCTGTTAAGTATTATCTATAGCTAACCCTCCTTGAGTGGCAAACCTCAAGTGGAGTTGGGTAGGGCACGTCGCAAGGCAAGACCGTTGTACAAATGGAGTTACACAGTGAATGATGGCTGGATGATGTAGCAAGACTAGTCGGCAATAGATGGCACCAAGAAGCCCAATTCAGAAAACATTGGAATAAATTAGGAGAGGCCTATGTGCAGCAGTGCAATTTGCAAGGCGAAGAAGAAGAATCCTCCAACAACACTGTTCGCACCGTGTCTCACTAAATTCCAAAATTTCCAAGCAAAAACACAGGCTGGTCAAATCATTTACCTGTGGGGGCTGCTAGCGTCTCCTCCACCTGGGATCGTCCTTCCGGCGCCTCTTTTAAGGGAGGAAATGGGGATACTAGGTATAGGGATTCCCTTAAAATTGTCGTCTTCAGGACGTTGGGTTCCGCTTCAGCCCTTGGGGCTCGTGATCACCCCCTGGTTAGTTTGGCTTGAAAATTCTATCACACGTGCATGTGCCGCTCGAATTGGGTTTTTCGTGTTTCTCTCGCTCTCCGCGCTTCGCACCTTCCGAGCGTACTTAGTCGACCCATATATCAATTCGCAAAATGATAATTAAATCGCGCGATTTCGGCACAGATCGATACACCTTTTCCCCTTCTATTGGTCGGTACCGTATCTACCAACGTTTGTAAATGTTATTAACTGTTTCTATTAGGTTTCATTCTAAAACGATAATAAAAATTGCGGATTACCCCGTATAACACGTTAACCTACAAAACGTTTTCATTCCATCACTAGAAGGACTACAAGGACAAGCACTAATAATATAAGATAATTTGAATTTAGGACTAACTTTGTATTTGAATTTGCATTCGAATTTCTAATCGACAACCCTTTCCGTATTGACTCCAAGTCTTATATAACACGGTTTATTTATAGAAAAAGTCTCTTATAACACGGTTTAATTATCGATCTTTCGTTGCGTTCTATGACATTGATCAACATTGGGCAATATATTGAGCCGAATCTTGAAATCGACAAGAACTCGCACGCATTAACAACACGCATTAATAAGTCTCATATAACACGGCTCAATTCTAAATAAAGTCTCATATAACACGGTTTAATTACCGATATTTCATTGCGTTTTGCGACATGCCGAGCCTAGAAATCGATAAAAACTCGCACGCATTAGAAACACTATTGACTCCAACTCTCATATAACGCGTTTTAATTACAGATAAAGTCTCATATAACACGGTTCAATTATCAATATTTGATTAATCAACACGTTGATCAACAATGGGCAATATATTCGAGCTGTTAAATCAATAAAAACTATTGCCTCCAAGTATCATATAACACGGTTTAATTATAGATAAAGTCTCATATAGCACGCCATTTATCAACATTGGGCAATAAAATGATTCGAGCCTTTAAATCGATAAGAGCTCGCATGCAATAATAACTCTATTGACTCCAAATCTCATATAACACGGTTTGATTTTTGCAAAAGTCTCGCGTGACATTGATCAACATTGGGCAATATATTGATTCGAGCCTTGAAATAGTTAAAATCTCGCAGGCATTAACAACACTCTTTATTCCAAGTCTCACATAACGCGTTTTAATTACAGATAGAGTCTCAGATAATACGCTTTAATTATCAATTTTTGATTGCATCTTACGACGTTTATCAACAATATATTCGAGCCTAGAAATCGATAAAAACACGCACGCATTAACAACCCTATTGCCTCCAAGTCTCATATAACACGGTTTAATTACAGATGAAGTCTCATATAAAACTGTTTATTTATCGATATTTGATTGCGTTTTATGATATTGATCAACATTTAACCTCAACACCGAGTTGAGTCTTAAAAACGATAAAAACTCACACATATTCATAACCCTATTGCCTGCAAGTCTCATATAACACGGTTTAATTATCAATGTTTGATTGTATTTTACGACATTGATGAAAATTGAAAAATATATCGAGTTGAGCCTTAAAAACGATAAAAAGTCGCACGTATTCACAACCCTATTGCCTGCAAGTCTCATATAACACGGTTCAATTATAGATGTTTGATTTTATTTTACAACATTGATGAACGCTGAGCAATATATCCAGTTGAGCCTTAAAAACGATAAAAACTCGCACGTATTCACAGCCCTATTACCAAAAGTCTCATATAACACGATTCAATTATCGATGTTTGATTGTATTTTACGACATTGATAACCGTTGAGCAATATATCGAGTAGAGCCTTAAAAACGATAAAAACTCGCACATTAACACAAATATCTCTCAAACATATGCAGAACCCTATTGCCTGCAAGTCTCACATAACACGGTTTAGTTATCGATGTTTGATTGCATTTTCCGACATTGATCAACATTGAGCAATATATCGAGTTGAGCCTTAACAATGATAAAAACTCGCACGTATTCACAACCCTATTGCCTGCAAGTCTCATATAACACGGTTCAATTATAGATGTTTGATTGCATTTTACGACATTGATCAACATTGAGCAATATATCGAGTTGAGCCTTAAAAACGATAAAAACTCGCACGTATTCACAACCCTATTGCCTGCAAGTCTCATATAACACGGTTCAATTATCGATGTTTGTTTGCATTTTACTACATTGATCAACATTGAGCAATATATCGAGTTGAGCCTTAAAAACGATAAAAAGTCGCACGTATTCACAACCCTATTGCCTGAAAGTCTCATATAACACGGTTCAATTATAGATGTTTGATTGTATTTTACGACATTGATGAACGTTGAGCAATATATCGAAATGAGCCTTAAAATCGATAAAAACTCGCACATATTCACAAATAACTCTCAAACATATGCAGAACCCTATTGCCTGCAAGTCTCACATAACACGGTTTAATTATCGATTTTTGATTGCATTTTACGACATTGATCAACATTGAGCAATATCGAGTGAAGCCTTAAAAACGATAAAAACTCGCACATATTCACAACCCTATTGCCTGCAAGTCTCATATAACACGGTTTAATCTTCGATGTTTGATTGTATTATACGACATTGATGAACATTGAGCAATATTGAGAGCCTTAAAAACGATAAAAATTCGCACGTATTCACAACCCTATTGCCTGCAAATCTAATATAGCACGGTTCAATTATCGATGTTTGATTGCATTTTACGACATTGATCAACATTGAGCAATATATCGAGTTGAGCCTTAAAATCGATAAAAACTCGCACGTATTCACAACCCTATTGCCTGCAAATCTTATATAACATGGTTTAATCATGGATAGTTTCATATAACACGGTTTAATCATAGATAGTCTCATATAACACGGTATAATTATCGATGTTTGTTTCCATTTTACGTTATTGATCAACATTGAAAAAATATATAGTCGAGCCTTGAAATCGATAAAAACTCGGACGCATTATCTAGCAATAATTAATTATATGTAATTTATACATTTGCACCTATAATCGGTTTATTTTGTTCTACAAACCTATTTCTCCTTTAAATTAGATAATTTGTTTTATGGCCAATTAAAGAGGTCAGAGTGCGAATATTATAGAAATAAGTGAAAGTCAAAGCCAAGTTTCATCTCAATTTCAAGCACAAATCAAAATTTCAGCAATATACTCATAACATATACTCGTAACATATTTTCCTTTGAATGTTAAAATCAATAGGGTTTTCTGTTTGTCATTTCTACTGAATATAACAATTGTGAATATTGCACAACTATTGCAATAAGCAATGTATTTGCGTTGTGTCTGGGTTTTTTTTTATTCATCATGCACTAAAACATGCAATTATTTATATATTGTTGAGTTTGATGACTTTGATATTATTAAATAGTAACATCTGTATCTTGTCTTGAAAGATTATGATTGATAAAGATATAAGATAGTGATGGAAATCGCTGTATACATCATTTCCTAGAAATCATAATCACAATCATTGAAGACAAGATACAAATGTTACTATTTAATAACATGCAAACAACGTTAAAGTTTGTTTATAACTTAGAAACTGGGCCAAATTTTATAAAATGTTTCGAATAAAACTTTAAGAGAATTAAATTTTCTATAAGAAATTAGGCCATTCAAGTATTTTTGGTCCATCAGGTTGGTAATAATCAACTGTGAAACAAAGTAAAATTTGAGTGAAGTTTTAGTTTCGCATTTTCGTGTCTTAAAGATTCGAAAATAACTCGAAAACTAAATTAAATTTTCATGATTTTAAGGAAATACATTTTCTTGCATTTTCGGCAGATTTCACTACGTCACAACTTTTGAACGGCTTATCATAGAGACTCTTAGTTTTTACCAATCGATTAAGCATCCTAAAATTAGTCGGAAAACATGTATCATATTCATAGGAGGCTTTTAATTAAGGATGTGGCTATTTATACATACAGTATGTATACGCAATTGGCTATTTATACATACAGTATGTATACGCAATTGGCTATTTATACATATAGTATGTATACGCAATTGGCTATTTATACATACAGTCTGCATTCAGTCTGTACCAGATATAGTGTTGAATTTTTATAGAGGTAAAATACAAAATGGACACTAATATACACTAATATGTCACTTAATCATAATCATACAATCGGTAAAGAAGAATATGGATATTATGGCAAAGCAAAAAAAATAAGGAAAATGATTATGATACAGCAACGCCATTGATATAATATGTCTAATATCTGCTTCGTTGTACTTTCGATTTCTTTTATTGATTAGCCTATAATGATTATGCTAGTGTCGTCTGCGTAGATAATACAGTTATCTGCTCCAATGTAGTGGATAAGGTCAACTGTGTATAACGCATATAGTAGTGGGGCTAATATGGTTCCTTGTGGTACCCCGACTGATGTGTTTGTTGTACTCGATCTAGTATTCCCGATTTTTACAAATTGATTTCGGTTTTCTAGATTTGAATGGAGCCAGCGTTGTGATTGTCTCAAAATCCATATCGTTCTAGTTTCTCTAGTAGTGTATTGTGACCAACACAGTCACAGAAAATTGTGACCAAGTGTATTGTGACCAACACAGTTTTGACAAATCACAGAAAATTCCCACTGCGCAGTTTCCTTTGTCTATTTCATTTATTAATTTTGTCAGCAACAAATCAGCAAGAACAGCAATAGAAAATGTTTACATTTTCTATTGCTGTTCTTGCTGATTTGTCTTTACGAAAGCCATGTTATTGATTTTAAATTATTTTGTATTTTGATATGAAGAATATGATTCTACTT